>CP092864.1:181435125-181553475 GCA_030710605.1 Cordylochernes scorpioides
CCACTTCATGATTATATCATTAAATGTACGCTCATGGGTAAAACTTGAAGAAGTGAAAAGTCTGATGTCGCCAATCGTTTTTTTTTTCTTTTAATAAACAGAGGCATTTTTGTTCACACTTGGTTATCTAGTGTGTATCAATTATATTTCAGAGTTATTGTCTGAATCCCGATATACATGCTAAAAGGTACAAGATTTGTCCATGAGTGTATATATCGTCTACTTTTCCTGGTGAATCCACTTTTATAATAAAGGCTTTTGTTTGCCTTGAATATTGATATCTTCACTTTTGTTCTAGGGGCTCAATCTACATATACTGCTCTACAAACTGGGATGGCAATGTAGTCATTCAAGACTTGTGGTTCTGAATCTACCATTGTGAAACCACCACAATAATAAACTTGTTCAACGATCCCTGATTCTTGCATATGTACGTTCTACCCCACCAATCAGTGCAAGTAAACAACGAGACTATTCATGATTCAAGATTAAATTGTGAAAAACGTTTAAAATCTACAAAAATATTTTCTCACAATAAGTTTCTTTTTATTTTAAAATGCTAGCTTTCAAGCGATAATCGCTCTTCAACGGGCTTAATTAAAAATATCGACTATATCTAACAAGAAATATTTAAAAATATACGCGTGCAGTGTGGATATTTACAACTGATATTTTAAAATGGAACTGCCAATCTAAAATTTCAGTTGTAACTATCCACGCTGTGCGCGTATATTTGTAAATATTTCTTGTAAATAGTCGAAGTTTTAATTAAGCCCGTTGAAGAGCGATTATCGCTTGAAAGATTTCATTTTAAAATGAAAACTTATTGAGAAATGACTATGACTATGGCACCTTATAAGCTAAAAAATTGAACTGCCTCTACAAGTGTAGGCGTACCTACAATATAAATAGTTGCTAACTCCTATTCATTATGATTACCATGGTACCACTTGAATTTATGAAAATAAGCTATGTTACTTTTCACATAGGCATGTGTTTCCTTGAAATTTTATAACACACTAGATACTCGTGAAAACTTATTTTAAAATTTGAAATACTGTATTTTAAATATTGTGATGTTGTTATATAATGTTCTATCTATTGAAGAAAGTTTCTAAATATTCTCTATTCTATATTCAAAGAGCTTTTTGGACTGACGAGGGCCATAGCCCGAAACCATGGTATCCAGGTGGGGATTCCAAACTGGTGTTGTACCACCGAGTCGAGTTTGCTTTATTTCGTTAGACTGTCAATCGATGGCTGATATATTTTTTAGACTGTTTTGAAAAGAGAGGTGCTATTTTAAAGTCCTCCAGGCAAAAAAAAAAAAAAGATATATATTATTCTATTCGGTTCAGCTATTGGCCAGTTTTTTTTATATTCAGAAAACGGCCGGCACCAAGCCTGATGACGTCAAATTTTTTTTGGATTATCCTCTTTCTCTCTCTACGCTTTTTCGTAGATCGCGAAATGCGTGGTGTCGCTTGAGACCGCTAGCAATCTTCCATCAAACTCTGCAGTGGTGGCAGAAACGCCATGTACATATTCATTGTTTATACCTGTATATATTGCAACGTAGAAAATTAGGAAAGGCAAACTTCAGGATGACACGACAATTTATTTAAGGCAAGCACAAATTAAAATTGATAAAATACAAGAGAAGCAATCAGGGAAACTTATACAGAGTAATAAAAAATATAAAATATATAATAAAATCATCATCATGATGATAAATTTATCATGATCATTCCTTGAATAGTGCGCTTTAACCTTATATTAACTACCGGGATGTAGATAAAATTGGGTTAAATGTCTCTGTTTCTCTCTCTTTTTATCCTTGAGTACCAGACCCTTCTAAAACAACATGTAACAAGTAGTCACTTTACATTGCGTGCCCCAAATAGTCGCCTATTATATTTGTACCATCTTGAATTTTTTAAAATTATTATCTAACTCTTTTAATTTATTCATTCGCAATGCTCTCTACTGACTGTGCGTAACTCGAACGCCAAATGTTCTCTCTGTCCTTATTTTCCTATTGAATCTTTATTAGCATTCTCTTTTTCAAATAAATAAAGTACGTTTGGTAAAAATATCATAACAGAATGGTGTTTACGCAGAGATAATATTCCAGACATTATATGGATATGATGATGTTGAGAAAAATTACACTCATGGACAAAACTTAAGGAAGTTGTACCTTTTAGCATGTATATCGGGATTCATACACTAACTCGGAAGGAAATTTGATACACAGTGGTCTTTATTGAAGGCACACGAGATAACAAAGTGTGAACAAAATTTTATCACTGTTTCTTTCAGAAAAAAAAATATATATAGACGACAGGCGACATCAAATACTTTCCACTTCTTTAAGTTTTGTCCATGAGGGTAGATATATACACAGAATATCCGCCCGTTGAAGAGCAGTATAATTGCTCGAAAGCTAGCAAATACAAATAAAAAGAAACTATTTACCTGTTTTAATTTTTACTTTTTCAAATATATACAACTATTTAATATGAATATGAAATGGCGCCTCTTCCAACCACTGCAAAGTTTTATGGGAAATCAGTAGCGGATCACCAACGACTCTATGCATTTCGCGATCCACGAAAAATGCCCACAACATGTGAATCTCGCGCGGGGGAGATGGAATGCTCCTCAGCTTATTTGTGGTTTTGCGGAAAAGCTTTGCTCGATGCATTAAATCTTTAATTTAGATTTCTACACTAAGGCCTGGTATGTTATCTGTGTAAACAAAACGTTCTAACTGAGTTCTCCCATTGGTTTCCAATTTCTTATAGAAGAAATAACACTGTTAAGTCTTTGTGTTTTAACCAAGAATGACTAACAGTCATTGAAATCCCAGAGAAGAATCACCTCAGCCTTTTTTACCAATATTAACTTTATTTGATAATATGTAATCCGAGATCTCAACAGGCTTATTTAACATATGTACAGTTCACTTTGACTTCTCCAATTTTATCTTCATTATCTCCAACTTCTTTTGAGTTCTTGAACTTATCTTATTTGACTTGATCCTCCTTGCCCTCAACTTCGCTCTTCCCTAGACTTCAGCTTCAGCTCTTTCACTTCAGCTACGCTTCTTTCACTTCAGCTACGCTTCTTTCACTTCAACTACGCTTCTTTCACTTCAGCTACGCTTCTTTCACTTCAGCTACGCTTCTTTCACTTCAGCTACGCTCTTTCACTTCAGCTACGCTTCTTTCACTTCAGCTACGTTTCTTTCACCTTCAGAACTGTTATGCCTTTTCTATTCTTACTTTGAACTACTTTGCTACTTCTTACTTGCTGATCTAACACTTTCTCCACGCCCACCGTTCAAATACCCTTTCGCGCTCGAGCCTCACACCTCTCAGCGACTAATCTTTCCTCTCTTCTACCTTACTTGCTATACCTTTTACCTTACTTCTTACTCTCGCGCCTTCTATCTACCTTCTTTTATATAGTTGAAAAACTGTCACGTGGGCGCACTCTGTGGTGATTTTGCGGCGCATCCCGTGGCTCGCGCCATCTAGAGCCGCTTTCCCCAACCATTCTTAACATACCCCCACCCTCTTTGTGTGAGCACAAAGAGCCATATCCTCTTCTGAAGTCACTTTTAAGGGGTAAATCTTTCGTATTGGTCTTATCAATATTCCCGCGTTGGTTTTACTTTTGCCACTCTGATTTTCCCTTTGCCCGGAATCAATTCCTATATTTTTGCCATTAGCCTGGTATATAACAGAGTATATAACATTGGAGCTACCACAGCTCCAGAAACAGTTTCCTTCGATACAAGTTGCATTTCATTGTTTGGAAGATATCGCCAATTGAACCTTTTTCTATTGGTTCCCTCTTCACATAGGTGATCTGGACAGCACAACCCTGGCTAGAAAAACGCCTCACTTTCTCCAACCCTTTGCATCATTGCACCATCAGTTGTCCATCTTTTTCTTCCAAATAAATCTAAGGTAGTCCCAATCATTATCCTTAATGGCGATCATCCGGAAATATCTTTTCAGGTCGGCCAAAACCCCGAATTTATTCTCCCGAAGTTCTATCCTTATCTCAGGGATTCTTTTCAGCAGACTGGGTCTCCTCTTCAAATATCGTTTCAACGAGAGTCCGTTGCGTCCTCGACAGGAAGCGTCGTCAAATACTGGCCGCACAGGCGCATCCCTGGATTCACACCCAAATACAGGGCGATCAGGCACTTCAGCTACGGCTTTAGAGTTGCTCACCGATTCATAACCTTTAACCGCAGTCTCAGAATCCCCTATTCCATTGTCCTTGGTTTCAGCTTCTGAGTCTTTCCCATTCTCTAAATCTGCGTCTTGCCTTTCCGCCACCCTTGAATCGGTACCTTGTTCTGCATCTAGCTTTTCTGCTACCTTTGAATCAGTGCCTTGTTCTGCATCTAGCTTTTCTGCTACCTTTGAATCAGTGCCTTGTTCTGCATCTAGCAGCTTCACTTCTTCAGTGTTCTTCGAATCCATTCCTTGTTCCACATCCAGCACTTTCTCTTCATCTGCTTCAACGGATTCTTTCTCAACTTCAGCCCTATGACTGTCGTCAACTTCTACACCGGACTTCTTCTTGACTTGAGCCTTTTCACCGTCTTCAGCAAATTGCCCTTTTACAACTTGAGCCTTTTTACTTTCTTCAACGGCAATCTGCTTGGATGTCTCTTCTACCATTTGCTCGGATGATACCACAATCCCAGCATCTTCCTTAGTAGAAGCTGGATCAACTCCCTTCATCAAGGTAACTACTACAACCCTTGGCTTCTCACTCCTCCTGAATTCTAAACTGCTTCCATCGCAGATCTTCAAATCCAATTTGGGCAGTCGGCAAACCCTTTTTTCCATTGATGCAGATGTAGAACCATTTCTTTCCCGCTGAATTGCCGTAATAGATTCTAACGCATCCTGCACCTCTACTTCCATTGTGGTTAGCATACGTCTATACGTATCGCAGCCTTCCACTTCAGCCGAGAACAGGTCCTCCGAGGCATCTTCTTCTATGAGTAAGTTCTCGATCTTTCCATTCAACGCCTCCACTCTCTGCTCTAATCTTTTTAGTTGTTGGTGTAGAGCCAATATTTCTTCTCTATTCGAAGGATCATCCTCTATTATCCTTTTAATCTCGGCTACCTTCTTCGTCATCAATCTTCTAAGAGGAGATCTCAACTTCTTTAAGGCTTCCATCCTCTCCAGGATCACGTCCGGCTCACCAATTTGTTAAGTCTTTGTGTTTTAACCAAGAATGACTAACAGTCATTGAAATCCCAGAGAAGAATCAACCTCAGCCTTTTTAAACAATTATAACTTTATTTGCTAATATGGTAATCCGAGATCTCAACAGGCTTATTTACATATGTACAGTTCACTTTGACTTCTCCAATTTTATCTTCTTTATCTCCAACTTCTTTTGAGTTCTTGAACTTTATCTTATTTGACTTGATCCTCCTTGCCCTCAACTTCGCTCTTCCCTAGACTTCAGCTTCAGCTCTTTCACTTCAGCTACGCTTCTTTCACTTCAGCTACGCTTCTTTCACTTCAGCTACGCTTCTTTCACTTCAGAACTGTTATGCCTTTTCTATTCTTACTTTGAACTACTTTGCTACTTCTTACTTGCTGATCTAACACTTTCTCCACGCCACCGTTCAAATACCCTTTCGCGCTCGAGCCTCTCAGCGACTAATCTTTCCTCTCTTCTACCTTACTTGCTATACCTTTTACCTTACTTCTTACTCTCGCGCCTTCTATCTACCTTCTTTTATATAGTTGAAAAACTGTCACGTGGGCGCACTCTGTGGTGATTTTGCGGTGCATCCCGTGGCTCGCGCCATCTAGAGCCGCTTTCCCCAACCATTCTTAACGAACACAATATGATGACTGCGGTGAATCTGTATAAGACCGGCGTCTTAATAAAACGGTGTTGTTGTTGTTGTATTTTATAAATTTTAGTTTGAGCTTGTGCATCAAATAAATTGCCGTGTCAGTCAGTCAGTCATAATAAGATGAATCCCTGTGATTATAAATTAAGATGTTTTAAAAATAGAGCAATTCCCCCCATAAATATATCTTTAATTAAAAAGGCATATACAGTTGAACCTGTCTATAGCGCCCCCTCTTGGGACTCACCAAAATAGGGTGCTATAGAAAGGGGGTGCTATAGACAGGTCACTTTTAATGTAAATCGCATCGTACTACGTATTTAAAATCGGGCGCTATAGAGAGGGAGGCGCTATTTAGAGGGGGCGCTATAGACAGGTTTAACTGTATATTGGATCAAAAATAATTTATTTACCAATATTTCAGTTGACTCTGCCCGCTCCAAAATCACTTTACTGGGTACCTCTCAAAAAGAGCAACCTAATTTATGATATTTGCAACAATGAATAATATGTAAAGGTTATTTATTTATTTATTACAAAACAACGCTATATCCTATGTGGATATTTGCGTGTAAATGTTTAATCTATTTTATGTACATAGTTTTAAGTATATATACAAATTATTTATAGTTTTAGAGAGACAGTGAAAGTTATTTGAATTTACATTTTAGAGCAATAAATTATACAAGAAATAAAGATTATTTACACACATATTATCAAAAATATATCTTGAGAATTGCATCCACTAAACCAGTGGCACAAATATAGAACATTCCAAAACAATAACATCAATAAAAAAATAAATACATAAAATAAAACTATACTTATTTAGACTAGAAATTTCAATTCTTAATGTAATTCAGGTCCACGGCACCTGAGATAGAGTCTACAGAATTTGTTAAATTTTCTATATTCATCTTTACTGGAAACCATTTGGCTTAAACTAGAACTGTTCATTTGACATTGTACTCTCAAATCTGCAACAAGTGGGGCACCGGATTAAAATATGCTCAGGGTTGTGATCTTCTTGGTCGCATAAGCAGATTGAAGAATCAATTCTGCCAATTCTGTATAAGTATGTGTTAAAGTCGCCAAGCCCCGTAGAGAATTGTATATTATAAAAATTTGGCTGGATAAATTTAGGTAATCTTGAGTTTTCAAAAAATTCGCTGAAATTATCATCAGAATCTTCATAGTATTTTTGATTTTTTTCATTTATAAAGTTGGATATTATCATTCTTTTTGCTGGATCATTTCTATTATAATCTATTTCAACTTTAAGTATGTTTGACATAATGAAATCCGTAATTTTAGGTATTTTTGCGAGAACATGTGTACAATTCGAAGATGTTGTATTATAAGCGTGTATACAGTGTTTAAGAATTTTGTAATAGGTTATTCACATTGTGATGGTTATTCACATATTAAACAAAATGTAAACGCGGGATTCGATCCTGGTTCATAGCTGTCGGGAATCTAGGGTGTTACCCACTCGTCTACCGACGTTTATGCTCTGTTTATGCTTTATGCTTTGTTTTGAATGGAAAAATGTAGAAGAAAGGTAAATATTTCTAGGAAAATCCAGCAAATCTTATCTGGCGTTATCGACGAGGCAATAGCGAACCCCATCTCTTGTAAGACCGGTGCAAAGAGATAAGTACATTCTCGATTTAAAACTACATTAGGGGACCTTAAATTTTAGATCTTAAATACAGATCGTTTAAAATCTTTATTAATTAAACTGACTAAAAAACTCTTATAAATTCTAGTTTTCATTATTGGTGAGAGAGTTAAAATTCAATAATAATAATAATAAATAAATAAATAACTCTAATACTTGTTGAAGATATTAATCTGTGATTTTAAAATGTTTCTTTTTGACCAGTACCTTTGTTTTGTTTTTGCCTTTTCCTAAAATGTTTCTTTCTTCTTCTTAATTATTATTTGTTCTATATGTAAAGCTTTGTTTTTTGATACTTGAATAAACAAATTCAAGTTATTATATTGTGACGAAGAAATAATTTATTAATTAAATTATTCAATGAAACTATTCAACAGATTATATAAATATATATTAATCTTTTATGTAAAATAATTATCAAAATATCTCTTTGCTTGCTTGCTCAAGATTCTCTAGCTGTATATAGTTTGGCTGACTTGTTAATAATTGTCGACTCGTCGCTGTGACGTCGTCAATAAATACTGTTACATCTTAGGATCTTTCAAGGCTTGATTTCTACGCTACAACTGGTGAAGAAGCTGGATCGATACCCATTCAGAAAAAAACGTAAAATTGATTCGGTTGAGCAAGAAGAAACAACCATGACCATCAAGAAAGAAGCAACAAATCAGGTAGGTTCATTTTTTATACAACATCTACCTAGAAACCCCTCAATGTTCTCTGGTGAGGGTTCTGAAGATCCCCATAACTGGTTGAAAAAGTATGAACGTGTGGCGAAGCATAACCAATGGGATGAAACACTTTGTCTCGCCAACGTTTACTTTTATTTGACCGGCACTGCTCTCAAATGGTTTGAGAACAATGAGGAGAACATCCTGACATGGACGGAGTTCATGTCCCAGTTAAAATCAGTTTTCGGAAAAAACTAAACTTGTGGTTACAAGCAGAGAAAACCTTAAAAACTCGCGCACAATTAAAAGGTGAAAGCACCGAATTTTATATTCAAGACGTCCTGCGCCTCTGCAAAGAGGTAGACCCTCATATGAATGAGGAAGATAAAATATCCATTTGATGAAAGCGATAGCAGAGGAGCTCTACCAGGCACTTCTCCCAAGAGATGCACATACCACTCAACAATTCGTCACCGAGTGTCGCCGCATTGAAGCGCTACATCGTAAGCGAGTGACCCCCAACCAGGTACGAGCGACTACCAAATGTGGCGTCTCTCAGTGATCATGATGACAGGGCAGATCTGTCATCTATGATTAGGCAAATGGTTCGCGAGGAGGTACAGCGAGCATTAGCCTCTCCTAGAGAAGAACCAGAAATTTCTGCAATTGAACATATGGTGCAGCAAGAAATTGAAAAAACAATTGCGCCAATTTCTAGAAGTGTCCCCCAAAATAGAGCGCCAAGGCCATTACCAAGCCCTAGGTACGAGTTCCAACCCAGAAATTTCCAACCTAGACCGCAGCAGCCCAAAACAATTAAACGGAAGACGCGATACCAACGAATGGCGAACCACGGAAGGTAAGCCAATCTGTTTCCACTGCGGACGCCCTGGCCACGTCGTGCGCTACTGCCGTGACAGGAGGAGAGAATATGACGGAGAACAAACTTGGAATTACAAACAGAGAGATAGGCTAGAGCCTAGAACATTCTATAATTCTCGGAGCAGCCAAGAGCCCAACGACGACCTGCTAATAGAAAATAGACGCCGCTACCGAAGCCCCTCTCCTCACACTGGCCGAAAAGGACAATATTCGTCTCCTGATAGAAGAGCCAGCCAGTCGCCTCGCCGTTCCCGTCAGGAAAACTAGAAGATGCGTCCTATTTTGGAGGTAAGGCCGCAAAATTTATAAATCCTCCCTTATCGACTACATTAGAATTAAAAGAAAATTACATAGACATTAAAATTGAAGGAAAAATGACGCGTGCCCTCGTCGACTCAGGAGCCTCATATTCTGCCATTTCTGAGAGGTTCAGACTCCTACTAAGAAAAATAATGTTTGCCGAAACTGACGTCACATTACGAGTAGCCAACGGTAAAATTGTAAGACCAAAAGGACGCTGCACACTGAAACTGGACTTGAATGGACTACAGGAAAGCTTTGAATTTGTCGTTATGGAAGACTGTAGTCACGAAGTTATTCTTGGTTGGGACTTTTTGAAGTTATCTAGGGCGATAATTGATTCAGCTGACGACACACTCTTCTTAGAAAAATGTCTTTTTGAGGATACCCTAAGAACAGCTCACCTCTCTACTCGGAATTGGAATATAGAATCGAACCCGCCTCTATTCAGTTAATAGAAGTAGCAAGTCGTGACATTCCTAATGACGCAATTGTGGTGGCAGAATGTCGAAAAGAGCTATTGCTGGAAAGAGAACTAACGGCTCCCTCCTCTGTCATTTCACTTACCAATAACCGAGGTAAACTTTGGGTGGTGAATTGGAGTCCATATCCGAAACTAATCCACAGGGGATGCATGTAGCCGATAGTGCTGTCATCGAAGATAGTCAATTATGTACTCTAGCTGATTGTAACCAAGTTGAAACAGAGGCGGAACATTCTGAAGACCCAAAAATCTCGGAATTTTTTATAGATGATTCGCTTGATGAATCTAAAAAAGAAAAATTAAGAAATTTGTTAAAAAACTATACAGATATTTTCGAATTTAATAAAAGAAAACAATTCAAGGACGTCAATGTTAAACACCGAATTAACACTGGAGACCACCTACCGACCAAACAAAGACCTTACCGAGTTGCACCAAGAGAACGCCAAATTATTCAGGATGAGGTAAACAAGATGGAAAAACTTGAAATCATTCAGCCCTCTGAAAGTCCGTGGGCCTCACCTGTAGTATTGATAAGAAAAAAGGATGGAAGCTGGAGATTCTGCGTCGATTACCGCCGCCTTAACAAAATAACAAAAAAGAATGTCTACCCTCTCCCAAGGATCGACGACACTTTAGACTGCTTACGGGGAGCTAGATTTTATTCTTCCATGGACCTCCAATCAGGGTACTGGCAAATCGACGTAGAAGAATCGGACCGTGAGAAGACAGCATTTATAACTCCAGATGGACTGTACGAGTTCAAAGTAATGCCATTTGGGTTATGTAATGCTCCAGCTACCTTCGAACGAATGATCGATAATCTTCTGAAGGGTCTTAAGTGGACTATTTGCTTGTGTTACCTCGATGACATCATCGTTTTTTCAGATGGCTTTGAAGAACATCTAAGACGCCTTCAACTTGTATTAAATTGCCTTAAGAAAGCCGGATTATGTCTCAATTCCAAGAAATGCAAGTTTGGTGCAAAAACTATCACGGTTCTTGGACATGAGGTGAGTGAAAATGGAATTCGTCCCGACCAAGAGAAGATTCGAGCAGTCCGCGACTTCGCTACGCCAAGGTCATTGAAGGAAGTTAGAAGTTTTCTTGGCCTTTCATCCTACTACCGCCGCTTCATACCCAATTATGCCCACGTAGCCCAACCCTTGAATGACCTTTTGAAGAAAGACTCAGCATTTTATTGGAACCAGGAAGAGCAAAATGCATTTGAAGCTCTCAAGTCAGCGTTAATTTCCGAACCCGCTCTTGGACATTTTGATTACTCATCCCCAACCGAAATACACACTGACGCAAGCAACTACGGAATAGGAGCAGTATTAGTGCAGATACAAAAGGGAAAGGAAAGAGCCATTGGCTTATGCATCCAGAACCTTAAATAAGGCAGAAAAAAATTATTCAACCACAGAAAAGGGAATGCCTTGCCATCATTTGGGCTATCAATAAATTCCGACCATATGTCTTTGGGACAGCCGTTCACTATTGTTACAGACCACTACTCTTTGTGCTGGCTGACCAACCTCAAAGACCCATGTGGGAGGTTAGCAAGATGGGCACTTCGGCTGCAAGAGTTTGACGTCACTGTCGTGTATAAGAGCGGAAGGAAACATCAGGACGCAGACTGCTTATCAAGAAGTCCATTAGAATACAGTGAAGATATGGAGGAAGATATTCCAAGCATAGTGACTTTGCAGAACTTTAGCGAAGAGCAGATGAATGATCAAGCTCTTAGAAAAATTGCTGACCAATTACAAAGTACTCCTAATAATACCTTTGTAAAAATCGATAACACGCTCTACAGAAAAAAATTATGATCCAATGGGGAAACATGGCTTTTGGTGGTTCCACGCCATTTAAGGCAGGAATTACGGAAAAATTTCCATGATTCACCCACTGCTGGTCACCTCGGATTTACTAAAACCTATGACCGAATAAGAAAAAAGTATTACTGGCCCGGAATGTATAGAACGGTTAGAAAGTATGTGGCACACTGTTCAGATTGTCAGAGGCGTAAACTTCAGCCCCAACTCCCCTCAGGGCACTTACAGCCAATACCTGTTCCTGAAGTTGCTTTTGAAAAGGTAGGAATGGATCTCCTGGGGAGATTTCCAACATCAGAAGGTGGCAACCGTTGGATTATTGTATGTACGGACTACCTAACGAAATATGCGATAACTAAAGCCCTACCCACAAGTGAATCCATGGAAGTTGCCAAATTCTTCATTGAAGATGTCATCTTAAAGCACGGCGCGCCCGAGGGAATTAATCACGGATAGAGGAAGGAACTTCACATATTCAATGATAAGTGATCTGAACAACCAGTGCAGAATAACCCATCGGAAGACGACCGCCTATCACCCCCAGACAAAACGGCCTCACGGAGAGGTTGAATAAGACCATAGCAGACATGCTGTCCATGTATGTAGATGTCAACCAGAAAGATTGGGACAGGATTCTTCCATTCGTTACATTTGCATACAACACAGCAAAACAAGAGTCAACTGGGTTTCACCCCATTTTTCCTTGTACACGGGCGTGAAGCCGAGACTCCACTGGACGTGTTATTCCCCCAAGTTATTGCCAGAAGACGACGATTTCATCCAAACTCTAGGGGCAAGAGCCGAAGAAGCACGGGAAACTGGCACGTATCCACTCCATGAGATCTCAAGATAGCAATAAACAACGCTATGACGCCCATCACAGAAATATAATTTATCAGCCTGGAGATCTTGTATGGATCTTTATCCCTGTGAGTAAAGTGGGATATTCGGAGAAACTAATGAGACGTTACTTCGGCCCATACAAAGTAACCCGAAAAATATCTGATGTGACCTATGAAGTTGAAACATTTGGAAACCAGCAAGGTCGTCGTAAAACAAAAGATTTAGTTCACATTTGTAGGATGAAACCATATTTAAACCCAGAGGACCAGGAGGACCACCTAGAAGAGGACCCAGAAGATGACTCGACAAACTTCCAGGAAGAAGACATCCCCACTGAACGAACACAACAACCACAGACCCGCGTAGAGATCTCAGGCCCTATCACCCGTTCTCGAGCCTTGAGACTGAGGATGTAAGTCTCCTTCTGAGCATCGGGTCGATGCTCTTTATAGGAGGAGGCTATGTGACGAAGAAATAATTTATTAATTAAATTATTCAATGAAACTATTCAACAGATTATATAAATATATATTAATCTTTTATGTAAAATAATTATCAAAATATCTCTTTGCTTGCTTGCTCAAGATTCTCTAGCTGTATATAGTTTGGCTGACTTGTTAATAATTGTCGACTCGTCGCTGTGACGTCGTCAATAAATACTGTTACATCTTAGGATATTTCAAGGCTTGATTTCTACGCTACAATATTTTTTGTGTGCTTTTAAAGTTAAAACACAACAGGTTATGGACCCAACCACGCATTCACTGCGAAATATAATAAAGCAACGGTAAGCCTAAAAAGAATTCTATTTTGTTTATTACATTAAAATTTATATTAGTAATGGCTGGAATGGATAATATTAAAATGGGTATGAATATTCCCAAATTGGAAGGATTAATAAACTGGCCAGAATATAAGAAAAATATAAAATTGCTTTTAACAATAAACAAAGTAATAGGCGTGTTGATGGAACATATAGAAAGCCAATAAAACAAGAAACAAATGAAGAAAAAGAGGCATATGTAAAATGGGAAAGTGAAGATGCAATATCCCAATTGTTATTTACAACAAGTGTGATGCCTGATGTAAGTCAACTAATCATTCCCTGCTCAAGTGCTAAAGATATGTGGGACAAATTGTTAAGTGTCTATGAGCAAAGCTCTGGTCAAAGATTAGACATGCTCTATAATCAATTCTTTAATTTTAAGAAGGATCCTACAGATGATATTTCAAAGCACATTTCAAAACTAGAAAGTTTATGGAATGATATGCAAAATGAACTTACTAAACAAGAAATTTGAAATTGCCAGAATCCATGCTGATGTGCAGAATCATAAACACCTTGCCTGATGAATATTTTAATTTTAAAAGTGTTTGGGAATCAGTGTCTAAAGAAGAACGTTCTGTAGACAATCTCACACAAAGGCTTCGGTTACTCGAAATAAGAATTCAACAGCGAGATGAATGCAGCGCATCAAGTTCGACAGCACTAATGGCAAATGCATATGAAAATAAGCCAAATATGAAAGGAAAAGTTACCAAAAGTAATGAAAAATTTCAGAAAACAAGAGAAACAAGAGAATGTTACTTTTGTCATAGAAAAGGACACTTGACCAAAGATTGTAGGTATGCAAAACAGAAGAAACTAAAGGAAAAAGAAAAGGATGAAACTAAATTAAAACTTAATTCAAAATTTTAAGTGAAAGTTTATTCAGTGAAAGATTCAATGAACAAGATGAAGACATTTGGATTGGTGACTCAGGAGCTACTAACCACATTACAAGAAATGCAAGTTTTTATACTTCTTATAAGGATTTTCCTACCCAACAGACTGTTAAAGTTGGAAGTAATGAAAAATTGATAGCTTATGGAAGTGGAACTATAACAATTGAAACTTGTGTAAAAGGTAAATGGCAAACTCACTACCTAACTGATGTATGGTATGTTCCCAATTTCAGTCGTAATGTGATGTCATTACAGTCCACATTGGATAAAGGGTTTGAAATGAAAATGGATAAAAAGGTTGTAAACTTTTTAAGACAACAACTGGAGAAGTTATTGTAGAAGGGAAAAGACTACCAGGAGGCTTGTATGGTATGTTAATAACAAGTATCAAACCTGAAAATGCTGCAGAAGTCAATTTAGCCAAAACCCAAAATGTCAATATGCTACAACTATGGCATGAAAGATTTGGACATCAAAATAAAAGGCATGTTCAAAAATGGCTTAAAGAACAAGGAATAGATGCAGTCATGGACAATGAACCTTGCGAGGCATGCATTTATGGCAAACAACATAGACTGAGTTTTGGATCAAGAGAACAATATGCTTCTACTCAACCTGGAAACTTAATTCATGTAGATGTATGTGGCCCCTATGCAGGAGGTTTCGAAAGGAGGGATGAGATACTTTGTGTGTTTCAAAGATGATTTTACAAAATACCGATCAGTGTATTTCCTAAAAGAAAAGTCACCAGTCATTGAAAAGCTAGAACAATTTCTCTTGGAAACAAAGACTACTGGACATATAGTGAAAGAAATTCTCACAGATGGAGGAAAGGAGTTTGTAAATAAAGAAACCTCAAAAATTACAAACAAGTATGGTATTAATCATAGGATCACAATGCCATATACTCCACAACAGAATGGTTCAGCGGAAAGGGAAAACAGGACTTTAATAGAAGCAGCTCGTTCAATGATATATGCCAAAAATATGAGCCTAAAGCTTTGGGCAGAGGCAGTTAATACTGCTACATATGTTTTGAATAGAACAGGACCAACACAAATTGAGGGAAAGACACCTTATGAACTATGGTTTGATAAAAAACCAGCAGTTGATCATCTTCGAATATTTGGAACTGAATGTTTTTTTCATGTGCCTGATGAAAAGAGAAGAAAGTTAGATGCCAAAAGCGAAAAAGGTATTTTGGTTGGTTATTGCAGTAACAAGGATGGGTATCGAATCTGGATGCCGAACTCAAACAAAGTTGTCACAAGTAGGGATGTAATATTCAAGGAAAACTATACCAACATTTAGCCTTGATATTGAAAAGAGAAATAAGGAACTGTCAAGTAATCAGATTGATGAACAAATGATACTCAAGATATTGAGAAAATTGAAAGCAATGTTCAAACATCAGACGTATACAATCTAAGAGATCGATCAAATATATCAAAACCTCAAAGGTATATTGATGCTGAAATAAATATTGCAGAAGGTCTTGAACCCAAGACATACAAAGAAGCAATGGATTCTCCAAATGCACAATTTTGGAAAGAAGCAATGAATGAAGAAATGAATTCTTTAACGGAAAATGATGTATACGAATGCACAACATTACCACCTGGCCAAAAACCAATTGATTGTAAATGGGTATTGAAGACCAAATTGAATTCTAAAGGAGAGATTACAAGATATAAGGCAAGACTGGTGGCAAAAGGGTTTGCACAAAAGAAGGGTATAGATTATGAAGAAACATTTAGTCCTGTGGCAAGACATGACACCATAAGAACTCTTTTAGCAATTGCTGCTAATGAAGACTTAAAATTGGTACAGTTTGACATAAAGACAGCCTTTCTCTATGGAGACTTACAAGATCAAATTTATATCAAACAACCTGAAGGATTCAACAATGGAACAGATCTTGTATGGAAATTGAAGAAAAGTCTCTATGGACTTAAACAGTCACCAAGATGCTGGAATCAGAAAATAGTCAACTTCATGAAAGAAAGATGTCTAAAGGAAAGTACAGCTGACCCCTGTTTATTCTTCAGAAAAACAAATGATCATCTACTCATTATTGCCATATATGTTGATGATGGAATCATTGCTGGTACAAATGAACAGGAAATCAAAGAATTTCTTGATGAACTAATGTTTTCAGTTAAGATCACAAGTGAACCATTAAATTACTTTTTGGGTATTGAGATAGAGCGGCAACCGGATGGGTCAATCTTTATAAATCAAAAGGCATATATAAAAAGAATTCTTGAGAAATTCAATATGTCTCAAGCGAATAAAGTGGGAACACCAACTGATAATTCTACTGTTCCTGGGGAAGCAGAGATTCTAGAAAATGTTCCCTTTCGTGAAGCGATTGGTAGTCTGATGCATCTGAGCTGCTTAACAAGACCCGATATCACTTTTGCACTGAATAAAGTTTCTCAAAAACTTGCAGCACCAACAAATATGACTGGGAAGCAGTTAAACGAATCTTAACGAACTCCAACTAGAGAATATATATCACGATCAAGATACACAATGGACTGGAGATAATTTATATGGTGAACTAAACATTCGCATCAACCACCTTGGAGACTTTCTTAACCTGCTGGATATCTCAACTTTATTGTCGCGAGATCTTTCCTCAAGAGATATAATAACATCTACCCATGATAATACTCTAGTTCCCCAGCAAGCCCTTTCTTGCTTCTCTCTTCCTTGACACGTTGTAAATAGCATTATTGTAACTATTGTATATACCCTCTTCTACTTGGAGAAGTTGTATAAGACCAAAGGGTCATAACAGGTACTTTTGTTGTTGTTAATACGGCTATTCTTTTATGTACCCTGCATTTCTGTGCTTGGAGAATCCGTGTAAGACTGAATTGTCTTAATAAAGCTTTTTGTTGTTGTTAAACGAATCTTCAAATATCTTGTAGGAACAACTGATATGAAATTATGTACCAAAAGGGTCATAAAGTAGGAGTTTTGGAATCTTTCAGTGATGCAGATTTTGCTGGAGACCCAGAAACTAGAAGATCTACAGTGGAGTTGTGTGTAAACTGGCTGGTGGTGCTATTTCTTGGCTTAGCCAAAAACAAAGATCAGTATCTTTGTCAACAACTGAGGCCGAACTCGTGGCAGCAAGCAATACAGCAAAGGAAGTCATTTGGTTAAATAGACTTTTCAGTGAAATTTCTCCACTAAAAGAACAACCAATTATAAAAGTTGATAATGCAAGTACAATTAAATTGATCAAAAATTCTGAATTTCATAAGAGAACCAAACATATAGAAGTAAGGCACTATTTTGTGAGAGAAAAGTATCAAGAAGGTATTTTCAATGTAGAACATATTTCTGGAAAAGATCAAGTTGCTGACATTATGACAAAGGGCTCCCTAAGCTGTGTTTCCAAATGCTGAGATATCTACTGGGTATGAGGGACATTTGAATCTGATTAAGGGGAAGTGTTGAAGATATTAATCTGTGATTTTAAATGTTTCTTTTTGACCAGTACTTTTGTTTTGTTTTTGCCTTTTCCTAAAATGTTTCTTTCTTCTTCTTAATTATTATTTGTTCTATATGTAAAGCTTTGTTTTTTGATACTTGAATAAACAAATTCAAGTTATTATATTTTTTGTGTGCTTTTAAAAGTTAAAACACAACAATACTAAAATGCAATACAAAAATAAGATACAAAAAAAAAATCATAAGACGCCGCAAATTATTTTTTATTTACTTGATTAAAGGGGGTTTCGGACAAGCCCTTCTTCAGCTAACTAAAACGTATAAACAAGGTAAGGATTATACAGGGTGGCTGAAAAATATGTTCCACTTTTTTTTTATGAACATAAGAACAGTATTTAAACGCGTGGGCGTGAATTCGTGATGTTTCGAAAGGCTAATGTTAATAAACTGTGTGCCGAGAAAGCAAATATTCCAACGTCTTTTTTTTATGCGCCTTTCACCTCATCGCGCTACGATTGCGCACCTGACCGACGAAGGTGTTTGCCCTTCAGACATCGCTCGCCGGCTCAAGATCAACGCCAGAATTGTTAGGAGGATTGTAAAGCAATACCGGGAGCGAGGACATTATGGAGTGCTTCCAAAATCGGGCCGTCCAAGGACGGTCAACACTTCTGCAACAACAAGGAAGATTATAAAGAAAAGGATTGCTCGAAATGACGGCGTCAGCATGAACCGCATCGCTCCTGACCTCGGAATCTCTAGGTAAATAGTGCAGAATATCGTGAAACGCGACCTGGGACTTCGCAGCTATCGTATTTACCGTGGACAAGGTCGCTCGGACAAGACAAAGAAGTTGCTCTCAATAATCCGAGTGGGCCGGCTTTCCGACATTGTGTGGACGGACGATAAGATTTTCACAGTTGAAGCCGCCGTCAGCTTCTGCCTCAGGAAACAAAGGCTTCCAGGAAACGTCGGGTGCACACGAGGCTCAAGTTCCCTAAATCTATCATGGTCTGGGCCGGAATCACTTCTGAAGGCAAGACCCCGCTGGTTGTCATGGATCGAAATGTCAAAATCGACTCCCAAGTCTACCAAGACGTCATTCTGAGGGAGTGTCTGCTTCCATGGGCTCGACAACACTTCGCCGGTCGTAATTTTGTACTCCAGCAAGACTGGGCCCCCCGCCCATGGCTCCCAGTCTACGATAGCCTTCTGCCAGCAGCCTTTTCCTGGGTTCTTGAGCAAAGACATGTAGCTTTCAAACTCTCCAGATCTAAACCCAATGGACTACTCCGTATGGAGTTACTTGAAACAAAATGTCTCTTCTTCTCCCCACAAAAGTTTGGAGTCCCTAAAGAAGGCCCTGCAGCGAGAGTGAGCCAAGATCGACGTCAAGTACCTGCGGCACACGGTGAGTCTATCACCAAACGCCTCCAGGCCAAAGGAGCCCACTTCGATATGTCTATTTAATAAATTGTTTCCTTAATGTTAGTTATTATATATACTTTTTTTGGATTTTACAATTATGTATTCATTTCACTGAGTTATTGATTTTCATTTACGAATTTTATACTTTTCATCCACCCATAGCATTTTAAAGAGGAATTTATGTAAATAAAGGGCATAAGAATTTAAATGATTGAATAAATTTGAAAAATTAACTATGATTCTTTTATTTCGACTTGAGCGCTATGTCCCCTAGTGACACTTGCACTTTAAAGATAAACAAAAATTTTGAAAGAAAAGAAAGAAAGCTATTTTAAATATGTTTGAGGTGAGGTATACTGTTGACTTAATCTATAGTGTGCGATCCTGTCGACTAAAATCTGTGATGAGGCCCTGTTGACTCTTGTAGAGTCCTGTCGACTAAAATCTATGGTGAGGTATCCAGTCGACTTAAACTAGGGTGTGAGTCCCTGTCAACTCTCACTATATTGTGTTGACCGAGAGGAACAGTCAGGATGGGGAGTTTTCCAGTACCTCTCTGCACCTTGGGAGACCTTTAATAGTTCTCACAGAGTACAGGCAGTCGTGGTCGAGGCAGAGTGGAAAGCTTGGAATGTCCACACAAAAAAACGAAGACACAGTTGCACTAGGAAAGTTCCGTGAACAGATAAAAGTTGAGCTAGGAGAGAAAGATGGAGATAGAAGAGTTCTTACTGTTCTACATGGTCGATGAGGTGGACCTTGGTGACAACCGACGAGGGCTTGCGCTGATGGTGAAGTGACTATATTTTTGGCTAGGACGGGGGTCTTATATATCTTTCCGAAAAAGGAAGTATTGCATTTCAGCAGATGCAACAAGAGCGTGGATCGTCTGGCGAAATTATACACTGGCGCCGTCCTGACAGTTTCCTATCTATCTTCAGATGTTGTTTTGTGACTTCCATCTATCTCGAATTTAGACGTATGAATTTTTTAAAAATTAATTTAAACTGTGAGGGTTATAAAGGGCTATAACAAGATGATTTGTTTGTATATATCTGAAAATAATAAAAATAAAGCTTGTTCAATTATAAAAAGTTATAATATTGGTTATATAAAAATATACTTTTTTTAGATAAAACCGTTGTTTAAATTAAATACATAATGATATGATTATGTGAAAGAGAATTAAAATTGCAAGATATTATTGGCGGGCGTTAGAAAGGGTTAGGGGTTAAAGAAAAATGCAATTGTGAGGAGTACACATGCAACCAAATAATCAGATCCAGGTGCAAAGCGAGGATATAGACTTGAGCATCTTCCTAGGCAATGTTTCACTTGCGATCCTATATAAGGGTTACAGTGCTTTGTCACAATTTTAGGGTTATTGGGTTAAAAGTTGTTGAAGAAAAGTTGCTTATTAATATGATTGAAAGGGGTGTTAGAGCCATGCGATAAGTAGAATTGTAGCGACAGTAGGTGGTCTGACTTGACTTGAATCAAAGGTTGATTGTGGTCCGCTAGAGCTGGCAAAAAGTTGAAAGTTGAAAAATTGAACGCTTTGTGAATGCGTTGGTGATTGTGCTCTGCGGATGATTGAAATAAACTCCTGAAGCGTGTTCAGACCAGAAGTTGGGATTTCTAAATCTGGGCAACTGTGTTCAAAGAGTTTGTTGAAATCGAAATTTAAAAAAACTGTCAAGCAGTACTGTCGTTTTTCTACGATGGTTTGAAGCAATGGCTGAAAAGATAGTAGTGAAAAGTATAGGGAAGTGGTTAGAGAAATAGATTGTCGAAAACGATTTGTTGTAGATGCCCGATAGTTGATGATAACAATTTTCATATAATAAAGGTATTTAAAAACAAATATAAAATAGGGTGAATAAAAATTAAAGAAATATGATTGCGGGTAAAAAAAAGTGTAAGTGGACAAAATTAAACATGTAATATATAAAAGTAATAATAATTACGAATTAAAAATGATTTTTGAAACAAATAAATGTTTTGCAATACTAAATAATATCATGAAAAATAAAAGTAAATTTGATTAAAGTTTTTTTTAAAATAATATTGGACTAAAAATTGATTATATAATTGAAAAGTAAAAATAAACCTAATTATTCAAGATTTTATACAAAAATTAAAATATAATTAATTATTATTATAATGATCAGATAAATATTAAGTAGTGAAAAATTGAACAATTATCTCGTTTATCCAAAAAGGTGATATGTAGATAATTATCTCTTTTCCGTTATAAAGTCTATATCAGACTTAACCAAGTTGTTTTAATTGGTGATATCAATTAACATGTAAAATGTTTAATATATGTTGTGTTGTTATTAAGGCGTTGGTGAGATTTGTGAGAAAACCTAAATGGTTAGTGTGAAACATGTGTTTAAAAAAAATGGCGATCATGAAGATAGCGGTCATGATGATAGCTTTGAGGGAGGACGTTGGACGGGGGATATGTACTGAAATAGTAGCGACTTGGGGGAGTGTCGTCATAAAGGGCGTCCACTTCCTGTTTTTCACGGGAATTATTTTTCTGGGGTGGTCAATCATGTGGGATGGTTTGTTAGATTTGTCATTTACTTGAAACTGACTTTCTCTATCTTCTTTTGTTGAGGTTGGCATATTTCTGTTATAATTGAAAGATATGATTTTCCCGGTGTTTGTAAGTGGTTGTGTTTCGAAGTTAGTTTACACTTAGTAAAAATGCTATTCAGTGATTTTAGATTAGATATCTGTGAAAGGTGTGTCGACGTGGACACTCTTTGAGGTGAGATGTGTCACAGGCAGGAAGGCGTCTTTGGCCTGAAAAGTGAGAAAAAATTGTTGTGTGCTTTGTGACACTCGTGAAGTGAATTGAGTGGAAAGGTGTCACGTGAAGTCGTTGTTTGTTACAGAATCTAACCTGTTTCATTATGAATAACAAATTTACTAGAGTCATGGGAGGTGGTTTTACGAACACATATCTAGAATTCTTAGATTTTTAGTGGATGTGGCACGTTTATTGCGAACATTTTTATTATGCGTTTATTGGGGCGACGTTATGGAGCTCATGTGGCTCGAAATTGGATTAGTGTGCTAAGTCGCGCACTAATAATTGTTGCCAATTGGAGAAAGTGATGTGTGAGGGTGTTCTAGTTTGTTGAGAGAGATGTGTTGATGATTATTAATTATGAATGTAAAAGGAAGAGACAAAGGAGTGTAACTATGTTGGAATTTAACTTAGGTAATAATAAGTTTGGTGGGCGGTGACATAATTTATCTACTGGCGGGAATTGGGACGTGATCTTTATTTTTAACTTGTTTTGGGGAGGGAATTATTTTTATATTTGTGATTTTGAATATATTGTCTCTCAGGAGAGAAATGATAGAAGATTTCTGAAATTATATAAGAAATGTGTTTCACCTATGTTAATTTATATTTAAAAAAATGATTTTTTAAATCGTTAATTATGGTAGTAAAATGATCCTTGTAAAAGAGCAATGTTGTGATAGTGAATAAGTTGAATGGGGCGTTTAATTAAAATGTGGAATAGGACCAACGATTTTTGCAAAAATTTAAAGAATTTGATTAAGAAATGGGTGTTTTGGTATAAAGATAAAATATTAATAAAACAAAAATAAGTTTAGAATTATGATATGATGAAAGTAATTTTAAAAAATGATAAAAATAATGATTTTTTTAAGTTGTAGATTTGGATAATTGCCGTTATAGGTAAATTTAGGAAAGGCGTGTAAGATTAGTAAATTAGTAAAAATGCGTAATGGGCGATTTTTTTAAAAAGTAAAATTGGAAGTGATGAATTGAAATTTTATAATTTGATTAAAAATAAAGTAAAAATTGATAAATGAGAGTATCAAATATTTAAAAATTGATTTAAAAATGGTATAAAAAAACAATGGTTGCCTGTAAAGTCGGTTTTACGGGCGAAGATTTTACGTGACAACGGTAGAATATTTATTGATATGAATATATTAAATTGCACAATAGGAACAAGGAATTGAATGAAGATAAGAATTGCACAAATTTTAACTATAGAAATATATTTTGTTTACTAAACATTGTACATGTAAACTTAAACTTAACTAATTCCTATTTGAGTGATTTTGTTGAGGATAGGACGATGATAGGAGGAAATATGAAATGAAAGGAAGTGTTCTGCTCGTAATGTGTCTTGCGAAAGTCAAGTCGATAGTTTTCCTTTTAACGTAGTTGACCTAGAAACGTTTGCTACGCAATCAAGATTATACGTATTTTTCACTGAATTAAGAAACGAGTTGTCAGGCTTTACGTTTTTGTTAAAATCACCACACAGAAGATCGGTATACTAGAATCAACTTGCACGAACGGTGGCACGTACTGGCTGTTGTGAATGTACGGACCGAGTCCTTGCCCATAGTAAACATTCCAATATCCTGCAAATACTAGCTCCTGGATGAATATATACAGCACCGAGTATAACTTGAAGCTAGTATTAGCGGCGAAGCAAGTAACTTCAGTCATGCACATGTCACCCTTGGTTTTAATGACACGAGTTACGTCTGTAATCGAACTTGGAACACTCCCGCCGTAGATGTCGATGATAATTTACGATAGATCGCCACTCCACCAGCCGGCGTTGGTATTTGAAAATCAAAACACTTATTCAGATCGAAGGTTCAAATTTTTGCTAAATAAATTTGAAATTAAATAAAATTTGTAATTGTAAATGATGAAGTTGAAATTAAAACATTTACTTAAATTAGATGTTAAAATTCTTGCTCAACACAGTTTAAATAAAGTTTTCTTATATCTGCCACTTTTTCTTAATATTTGTTATTTTAAAGAATCAATTCGAAAATCAAAACATTTATTCAGATCGAAGGTTCAAATTTTTGCTAAATAAATTTGAAACTATTCAAAATTTGTAAAATAATAATTAATTAATTAATTAATTTTAAACTAATAATTACTTAACACTATCAACATTTATTCAATAGTATGACATAACCTATAAACTCAGTTCTCAACTTTTGTGTCAATCTAACAATTAATCAATCAATCATAGTTTACGATAATGAAATATCAGTGTACAATTATTTACCTTTATTGTTGTAGTTGTTGTAAATGACGAATCTAAGCACTCCACATTTTCACTACAGACACAGCTGACGATACTTTAACCACACGTGTGAACTTGTATTATGACGCTTTCTTGTTTTTCCAACGCCAAGAACGTTCGAGAAAGACAAAGACAGAGACAAGCATGCGCCGATTCAATGCGCCTAATTCTCTAGCGCTGCGCGCGCAGCACTCTCGTTCGATGACTCATCGTAACGTTACCGGGCGTTACACTTTTTCATAAGTGACTCCCAGCCGCAACCTAATTTAAGACGTTGTCACGTCAAAAGTAAAAAGTGGATTTAAAATGATTAAGGTGAAAATAAACAAATTTATGGGGATTCAAGTTGTGAGCTTGTGGAGAAAGTTATGTAAGATTTTAAAAACTTACAGTTTTGAGGATTATTCAGTCAGGAGACTTGGTCTTGACTTGTCCTACTGACGTGGAAGGCGCTCCATGTATGGCTTGTATCTTCTGTAAAGTTGATTTGCAGCTTGTCGCCTTGAGCATTGCCTCGATGTCAGGCCGAAGGCGGGGAACTTGTCACCGGGTTTGCGTCACTCTGCTCCTCGTTTTCATGTCCTTAGGGATTTTCGGCTGTGTCATTGGGGGGTTACAGCTTGCTCCTGACGTTGGCGATCTGTGTTAGCGGATCTGCGGAGGTCTCTTGGGACGTCGTTTCCTCCTAAAATATCGTCTCTTGTTGGGGGGAGAGAGTAATTGGTTGGTCGTTTTCGTTGGAATGGCGGGTTTGCTCCTCCAATGTCGTTTCTTGTTTGGGGTAGATTGCTCAGTCGTATCGTTGAAATGGTCGATTTGCTCCTCCATCTTTGCTCTTTCTCGCTTCTTATCTGAACAGGCTTCTTACCTCTTCGTTGTGGTCATCCTGTCGACTAAATATGTGGTGAGGTATACTGTCGACTAAAACTGTGGTGTGTTATCCTTTCGACTCTCGCTATACCGTGTTTAACCGAGAGAACAGTCAGGATATGGAGAGTTTTCCAGTACCTCTCTGCACCTTGGAAGACCTTTAACAGTTCTCACAGAGTACAGGCAGTCGTGGTCGAGGCAGAGTGGAAAGCTTGGGAATGTCCATAAACAAAAAAAACGAAGAGACACAGTTGTATTAGGAAAGTTCCGTGAACAGATAGGAGTCGAGCGCGCGCTAGGAGCGAAAGATGGAGATAAAAGAGTTTTCTTACTGATTTACGGCATAGTCGAGCATCAGAAGATGATGTGACGAGAGCTCCTGCAGATGGTGAATAGACTATATTTTCGGCAAGGGCGGAGGTCTTATATATCTTTGCCGAGAGAGGAAGTATTGAATTTCAGCGGATGCAACAAGAGCGTGGATAGAAGGCGAAATTGTACACTGGCGCCGCCCTGGCAGTTTCCTATCTTTAGATGTTGTCGGACTTCCATCTCAATCTCTTGCTTTAGCTCAACTCTTAATCTATTACAGAGTTTTATTTATTTATTCTCAGTTTGTACAAAGTACATTACATATGATGATGTAATGACACATGTCAATCATGCGTATAATCATTTACAGATGTGTTTCTATTATACAACATGAAAATCTTGTTATAAGTATTATACAATATGAGGTTGTTAGTTTAAATTACCATATATATATATATATATACTAGACGAATGACCCGGGCAACGCCCGGGTTTACCCGATGAAATGTTTTATTCAAACACTATTCGTTACAATTATAAATTTGGCGCCGTGGATGTCACTCTTGTGAAACGTCCCGCTCCAAACTTTACAGTCAGATTAGTTACGATATACACATGTGTAAATATTCAAATCGAGCGAGCGTATATAAATATCTCGATTTAGATCAAGTAATCTAATTATTAAGCGAACTATTATTAATAAAATTTTGAGAAGATATAGATTTTAAACGTATTTATAACCTTGATAGAGGGCGCTGTTCGTGAGCTAAGTAGAATAATTTGAATATATATTTTAAATATTTAATTTATATATAATTTAAAATAGCCTATCGTTTTCCTCGTACTTTTTTTTTACCTATCTATGGAAATCTTGGTACTGTAAAAAAAAAACTTTGCTTCAATAATATAAAAAAAAAAACCACCCAGGCTAAGTTTCGAACCAAGGTTGTAGAAATACGAAGCCGCACACCTAACCATTAAGCTACGCTTCGCATCATAAATAATCGCATGCAAAGCTATTTCAGGCATTACATATTTCTAACGACCTTTTTGAAATAGGTTTTTGAAACATGGAAATGATAATACTTCAAATAAATCGAAATAGAGTGAACACAAATAAAACATACCAAATATTTCGAATTAGAGCAGTTATTTTAAACGGCGAATTAGATCAGTTATATCAAAAAATGAAAATATATAAATAAATAAAACCTACCAAATATTTCAAATTAGGGCAGTTATTATATAAATATTTATATTATATGTGTTATTAAGCGAACTATTATTAATAAAATATTAAGAAGATTTAGTTTTAAAACGTATTTATAACCTTTTAGTACTTGATAGAGGGCGCTGTTCGTGAGCTAAGTAGAATAATTTGAATATATAGTTTTAATAATTGATTTATATATATTTTTAAAATAGCCTATCGTCTTCCCCGTTATTTTTCACCTATGTATGGAAATTTTGGTTTGAATTAGTGAACTACTGCGAATTTGTATACCGGACATACAAACCAACAAACAGACATACAAACATTCATTTATATATATATATATATAAAAACAATAGAAAAAAAAAAAAGATAAGTGGGTCAGGTGTTGATATTAAAAATAAAGAAGGCATCTCCTGACCACGAGCACATGTGCTTTTTAGATGGCAGAGCGCCATCTAGTGGAGCAAGAATAAACTAAACGTTTATTTAGCTTGCTCCGTGATATTTGGCCAACACCAATTTCTTGATGAATCAAGAAAAGTCATCCACGAACGCGTTTCGCGCTGTTGGCGCTCGTCAGCGTGGAGTAGACTGTAACCACTGCGACCAAAAAGATTTTTGGTCCCAATGGCTTCCCGAGAAATCAAGAAATGGGTATTTAAGGCCAAATTTGCGTAAAGACGCTTAACACATGAAAAAACAATAGAAAAAAAAGATAAGTGGGTCAGGTGTTGATATTAAAAATAAAGAAGCATCTCCTGACCACGAGCACATTTTGGTCGCAGTGGTTACAGTCTACTCCACGCTGACGAGCGCCAACAGCGCGAAACGCGTTCGTGGATGACTTTTCTTGATTTATCAAGAAATTGGGTTGGCCAAATATCACGGAGCAAGCTAAATAAAACGTTTAGTTTATTCGTGCTCCACTAGATGGCGCTCTGCCATATAAAAAGCACATGTGCTCGTGGTCAGGAGATGCCTTCTTTATTTTTAATATCAACACCTGACCCACTTATCTTTTTTTTCTATTGTTTTTTCATGTGTTAAGCGTCTTTACGCAAATTTGGCCTTAAATACCCATTTCTTGATTTCTCGGGAAGCCATTGGGACCAAAAAATCTTTTTGGTCGCAGTGGCTACAGTCTACTCCACGCTGACGAGCGCCAACAGCGCGAAACGCGTTCGTGGATGACTTTTCTTGATTTATCAAGAAATTGGGTTGGCCAAATATCACGGATCAAGCTAAATAAACGTTTAGTTTATTCTTGCTCCACTAGATGGCGCTCTGCCATCTAAAAGCACATGTGCTCGTGGTCAGGAGATGCCTTCTTTATTTTTAATATATATATATATATATATATATATTAATAGTAATTGTTTTTATATTTGGAAAATAGAGGAAAAGTAAACTATTAAGAACAACAGATTTTGAATTAATTTTGAGTCAGAACAGCAAGCTAATTCTGTATCAAATAGTATAGTTATGAAAAATTTTAAGATTAATAATTTTTTTAAATTTAATTTAAATGTGTGAGGTTTGTTTTTTATTTTTTTTGTAATAAATAATTAGTTAGATTATATTTAAAAAAAAGAGAGAAAAAAAAAAAGGTAACACCAGCAAAGCATCGGCAGTTACGCGTCATAGGCTGGGTTGAAAAAAGGAATAAGCGAAGAGAAAGTTTTAAAGAGAAGAGCAAAGACAGAACCATGATAATAATTTTCCAAATATAAAATAAAGCTAATTAGAGACAGAGAGAAAAGTATTTTTTTTGCTCTATTTTCTCTCTTGATGAGAGAAGTTAGATTTTTGTAAATTTTTTTTTTTTTTGGGAATTTTTTTTTTATATATAAGCTTATTTTAAGACAATCTAGTGTAAAAGTGGAGGACACGATATAAGATAATATATTAAATTAGGAAGGATGAAAACCTTAAGGGTTAAGACCAATTGAAAACCATAAAGGTTACACCAGATGGAAAGAGGATGGTACTCAGGTGGGCCTCTTCAGATGAAGACCTGAGCAGCAGTTTCGGCCCTTACTCCATTACTGCCAAAACCATACCTCTTCGACCAAATAGAAAGCAATTTTAGGTTGGAACGGAGATAGGGTAATAGCTGAACCTTAGATATACTACAAAAATCAACTAATGAACTAAGACATTGTCACCTTCTGCACTTTCAAACCTAACTCTAAACATGTTTTTCAGTTCAGAAGTTAAATTGATTCGGTTCCCTAGACTTAATCAGATTGATATATACTTATCCCTTAGTGTTAAAATTTAAATCAAATTCTGTTTATTCTTTTTGGGTATAAGGACTGTAAGAGGCTGATAAGAAATTAGTAATACAGTTAAATGATTATTATAAATATAGGAAAAATTGATCATATCCCAAGCCTTTAACAACGTGCGTCGACAAGGGAACAGGAAATCTAACATTAAAGAACATAGAAAAATAAACTTTGCCTGATGTTAGTAGGTTCAGATTATAGTCCAAATTGTGTTCCTACACTCTAAATAATAGGGCTGCAGGAAAATAATAAGATATTAGTAGTAGGAGAGGATATGGATTAATTGGAACTACAAGAAAGTATGATTAAATTCAAACAAGTTAAGAATGTGAGTCATACCATGAATGGAAAAATCAGCTTCATCAGACAAAGACATAAGTCCCTTGTCTGAAGATGGTGAAAATGCTTTCCCATAATAACTCACATCATCAATTTATTTGAACTGGTCCTAACGGAACCGTATATTCTATATATAGTCGTATCTATACTTTTTTTTTAAATATAATATATGAGGACCATTACCTGTAATTTCTGCTAAATAAGGAAGTTTAGGAATTTAAGTTTTAATGCTTCATATCAATTAGATTGAATGTTCATTCTCTATACCCCCCCTTTATAAAGATTGAACACGCATATATAATTGTTATGTATGCTATAAGGAGAGAAAGAAAATATTCTAAAGTTATCGTATAAATTTAAAGGATCAAACAAAGTAAGAATTAGAGAAAACACAGAAATAAAGGTATGGTATTGGTAAGCAAAGGTAAAAAGAACAAATCCAAACAAATAAGCAATGTGCGACGTTTCGGCATCAGCGTCGCTACAATCTTCAGACAAGTCTGAAGAGGGCCACAATGTCGCTACCGAAATGCTACATACCACTCATTCACTCGGACCCGGTCCCGTTACCTTGTGTTTATAATCTATAATCCTAATTGTGTTTTAATCAGTATGGTATTGGTGTTTCAGAATATTGAATTTAATAGTTTCTATTAGTGTAGATGGAATTTTTTTCTATTAATTTAAAATCTTAATTATTATTTGTTCTAAGTCCAATTAAAAAAGGTGAAGAAAAAAAAAGAAACAAGGAAAGCAAAAAAAAAAAAAAAAAATAGAAAAATAGAAAAAAAAAAAGGAAAAAATAAATAAATAAAATAGGAAAGGAGAGAAAGATGAGGTTGAATAATGAAAGAAAATTTCTTTGAAAGTATTTATAATAGCTTATCAGTACACTTAATTAATGTGATAGCATTCGTTATGAATGTTATGATTTCAAGAGTATTTACCTATAATTAAATTATTTATTATCTAGATTAGCGGAATGTAGTTAGTGTTAGTAAATCAAGAGAGATAGATGATGTGACTCTTGTTAGTTGCCTCATTGTCTACAAGTGAAAGTAGCATTTAAATTGAGCGTTCCATTTGAAGTCAGTATTGCTGTTAACATTATTATAGATAATTCAGTTACATGTATTGAATTGCGGTTCATGTTATCAACTTAAAATTCAATATATGCATGTTACAATTAACATCACAAGCAAATTTTACTCACCCAGGGGGGAACGGTTAATGTCTATAAATAAATTTTCGATTAAAAGTTAGCGGAGATAAACAAGTTTGAATAATCGGTCAAAAGTTAATTAAATTCTCATAGTGAAATTTTTAAAGTCATTGAAGTTGAAATTGTATGAGAATTTATTTTTGTGAAGATATTTTCTGATTGCTAAAATGTTAATTTTTTAAATTGTATTTTGGCTGAATCCATTTTTTTGAAATTCGTCATTTAGGTTTTTAATTTTACTTATGAAGTTGTTTAGTTTGTTGTTAATTCTGTAGTATCTTAAAAATTGTCCAAAATAGATACCTTTGGTGCAATTTTTTGATATATTTGAATCTTGTCTATTATATTTAATAATGTTGAAATCGAAATTTGATCTTTTGTCATATACCTCTATACTTTTTTCTTTTAGATTTATGTATAAATCGAGGAAGTTGACTTTTTGATTAAATTTGATTTTTTCATTATTTTTTAGATTTAGATACGGAGGATAGATTTTTTCTATTAATTTTGAAAAATTATTATTATTGAATATAAGGATGTCATCTACATATCGGAACAACCACCAGTTAACTTTGTTAAGAGAAAAGAATTCCCTCTCATACCAAAATAACAGGAGGTTGGCCAATAATGGACTCGATGACGTACCCATAGGTACTCCTTGTTTTTGATTATAAATTTGATTTTTAATTTGAATATAATTGAATTTAAGAAATGTTTCTAAATTAATTTTGCTTTTTTGTAGTTAATTACAATAGTTTTGTTACCATTATGAATTAAGGGAATATTGAAAGTCTTGTCTATTAAAAATTCTGAAAATAGATTTATAATTTTGAGTTTAAGATCCTCTAACTCCAGTTTAGAGAAGAGGTCTTCAAATCAAAGGTATAAACTGATTTGAGTTTGGGAAGGTTTTTGTTAATAAAAAATTTAGTATGTTCTTATTGGAGTCAATAAAGTTGTATTTTTCTTTATTGCGGATCTGTTTTGTTAAAAATTTTAAAGTTGAAGCTAATTGAAGGTCTAAATTGTTTAAATTAGAATTTATTCCAGATGTTATGGTCCTAAATTTGAGAGGATTTTTGTGTATTTTTGGGTATAATGTAAATATGAGGTATAATAGGGTAGTGTTTTTTTTTGCTATAGATATTTAAAGTTTTTTCTTTAACCTCCAATTCCTTTTTAATTTGAATCGGGGTTATATTTGTTATGCTGTATTTATCGGTGTTGTCCATTTCTTGCATAATTAGGTCGCGGTACAGATTTTTGCAAGTGATTGAGAAATTGTTGGAACATTTATCAATTGGAGTAATAATGTACTCTTCTAAAATAATTTTAATGTTTTTTTAATTTTCCAATATTTGAGGGGGCATTTTGCAATTTTCAGTGTATTATGGTAATAATCCTTGACATGTTTCATAATTTCAAATTTCCAATTAAGGAAAGTAAATTCGGGATCTTGAACTTTAAGCTTGTTTTATTAATAAAAAGATCAAGATCTTGGATGATTGAATTAACTGTGTTGTTGTAATTTTGTTTAATTAGTGGTATAAATTTATATCCGTTGTTGAGCAGGACTTGTGTTTCTTCATTTAAGAATGTGAAGTCACTGGTAAGGATGTGACCTTTATATTTATGTTGGTCACTTATATTATTGCACTTACAGTTAATACTATTAAAGTTGTTTAATTTTTTATGAAGGTATTGTAGTTGCATACCATACTTCCTAGGTTTTTGTTGTATTTGAATGTGGTTTTAAAATTTAAACTTTGTACTGGGAATAAGTATTTGATATCAGTGTTGTTGAATATATCATTAAATTTGATATGTTCAAAGATTTTGTTTGTAAATTTTATGACGATGTTAACAGAAGTACTGTTATCAATTTTCTTAAATTTGTAGATATCTTTAGCAATATCTGTAATTCTATTAGATAGATTGTTAGTTCTAATATATTGTATAAATTTTTCCATTTTTTTGTTGTTAAGTTTGAAGAGGAAGCTAATAAATTTTTGTGTAAAATTTGGTTGGAATTCCTGATTATTAATTAAAACCTGTTCAAAGTCTATATAACCAAGTTTGTTTGTGCTTTTTCCTCTCTTGTTATTTGGAATAGTATTTAGTTGTTTTTTGTATTTACAGCTACTTTCATAGATAGAGATATTTGGATCGGTTAATGTATTCGTATGATTTAATTCATCATTTAAACCGTAAGGGTAGAGAGAATTTTGCTTCAGAATGTATTGATTTTCTAATATTAGCCGTTGTTTTTTGTTTTTACATATATCTAAAATTTCTATGTTATAGTTATCAAAAGAGTGAATCTTATGATGTTCTATCATATAATTATTACCTATTAGATTTTTCGCATGATTTCTATGAAGGTTAATTCTAATATTTATGGGATTAGAAGTTTGACCAATGTATATTAGGTTGCATTTACTACATGTTAACTTATATATAGTGTTCTCCACCTTACCAATAGTTGTTTGGAATTTATCATGGTTCATAATTTTAGGGCAAGTTTGACATTTTTTACTTTGACATTTGTTAGCGAGTTTGGGTTAAAACATTTATGGGGGTGCTAACCCCAATAATGAGTTGTTTTTTTATTTAATTATTATTATTATTAATAATAATAACTTAAAAAAAAAACTTTTGAAAGATCATCTTAGATGATCTTTCGAACTTGACTACATCGAGTACCTATACTCTTAATTTTTTTATCCACCTCATATATGTTATCTGATAATTGTTGGTAATAACAGCAAATTAGTGAGCTAGTCATGAAGCAAGCTTCTATGAACAATATATTAATAGTAATTGTTTTTATATTTGGAAAATAGAGGAAAAGTAAACTATTAAGAACAACAGATTTTGAATTAATTTTGAGTCAGAACAGCAAGCTAATTCTGTATCAAATAGTATAGTTATGAAAAATTTTAAGATTAATATTTTTTTTAAATTTAATTTAAATGTGTGAGGTTTGTTTTTTATTTTTGTAATAAATAATTAGTTAGATTATATTTAAAAAAAAAGAGAAAAAAAAGGTAACACCAGCAAAAATAAAAAAAATAAAAAAATTACAAAAATCTAACTTCTCTCATCAAGAGAGAAAATAGAGCAAAAAAATACTTTTCTCTCTCTCTAATTAGCTTTATTTTATATTTGGAAAATTATTATCATGGTTCTGTCTTTGCTCTTCTCTTTAAAACTTTCTCTTCGCTTATTCCTTTTTTCACCCAGCCTATGACGCGTAACTGCCGATGCTTTGCTGGTGTTACCTTTTTTTTTTCTCTTTTTTAAAAATATAATCTAACTAATTATTTATTACAAAAAAATAAAAAACAAACCTCACACATTTAAATTAAATTAAAAAAAATTATTAATCTTAAAATTTCTCATAACTATACTATATATATATATATATATGTGAAAAAATAGTACAAATGTAACATTGTACTGGGATAAGGTGCATAAATTAAGAAAAAGGCATCTCCTTATCGTGCAACTGAAAGTTGCTGATGGCTGGCGCCATCTATCGGAATAAATATCAACTATTCTCGTTGATTTTTATTATTCCAGAATTGGCCAAATACCCATTCTTGATTAATCAAGAAAAGCTAACCACGGACGCGTTTCGGGCTGTTGGCCCTCATCAGCGTGGTGCAAGCTGTACCTCAACGACCAAAAAATTGGTCATTAAGGCATCCTGAAAAATCATGAAACGGGTAGTTAAGGCCAGAATTGCGTGAGGACGCTACACAATGTGAAAAAATAGTACAAATGTAACATTGTACTGGGATAAGGTGCATAAATTAAGAAAAAGGCATCTCCTTATCGTGCAACTGAAAGTTGCTGATGGCTGGCGCCATCTATCGGAATAAATATCAACTATTCTCGTTGATTTTTAATTATTCCAGAATTGGCCAAATACCCATTCTTGATTAATCAAGAAAAGCTAACCACGGACGCGTTTCAGGCTGTTGGCCCTCATCAGCGTGGTGCAAGCTGTACCTCAACGACCAAAAAATTGGTCATTAAGGCATCCTGAAAAATCATGAAACGGGTAGTTAAGGCCAGAATTGCGTGAGGACGCTACACAATGTGAAAAAAATAGTACAAATGTAACATTGTACTGGGATAAGGTGCATAAATTAAGAAAAAGGCATCTCCTTATCGTGCAACTGAAAGTTGCTGATGGCTGGCTAATCTGGAATAATTAAAAATCAACGAGAATAGTTGATATTTATTCCGATAGATGGCGCCAGCCATCAGCAACTTTCAGTTGCACGATAAGGAGATGCCTTTTTCTTAATATATATATATATATATATATATATATATATATATATATACCTGGTAGGATCAAAAAGTTTCCAGCCATCAGCAACTTTCAGTTGCACGATAAGGAGATGCCTTTTTCTTAATTTATGCACCTTATCCCAGTACAATGTTACATTTGAACTATTTTTTCACATTGTGTAGCGTCCTCACGCATTTCTGGCCTTAACTACCCGTTTCATGATTTTTCAGGATGCCTTAAGGACCAATTTTTTGGTCGTTGAGGTACAGCTTGCACCACGCTGATGAGGGCCAACAGCCCGAAACGCGTCCGTGGTTAGCTTTTCTTGATTAATCAAGAATGGGTATTTGGCCAATTCTGGAATAATTAAAAATCAACGAGAATAGTTGATATTTATTCCGATAGATGGCGCCAGCCATCAGCAACTTTCAGTTGCACGATAAGGAGATGCCTTTTTCTTAATTTATGCACCTTATCCCAGTACAATGTTACATTTGTACTATTTTTTTCACATTGTGTAGCGTCCTCACGCATTTCTGGCCTTAACTACCCGTTTCATGATTTTTCAGGATGCCTTAAGGACCAATTTTTTGGTCGTTGAGGTACATTATTAAATCGAACAACAACAACAATTTTTATTCGTGCAACAAGAATGGAAGTTGAATCATCTGACGCAACGGGAGACGGAAGCGTAAAACGCCCGAGATTCAGTGAACCTCCTTGCAACCTTGAGTTTAATCATCTAAAGGTCATTCACCAGAAAGTCACCAAGAAAATGGCTGACGTAGCTAAGTCCAACGGCATGACGCCGGAGCAGCTCCAGCCAATGCCTACCCTGGTGGAATGGGCTCTGAAAGGCACAGAAGATATCATCTTTGATGTCTATAAAGGCATAAACCACGGAAAAGAATATCAACTACACAAGGAAAAACTCTACACCAACGCCGTTGCCAAACCAAATACCAAAAAAACCTACCCCCCCTCCAATAAAGCAATTGATTAAACCAGCCTCCAAAAATTTCGCAGCCGCCTATGAGTCCCATGTGGTCATTAAATCAAGCAACCCAGCTACAGACTCTCGAGAAATATTACGCGAGATCCAAAAAGCAGATTCATCAATTCTGAACTCCCCCGAAGTGGCAGCCTCCGTCAATGGGAAAGGACGGCTGGTAATTCACACTAAAACCACCCAAGGTGCATCAACTCTAGCGGCCAGACTCCAGGCCAACAAAAACATCCCAAAATCCCTAAACTGCACGGAAAGACCAACAATATATCCCAGATATTGCTTATTTGGCGTGGAGAGCTCCACGACCAACGACATGATAGTGGGAAGCCTCCAAAACAACGATTTTATAAAAATTCTCCCAGGAAAACGGCACATCAAGGTTGCCCACCGCCCAAAGGACAATCCCCATGGGTACACTACAGTCTTCCTGGAAGTAGACGATCAGACGGCTAATTTCCTAGAGCATCGAGGTAAGATGCCTATAGCAGGTTTAATTTTACGCTACGAAAGAAGCTACTCCCTGAAGCAATGCTACCGCTGCTGCAGCTTCGGCCACCGCGCTACTTCATGCCCTGCTGCCCAACCTATCTGCTACAAATGTGGTACGACAGGTCACGAGGGCCACGCCTGTCCCAACACTTCAGCAAAATGTCACAATTGCTGCAAGAAGGCGGGCGCTGTTTTTGAGCAGCTCAATCACTACGCGACATCCCGGGCTTGTCCTCTGGTGAAGGCCAAGCTGGCTCAACTCAACAAGAATGCATAGATCCTTCAGAGTTCTCCAATCCAACCTTAGGAAATCGCCTTCTGCAGTCCTCGAACTCTCCACCATTGCAATAGAACAAGAGGTAGACGCTATTTTACTTCAAGAATTACCAAGGAACTTTAAATGGCCTGATTCAAGCTTTGACACATTCATCCCAAATGAAAACAATGCACCTTCTGGGCTTGTAATACGATCAAATCTAAACGCCATTCCACTTAGCTCACCTGACCCAAACATCTCCACGGCCCTCATCCGGTTAGGCGACCAGGCTGTTGTCCTCGCTTCGGCCTACTGGCACAACAGTGTCCCGGATTTATCTTTCCTACCAACCTTGGAATCTGCAATAAACATAGGATCCTTCTCATGCATTCTTGGCATGGACGCCAACGCCCACTCTCCAACCTGGGGTATTGGAGTTACCCGCGATGCCCGTGGAGCCAGCCTGGAGGACTCTGCTTCACTGATGGGCCTACAGTTCTTGGGATCTCCCAACCATTACACCTGGTCCAACGGATCCCTGCGCTCTTCCATCGACGTTACCCTAGCATCCAGCTCGCTAGCCATTCGCGCCACTAGATCATGTCTCCAGGAGATGGCTTTCTCTGATCATCTGCCAATCCTTACAAATTTCGATGACATCATTCCCACAGAGCCTATTTGCTCATGGGTTGAGACCTCATGTCTGGAAGAGACCTTCACTGCCTTCATTGGGTCCAGCCTCCACCATGTCACATCGCGTCTCCAGACCGCATTCACTCCAGGCGACATTGATGAGGTGGTTACTCTCCTCACTACCTGTCTTCAGGAGACCTGCAATGTCTCCATGAGAAAGAAATCAAAATCTCCAAGGCCTTCAAGACCATGGTGGAACAAGGAGCTTTCAAAACTCCGCAATTTAGTTGTTGCTTTACGACGTTGCTATCAAAGCACCTCCCTTTATATCAGGAGCTTCTTTAAAGGTCTTTATAGAGCCTGCCACAACAAACTCAAGGCGGCTATAAGGCGAGAAAAGCATCTCTCCTGGATAACACTGTGCCAAGAGGTCTCCTCGGCCGCATGGAGCTCCATCCACCGATATATCTCCAAAGGCCGAAGAGGTTCTCTTGGGCCACCTCTGCTCAAACACAACGACGGCACCCCACTCACCCCAGAGGAAACCTGCCATGAAGTACTCCAGCACTATTTTCCAACAGACTGGACAGCGCCAACCCCATCAATTGATTGGCTCCAATCCTACAACCAAAAACCAGCCTTTACAGTGTCTGAAGTCCTTCGCGCGATCCGTCGATGCGGTCGGAGGAAATCCCCTGGTCCCGACAGGCTAGGTACCAGATGCCTTCTTCTTGGTGGGCCAACGCTGCATAAAACACTGTCACAAATTTTCACCAAATGCTTACGTCTCGGACACTTCCCAACACCCTGGAAATCCGGTCGGTTAGTTCTCATACCCAAACAAAACTCTTCTTCCTCCAACCAACTGGAGAAATACCGTCCCATCACGCTGCTCAATACCTTGGCCAAAGTCCTTGAACGGTGTATACTGGCGCGCCTGCAATGGATAGCGGATTACCAAGGCTGGTTCTCACCCCAGCAGTTTGGCTTCCTTCCAGGGCGCTCAGCTGAAATGGCGCTCGATTCCATTAACAACAACATCAGTGAAGGCCTGCAGCACTGGAGGAAGACCTTGGCTATTGGTCTGGACATCAGCCATGCCTTCGACACCGTTCAAAGACACACCATCATTCAAGGCCTCCGCGACCTTAACTGCCCTGAAGAGTTGATTCAACTGTCCGCGAGCTTCCTCCGAGGAAGGCAGGTAATTTACAACGCTTGGAACGCCACCCTTACCTCTACTACTCTACTTGGGGTCCCCCAAGGTGCAGCACTGAGCCCCTTCTACTTCAACATAGTGGCTAGAAAAATCCATCTCCTTCCAAGGCCAAACAACAGTGAAATCATCAGTTTCGCAGACGATTTCACGGTACTGATTCACTTCCTCCGCAGATTCCCAACACGAGAGATCAATCAATTCCTAAAACAGCGCTTTCATTGGGGCAAGACTCAGGGGCTAACATTCAACCCAAGGAAAACCCAAGCCTGCCTCTTCCATTGGAAAGCCAAGCGTCCAGGCTATCACGGCATACATTTCCAAAACCAACCTATTCTAATTGATAACACTATAAAAATCCTCGGTGTTACCTTTGATTCCAAAAGAAACTTCGTAGGTCATCTGGACAACATCCTCAAGAGGTGCAGATGGATTCTCCCTCGACTAACCAGCACGATCCAGGGGCAGTTCGGATTAACCTTCAGCGCGGGCCGAAAAATACATAACATGGTGATCCTCCCAGCCATCCTCTATGGCTCTGGGGTTTGGGGCAAGCGGGTGTTTGACACCAATGGCATCCGGAAGCTACGTGGCCTCCATTACAAATACGCTAAAGCTTTAATCAGAGGAGGCCCGTGTACTCCAACTATCCCAGCAATCTCCCTCACAGGTTGTCCTCCACTGGATATATCTATCAAATCCCATCTAGCATACTTGGAAGCGCTAAGAGAAGGCCCTTTTGAGTCACGTCCCAGTCCCTCCTCGGTACCCTACCCACCTCTTAGAAGACCTCTCCAATTCTCCAAGTCACTGCCAGAACGGGCCACTATTGTTTATACAGATGGCTCTCGGTCAACCAACGGGGTTGGCGCAGCAGTGGTGCTCCCACCTCCCTATTCACCACTGAAACTTAAACTCCACAACAGCTGTACCTCCTTCCAGGCGGAACTTTTGGCGATTCTCTATGCCACCAGATCTATTAAGATCATGCCGCGACAAGACTTTGTCATTGCTTCCGACTGCCAGGCAGCTCTACATGCCATCTGTCACCCCGATATCCCTAGAACCCCACTTACTGCAGAGATAATCAGAAACCTCAATACTCTGGACAATGTTCAACTCTGCTGGGTCCGGAGTCATTGCGGCATCGTTGGAAATGAACAGGCCGATGAAGTCGCCAAAGCCGCAGCTCAATCCAAATTGCCTTTACACTTCGCAACCCTTCCCAGGAAATATGTCCGCTCTCAAAGCAAACAGTTCGCCCTCCAACTATGGACCGACCTCTACACCACAGACCATGCTACAAGAAACCTCAGAAGAGTAGCTGCATCTCCTAGTCTTCAAATCTCAATTCTCCCAAAACTAAAATATTGCAACGTCACCTCTACAATTCTGACAGGACATGGCTTCGTTCAGGCCGACATCGCCAGAACCTCCAAAAACAACGACCCCGTATGCCAACACTGTCACCAAGAAAATCAAACAGTCGACCACCTCCTATTCAGTTGCCCATCCTACCATCTTCAGAGATTCCAGACTGCAACTCTACTTAACACCAGCACATTCAACCAAGAAGCATTGAAGAACCTCCCCAAAAATAAAACAGCCTGGCGACATCTAATCAGTTGGATGTCAACTGCAACAAATAGACAATAAGTCAGAAGACAAACCCGGACAGTTGGCGACTTTCGTACGCTCCAGGAGTCCGGGTTATGTACAGAATAATAATATGAGGTACAGCTTGCACCACGCTGATGAGGGCCAACAGCCCGAAACGTGTCCGTGGTTAGCTTTTCTTGATTAATCAAGAATGGGTATTTGGCCAATTCTGGAATAATTAAAAATCAACGAAAATAGTTGATATTTATTCCGATAGATGGCGCCAGCCATCAGCAACTTTCAGTTGCACGATAAGGAGATGCCTTTTTCTTAATTTATGCACCTTATCCCAGTACAATGTTACATTTGTACTATTTTTTCATATATATATATACCTGGTAGGATCAAAAAGTTTCCGAACTTTTAAAAAATAAAATATAAAACAACTTTTGAAAAATGTAAAATCAATTTTACTGTAAAGAACAAAGTCTAAACTATAATCTAATTTAGCAACGCTAGTAAATTCACATGCGTATTTTTCATTTTAGACATATTTTTGTTGTAAATATTTATCTCGCGTCGGCTTCTGCAATGCCATCATTTGAGCAAAGGGCAAATATTAAATTTGTGTAAAATTAAAAAAGTCTTTCACAGAGACATTAGCATTAATGAATGAAACTTATGAAGACGAAAAATTGTCACGATATATATATATATATATATATATATATATATATATATATATATATATATATAACAGTCAGCTTTTAGGCGCTAGATTAAATGTCTGGAATCTGCTACACGAAGACATGAAGTTAGCTTTTTTTCGCAAACGACAAGCTGAATTTACCAAGGCAAATGGAATTCCAGTATGCTTGATAACTACTGCTGGACGCTCAAGAGGGATGTACCACAAGCAAAGTTTTGTAAAATGGATGACAAGGCCAAGATTACAGAGTAAAGTTTGGGAAAGAGAGGTGGACTCCAGTTGCCATGTGTAAGACGCCAAAAACGACATTACAGCGTGGGGAAGGACAACGGGGAGTCTGGTCACATCTGCGGCAAATAGAAGACGTGGGGAGTTGCCTCCGGGCGTGTGGATGATCCTGCAAGACGGTGCCAGAGAGTCTGACATCGGAGCAGCATAAAAGGCGGTGTAATTCAGGCTGGACGTGTATAGTGTAGAGCGGAAGGTTTCACAAGAGTGACATCCACGGCGCCAAGGATTCTTCTGACGGGGAGGTTGAAGGCAAGTCCCACTTATTGTACTCCTTCTGTTTAGTGCCACGTATAATAAAGCGATAACTTTTGCTCCATCCCTTCGAACTCACGTGTTTATCTCTTTGTGCCATCCTGATTAAATAAAGAACACGAACAGCGTCTGGGTACGGCGTAACCATATTGAAGAAAATCATCTGTCGCGCGCGCGATGCTTTTTAAGAAATGAAAAAAAAAATTATATACAAATTAATAAAAATAACTTTTTTTTTCATGTGTAAGCCTCTCTCTATGTATGGAAATGAAAATTCTCTTCAAATTTCCAGTGGGTTTCATTCTGAAACCTTGCGTAAGAGGAAACTAATGAAATGATGTTTTAGAAAAACAAAATGCTAACGTCACATGATTACAGTATATTCGTTTATAAAAATTTATAATTTTTAGAAAAGGTTGTAAGGAAAAAACCATGGGTGATAGAAAAATTCTAGTCTCATTTTTGAATTCATCACGAAAATTACATTTGAAACACTATTGTTAAGGTACGCGAGGTCAGATTGAAGAAACCTCCTCTTAACAAGTAAAACTTTGACCTAAAGTTTTGATGTAGTTTGGGCTGCCTCAGGTGATCAAGCAAGAAGGAAAATAACGAAGACAAAAACCAGCGGCTACACACGCAAAAGCTCTCGCTCTACTAAGAAACTCTTTATTTAAACAACACGGCTTAGTTATATACATTCAAGGAAATTTACATAATAATAATAATCCATACATTCAATAGAAAATCTACATTTCCAGTTATACATTCAAAAGATATATTTACATATTGTATGTTACGACTTTTAACATACCCCCACCTTTCTTTTTTGTAAAAAAGGCCGATGCATTTTTTTTTTACAATTTTTAAAACTCATTTATATATTATACAAGAATTACATCCACGGCGCCAATTTATAATTGTAACGAATAGTATTTGAATAAAAGCATTTAATCGGGTAAACCCCGGGCGTTGTAGATTATAAACACAAGGTAATAAGACCACATCCATGATAAGGTACAGTTTGGATTATAGATTATAAACACAAGGTAATAAGACCACATCCATGATAAGGTACAATTTGGATTATTAATATATAAAGTCACGACCGTCTGTCGTGGCCTCTGTCACGGATAATATACAGTTATCATCGTCATGCGTTCTTAATTCTGTCACCGTTTGCTTTTGGTTCAGTGGTAGAATGCTCGCCTGCCACGCGGGCGCCCCGGGTTCGATTCCCGGCTGATGCATTTTTTTTTTACAATTTTTAAAACTCATTTATATATTATACAAGAATGACATCCACGGCGCCAATTTATAATTGTAACGAATAGTATTTGAATAAAAGCATTTACAGTGGACCCTCGGTTTGCGAGCATAATCCGTTCCAGAGCCATGCTCATACTCCAAAACGCTCGTAGTGCGAAACTAATTTCTTATTTTTAATAATTGAAACTCGGGCAATTCTTCTTGCTACGAACAATTGCACAGTTTCCCACATTTTACATATTTCCCGAATCTGATCTGAAGGGAGGGATCCCAGTGAATTTTCATCCATCACGATTACGGGCAACCATCACGAGTTGCTCGTAATGCGAAATTTCACTCGTAATCCGAGGTAAAATTTTTCAAAAAATTTTGCTCGTACTGCGAAAAGCTCGTACTCCAAGGTGCTCGTAAACCGAGGGTCCACTGTAATTGGGTACACCCCGGGCGTTGTAGATTATAAACACAAGGTAATAAGACCACATCCATGATAAGGTACAGTTTGGATTATAGATTATAAACACAAGGTAATAAGACCACATCCATGATAAGGTACAATTTGGATTATAGATTATAAACACAAGGTAACAAGACCACATCCATGATAAGGTACAGTTTGGATTATTACTATATATAGTCACGACCGTCTTTCCTCATCGGCCGCCTCTGTCACGGATAATATACAGTTATCATCGTCATGCGTTCTTAATTCTGTCACCGTTTGCTTTTGGTTCAGTGATAGAATGCTCGCCTGCCACGCGGGCGCCCCGGGTTCGATTCCCGGCCGATGCATTTTTTTTTACAATTTTTAAAACTCATTTATATATTATACAAGAATGACATCCACGGCGCCAATTTATAATTGTAACGAATAGTATTTGAATAAAAGCATTTAATCGGGTAAACCCCGGGCGTTGCCCGGGTCATTCGGCTAGTTTCTATATATAAAAAAAGTCAACGTATGTATGTTTATTAATTTGTTATTCATGCGTTTCCTAAATATTTAACCAATCTGGCTGAAATTTGAACAGTATATAGATTTAAGTCGGGAAGAGGTTTTGCCACATTTTCATCAAGAAAAATTCAAGTACTGACCTAATTTATATAATTTTAAATGATGGTGAAATATTGCTGCATCAGGTTTGATGGACAAATATTGGGTTGTAAAGAAAGTTTGTTCGGTTTTATTCGACAATTTTATTTAGACAAAAAAAAAAACATTAATAATAAATTAATAAATCAATTATGTATTTTCCGTTATTATTTACGACCTCCTTCCAACGTTCGACTAGTTTGTTGATGCCGTTCCGCCAAAAATCGCCCGGTCTGGTGTCGAAGAAGTTGTTGAGCCTGGTTTTGAGGTCCTCTTCATCATCGAAGGTAGTGCCTCTCATATGGTTTGACATGGAGCGGAAAAGGTGGTACTCGGTTGGTGCAAGTTCCGGAGAGTACGGCGGGTTCTGTAGAACTTCCCATTCGAGCTCTTGAAGGGCGGCTTTGACGACTTGTGCAACATGCGGCCTAGCGTTGTCGTGAAGGAGAATGATTTGACCTGGTCGATCGGGTCTTTTCTGTTGAATATCCTCATTCCCGCGATGCAATTGGGCAATGCAGAGGTCCGTGTTGACCGTGGCATTCTTTTCGAGCATTTCCCGATACAGCTCACCTTCGCAGTCCCAAAAAAACGCAGATCATACTTTTTGTGGGTGAAGCATCTTGCTTTATTCTTGGCTTCGGCATATCTCCTGGAGCCACCCACTCTTTGCTTCATATTCACGTATAGACACAATTTTTCATCTCCCGTAACAATTCGGTATAAAAATCGTTGTTTATGGCCCCGTGTTGATTGATGGCGTGCGAGATGGTGAGGCACCCAAACTCCGAGTTTTTGAGAAAAACCTATTGATTGAAGATGGTCACAGCATTACATTTCATTTCTTCGGTCAACTCACGGTTTGTTTGGCGACCATCTTCCTTCAACAGGGCCTTTAGATGTTCCTCATCGAATTCTAATGGTCGTCCGCTTCGAGGCGTGTCTTCAAGGTCCAAGTCGCCGTTTTTGAACTTTGCAAACCATTTTTGTTCTGCTCGCTCCCCTATGACACCTTTTCCATACACGTTGCATATCCCGAGCTGCTTCGGCTGCTTTTTGTCCTCGATGAAAAGCGAAAAAAAAAGCAGATGTCGAAAATCTTAATTTTTGCCTCCTGGATATTCCATTTTCAAGCCTGGAAAAAGAACAAAAAATACTTTTTTCAAAAAACTAATAATACAGGTTTGTAGGGTAGAACAAGTACTATTTAAAAAGAATATAAACACTTTACCGTATAACAACAAAAACCGTTATGAAACAAAGGGATACAAAAACCGAACGAACTTTCTTTACAACCCAATACAAAATTCACTTGAGCAGAACACAGGCGAAACCAGACCATCATTTTTAATAAGCAGGAACAAGATTCTTTTAGCGAAACATTAACTGAGTAGAAAACGGGTAAAGCTTAGTCATTTATCAATAAAAGGTAGTGTTCAAAGTCTTCATTAACTCTTTTCCATTAAAATTTCAAATCTCTCTATACATAAAAGTCAATGTATATACAAGGTATGTCCCATAAGTTCCCGGACTGGGTCCATAAAAAAAGGTAAGATATTTAAAAAAAAAATATTAAAACTTTTCAAAGTAATCCCCCCTTGCTTAAACGCACCAGCGCCATCGTTTCTCCCAATTGTCGAAACAGTTTTTAGAGGCCTCTTTTGGAATGCTTTTCAATGCCAACAGCGATTTTTCTATTATGTCATCCCTGGTGTCAAAATGTCTTCCTTTTATAACTGCTTTAAGTTTGGGGAACAGGAAAATGTCATTTGGTGCGATGTCAGGGGTATAGGGTGGTTGAGGTAGGATGGGCCATAGCCATAGACCCATGTCTCGTCGCCTGTGATTATCTTGTCATTCCATTCCGGATCCGTTATTGTCATTTCCAACATGTCCTCATAGGTTGCAAGCCGACACAGTTTTTGCTCATTAGTGAGGAATCTTGAGATGAATTTTGCAGGAGTCTTTTTGAGCTTCACATCTTCGGTTACGATCCTTCCAATCGTTGTTTTAGAGATGCCTGTGTCTTGCTCTAGCTCCATCAAAGTGGTTCGAGGATTTTCTTTTATCAAATCGGTGATTTTTTTGAACATTTTCATCAGTCTTTTGAAATTTTGGGCGTCCTTGACAAGGATCATCTTCAATAGAAATTCTGCCAGTTTTAAATCTAAAATGCCATTCAAAAACAGTTGTTCTCTTTGGGGCGTCATTGGGGAATGCTTTATTAAGCATTTCAAAAGTTTCAGTTGCTGATATTTGAAGTTTCACACAAAATTCTATACAAATCATCTTGTTAAATTTTTGTTCCATCTTAAAATCGCCGTAACCTAAGTGTAACCTTTAAATAAATTAGAATGACTTTGACGCGCGCGCACGTACCGCCTCGATATTGGTACCACCGTGTTGCCAGATATTTTTCTATAATAAACAGTCAAATTTATTTAAATTTTTCACTTATTTATTTTTTTATGGACCTAGTCCTGGAACTTATGGGACACTAGCCGAATGACCCGGGCAACGCCCGGGGTTTACCCGATTAAATGCTTTTATTCAAATACTATTCGTTACAATTATAATTTGGCGCCGTGGATGTCATTCTTGTATAATATAAAAACGAGTTTTAAAAATTGTAAAAAAAAAAAAAAAAATGCATCGACCGGGAATCGAACCCGGGGCGCCCGCGTGGCAGGCGAGCATTCTACCACTGAACCAAAAGCAAACGGTGACAGAATTAAGAACGCATGACGATGATAACTGTATATTATCCGTGACAGAGGCGGCCGATGAGGAAAGACGGTCGTAACTATATATAGTAATAATCCAAACTGTACCTTATCATGGATGTGGTCTTGTTACCTTGTGTTTATAATCTATAATCCAAATTGTACCTTATCATGGATGTGGTCTTATTACCTTGTGTTTATAATCTATAATCCAAACTGTACCTTATCATGGATGTGGTCTTGTTACCTTGTGTTTATAATCTCTAATCCAAATTGTACCTTATCATGGATGTGGTCATGTTACCTTGTGTTTATAATCTATAATTCAAATTGTGCCTTATCATGGATGTGGTCTTATTACCTTGTGTTTATAATCTATAATCCAAATTGTACCTTATCATGGATGTGGTCTTATTACCTTGTGTTTATAATCTATAATCCAAACTGTACCTTATCATGGATGTGGTCTTATTACCTTGTGTTTATAATCTACAACGCCCGAGGTTTACCCAATTAAATGCTTTTATTCAAATACTATTCGTTACAATTATAAATTGGCGCCGTGGATGTCATTCTTGTATAATATATAAATGAGTTTTAAAAATTGTAAAAAAAAAAAATGCATCGGCCGGGAATCGAACCCGGGGCGCCCGCGTGGCAGGCAAGCATTCTACCACTGAACCAAAAGCAAACAGACAGAATTAAGAACGCATGACGATGATAACTGTATATTATCCGTGACAGAGGCCACGACAGACGGTCGTGACTATATATATTAATACCTTGTATATATTAAGAAAAAAAAGGCATCTCCTTATTGTGCAACTGAAAGTTGCTTGCGCCATCTATCGGAATTAATTTTTGCTATTTGTTGATTTTTTATTATTTCAGAATTATCCAAATACCCATTCTTGATTAATCAAGAAAATCTCACTACGTACGTGTTCCAAGCTGTTGATCCTCGTCAGCGTGGTGCAAGCTGTACCTCAACGTCCAAAAAAAAACTGGTCATTCAGGCATTCTGAAAAATCATGAAACGGGTAGTTAAGGCCAGAATTGCGTGAGACCGCGAAAAATGTGAAAAATAGTACAAATGGGATATTGTACTGGAAGAAGGTGCATAAATTAAGAGAGAGAGAGAGAGAAAAAAGGCATCTCTTTATCGTGAACTGAAAGTTGCTATATCCTTCCTTATATATATATACTAGCCGAATGACCCGGGCAATGCCCGTGTTTTACCCGATTGAATGTTTTTATCCAAATACTATTTGTTACAATTATAAATTGGCGCCTTAAATAAATGCATATCCTAATCCTAATCAATCAGTCATAGGCCGCCTCTGTCACGGATGGCCGGCGCCCTCCTATTGGACGGCTACGATCACGTGTCATCGTTGGCGCGTAGGTGACCTTGAGTGACGTAATGCCCCCCCCCCCTGCCGGCGGCGCGCGCCTGTTGGCTGCCGACGAGCACGTGACCTCCCTGTGCGCGCGCATCCGTGACAGAGGCGGCCGGCCAATGACTGACTGATCAGGAAAGACTCTCGTGACTATATATATACTAGCCGAATGACCCGGGCAACGCCCGGGGTTTACCCAATTAAATGCTTTTATTCAAATACTATTCGTTACAATTATAAATTGGCGCCGTGGATGTCATTCTTGTGAAACGTCCCGGTCCAAACTTTGTGTCTGAGAAGCGATATTTTTATAAAGAGATGATCTGGCTTTGTGTCTTCTGCTCGAATGAATGTTTTTCTGTTAGAATTTTGTTCCTGCATACTAAAAATTAACTGGCTTCACCCGTGGTCTCTGCTTTTTGGAATTTTTCCGGATATAATTTTGTATCTGATAATCAAATATGATACAGCAATATTGTCATCATCATTTTCTGAATAAAAACAACTACTTTTTTCCCAGAACCTGTTAATTTATTTTTCTTGACTAAAAATCCGAAAAATATCTTTTCCAGATTTTTCTCTATGTCCTGTTAAAACACGTTTTACATGTCCATTAGGTCAGCTGATATTACCTCCCATCTTCACCGCTAGAGGCGCTGCTTGCGAGCGAAAGGGCAAATTTACCACGCAATTTGCAAATAACTTGTATACATACTTGTATACTTGTGTACATAGACCATAAATCTGTACATAGACAGGAAAATCACATATATTTTAATAATATAAATGAGTTTTAAAAATTGTAAAAAAAAAAATGCATCGGCCGGGAATAGAACCCAAGGGCGCCCGCGTGGCAGGCGAGCATTCTACCACTGAACCAAAAGCAAAGGGTGACAGAATTAAGAAAGAATGCATGACGCTGATAACTGCATATATTAATTATATTATATTATATTATACTAGCCGAATGACCCTGGCAACGCCCGGGTTTTACCCTATTAAATGTTTTTATTCAAATACTATTCGTTACAATTATAAATTGACACCGTGGATGTCACTTTTGTGAAAGTCCCGCTCCAAACTTTGTGTGTTTTTGAAATATAAAAATAGATATGTAAATTTTCACAACGATAATTGAAAATTATATTATTTTGATTTTCAAATACTATTCGTTACAATTATAAATTGGCGCCGTGGATGTCACTCTTGTGAAACGTCCCGCTCCAAACTTTGTGTCTGAGAAGCGATATTTTATAAAAAGATTATCTGGCTTTTGTTTTCTGCTCGAATGAATGTTTTTCTGTTAGAATTTTGTTCCTGCGTACGAAGTAATGAACTGGTTTCACCCGTGGTCTCTGCTTTTTGGAATTTTTCCCGATATAATTTTGTATCTGATAATCAAACATGATACAGCAATATCGTCATCATCATTTTCTGACTAAAAATATATAGTTTTAATAATTGATTTATATATTTTTTAAAATAGCCTATCGTCTTCCCCGTATTTTTTTTACCTATGTATGGAAATTTTGGTTTGAATTAGTGAACTACTGCGAATTTGTATACCGGACATACAAACAAACATACAAACATTCATTTTTATATATATAGAAGATATATTAATATTAATTACTAGCGGATGTGTACCCGGCTTCGCCCGGGTTTTATCGAAGTGAAAGTTTGTCTAACGAATATTATTGAAAATAATTTTCCGGAACATAGACTATTATGATAATAATATTCATTACATTATATTTTTTATTATATACTAGACGAATGGCCCGGGCAACGCCCGGGTTTTACCCGAGTGCGTATATATTTTAAAAACGTTTTAATTCAAATACTATTCATTACAATTATAAATTGGCGCCATGGATGTCACTCTTGTGAAACGTCGCGTTCCAAACTGTGTGTTTTTAAAACGTTTTAATTAAAATACTAGTATACTGATAAGTGCTCCATTAGAAACAAGTTGGCCTGTTCCCTCCAAAAACCGCTTTCTTTGCCTTCCGCATCCTACTCGGATCTAAAAATCCTTAAAAGACTCAAGAACAATAGATCCTTGGTTATCACTAAATCCGACAAAGGCTCTAACACAGTTATTCTCAACCAGCATGATTATCACTCCAAAATGTTGGCCGTACTCCAAGATACTGATACCTTCCTTCCCATCACACCTCAAGACAGTAGCGTCATTTCAAAGAAATTTAAAACTTCCCTTTCCCGCTTAAAGAAATCAGCCAGCATCTCCCCGGAAGACCACAAATCGTTCATCTCCAATCTCTCCGGCAGTGCTTACATATATGGCCTGCCCAAAGTTCACAAGCCAGAAATTCCTCTACGCCCCATAATAGCCTATCACCTCTCTCCTGCTTATCCGTTATCTAAATATCTCTCTCACTTCCTCTCCCCCCTCTTAGGGTCCCATAGAAGTTGTTACTCTGTATCTAACGCTCCCAGTTTTGTTAGCGAAGTCACTGCACTTCAACCCGCACCCCACCATGTTATGTGCTCTTATGATGTGACTTCCCTGTACCTTAGCCTCCCGCATAATCTTATTATAGATAGCATTAATCGTTTCCTCACCACTGTCAATTTAGATCCCCCCATCATCTCAACTATTACTCAACTTGTCAGCATTTGCCTAGATATGGGCACCTTCACCTATAGACAGGACTTTTACAAACAGATTAGGGGCTCCCCTATGGGAAGCCCATTATCATCTATAGCTGCAGAAATTGTCATGACCCGCATCGATACCTGGATAAACCAAGTTCACCACTCAGACATCCATTTATGGCGTCGTTACGTCGACGACGTTTTTTGCATTTGTGATGCCAGCCGGGAAAACACCATCCTTTCATCCCTTAATAGTTACCATCCGGACATTTCTTTCACCATAGAGCTGGAGAAAGAGCGGGCCATCCCTTTCTTGGATGTCCTCGTCATTCGATCTTATCGCTCATTCAACACCTCAGTATATTACAAAAAAGATTGTCCCCCTCACTACACCCATTTCAACTCTCATTGCCCAATTACCCATAAAATCAATATTGTCAAAACTCTCACAAAACGTATCTACACCCACTGCTCCCTCCCTATTTTCAAGAAAATTGAAAATGAATTAATAATTTCCCATCTCACTGCTGCCTCCTTCCCTCTGTCCTTTATTAAGAGACATTCTTATATTCCGGTTCCTCGGAAACCACCGGATACTTACAGATCAATATGTACTCTTCCCTATTCCTCTCTTACTGTTGACATTGCCCGTTCCCTAAAATCCTTTGGAATTCGAATTTTTTACAGTAATAGCCCTAACCTACTAACTTCTTTAAGGCATTCAATCACTAAGTCCTGTACCCCACCTGACGCCCTTCTCTCTACTGGCGCTGTCTACTCCGTCTCCTGTGAGCTTTGCTCTGCCACTTATGTGGGTGAGACGGGTAGAACAGTTGCCATTAGAGTGTCGGAGCATCAGCGCAATATATCTAACTGTGACCCTAGATCCCTAATATACCAGCATATAGCCGATACTGGTCACTCCTTCGACTTTCTCCATCCCACTGTTCACTACCTACATATTCACAACCAGCATCAACGATTGGTGCTGGAATCTATTATCTCTAGAAAACTCAATAGCATAAATAGAAAAATTGACATGCCGGACATTTATGGTGTTTTCCTTGCTGGTATCTCTTAAAGCTTTAATAGTTCCTATGTTATCTCGAGCCGTATCTCCATATATATTCGTTTAATAGTACTTTATCTTATTATTTATTTGCATCTTCTTTCTTTCCATGCAGTCTATACAAATTACCTCCATATATTTTTGTTTGATAGAATTTTTATCTATTTTGCATCTTTTCTTTTTACGCTGTATGTACAAATTACCTCTACTATATATATATTTAAAAAAAACTCTTTCCATTAGTGTCCATCGTGCTATGTGATAGCTACCTGTCGAAGGGTTTTTACCCGAAAGCTCGTGCTTATTCTGTATAATAAAGACACCCATCTTCCTTATCGCCTTGTTTATTGCAAAAAATACTATTCGTTACAATTATAAATTGGCGCCGTGGATGTCTCTCTTGTGAAACGTCCCGCCCCAAACTGTGTGTGTCTTGAAAATATAAAAATAAAAATGTGAATTTTCATAAAGATTATATCATGTCGATTTTTTTTTTGCATTTCACCTACTAAATCGATAGAGATAATTACATTTGCAACATGAACTTAGGTATATTGACTAAATAGAAAACTGCATAGTAATAAAGATCATTTTTTAAAGGCACCATATCGTTTTTTTTTCAATAAAATCGAAACAAAAATTAACGATAAATAACGATAATTGCCTTAAAAAGAAATTGCCTTAAAAAAAAAGAAACATTCGCGGTGATTTTGTCTTGCATTCGTTTATACAATTACTATATACGAATGACCCGGGCAACGCCCGGGTTTTACCCGATTAAATGCTTTTGTTCAAATACTAATCGTTACAATTATAAATTGGCGCCGTGGATGTCATTCTTGTATAATATATAAATGAGTTTTAAAAATTGTAAAAAAAAAAAAAATGCATCGGCCGGGAATCGAACCCGGGCCGCCCGCGTGGCAGGCGAGCATTCTACCACTGAACCACCGATGGTTATAAAAATCCCATCCGTGAGCTTCAGACAAACAAACAGACAAACAGACAGAATAAGGCAAATATATAAGTAGATACGAATGACCCGGGCAACGCCCGGGTTTTACCCGATTAAATGCTTTTATTCAAATACTATTCGTTACAATTATAAATTGGCGCCGTGGATGTCATTCTTGTATAATATATAAATGAGTTTTAAAAATTGTAAAAAAAAAAAAATGAATCGGCCGGGAATCGAACCCGGGCCGCCCGTGTGGCAGGCGAGCATTATACCACTGAACCACCGATGGTTATGAAAAATCCCATCCGTGAGCTTCAGACAAACAAACAGACAAACAGACAGAATAAGGCAAATATATAAGTAGATTTATATAATACGAATGGCCCGGGCAACGCCCGGGTTTTACCCGAGTGCGTATATATTTTAAAAACGTTTTAATTCAAATACTATTCGTTACAATTATAAATTGGCGCCATGGATGTCACTCTTGTGAAACGTCCCGTTCCAAACTGTGTGTATTTGAAATGTTTTAATTAAAATACTATTCGTTACAATTATAAATTTGAACGATAGGCTCATTATTTCTTCATACCGTTATTATACCGTTATATTATACTAGACGAATGGCCCGGGCAACGCCCGGGTTTTACCCGAGTGCGTATATATTTTAGTAATGTTTTAATTAAAATACTATTCGTTACAATTATAAATTGGCGCCGTGGATGTCATTCTTGTATAATATATAAATGAGTTTTAAAAATTGTAAAAAAAAAAATGCATCGGCCGGGAATCGAACCCGGGCCGCCCGCGTGGCAGGCGAGCATTCTACCACTGAACCACCGATGGTTAAGAAAAATCCCATCCGTGAGCTTCAGACAAACAGACAGAATAAGGCAAATATATAAGTGGATATATTATATTTATTATATATATATTACACGTTATTTGTTTTCTTGGCCGACTGTTTTACATATGGTGTTATCTTAAAATTGCTTGTTTTGAATATTTTTTAGATTGAGATTATTAGCTAGTATCTAAAAAAATTAACTCTGTTGAAATTTAATTTTGTATTTATATATAAATAAAATTAACTCTGTTGATTTTTTTTGTATTTAATCGATAACAGCGAAGTTACGTATGTTAATGTTAGGGAAAAATATTTTGATGTTAAGCAAAACCTGCTCCATCTCGTTTTACATAAATGTTGAAAATTTGGTCGAAATTTATGCATTGTAACGAAAGTTTTTAGTGAACAACACTTATGAAATTTGCATTTTATTAATATAGATATACTAGCGGATGTACCCGGCTTCGCCCGGGGTTTTACCCGAGTAAAGGTTTGTCTAACGAACATTTGTTAAAACAATTCTCTATAAACTTATATAAAAAAAGATATATTTTGATAATTTGAAACTCGTAAATTTGAATCTCTCGATAAAGTGAACATTTTTTCCCGGTCCCTGTGTGCCGTGTCATCCTGAATTTTGTCTTTCCTAATTTCTACATTACAAAATCATCGTTTTATCTAGTGAATATTTTTTCCCGGTCCCTTGCAGAATACTCGATAAGTTGAATAAAATCAATACAGTAGAACTTGGATAATTCGAACTTCTTTAATTCGAAAACCTCTTTAATTCGAATATTTATCTTGGTCCCTAGAAGCCTTAAGCCTTTATTCAAAACATCTTTAATTCGAATTTTTGGATAATTCGATTTTTTTTATGGTCCCTTGGGGTTCGAATTATCCAAGTTCGACTGTATTAATTGGTTCCCTCGGTAATTGGAAGTTAAAAGAATAGTATCTTCGCCTTGGAATTGTATCATTATTCTTGTCTCAAATAAATTGCCGTGTCATCCTGAGATAATCTTACTTTTGATAAATAACACTGATAGACAAAACTTAAGGAAGTTGTACCTTATAGCATATATATATCGGGATTCAGAAAATAACTCTGAGAGATATATATATATGCTATAAGGTACAACTTCCTTAAGTTTTGTCTATCAGTGTAATCTTTAAGATAATAAACTTAGTGATAATAAAACTTATAGATAAAAAAACGTGTTATTATCGTCGCAATGGTGGCGCTGCTTGCGAGTTAAATATACAAATCTGCAAATTGCTCTAAGGATATTCAAGATATTCAAGAAATTATTTTTCAAAAACCTTCCCGGGGACATACCTAATAATATTCCAAAATTTCACGGCGATTAGATGTATGGTTTTTGAATCTATAGAGTACACACAGACAGACATTCAATTATATATATATATAGATACTAGCTGAATGACCCGGGCAACGCCCGGGGTTTACCCGATTAAATGCTTTTATTCAAATACTATTCGTTACAATTATAAATGGGCGCCGTGGATGTCATTCTTGTATATTATATAAATGAGTTTTAAAAATTGTAAAAAAAAAAAAAAAAAATGCATCGGCTGGGAATCGAACCTGGGGCGCCCGCGTGGCAGGCGAGCATTCTACCACTGAACCAAAAGCAAACGGTGACAGAATTAAGAACGCATGACGATGATAACTGTATATTATCCGTGACAGAGGCCACGACAGACGGTCGTACCTATATATATTAACTTGCCGAATGACCCGGGCAACGCCTGTGTTTTATCCGATTGAATGTTTTTATTCAAATACTATTTGTTACAATTATAAATTGGAGCCGTGGATGTCAATCTTGTGAAACGTCCCGCTCCAAATTTTACATGTACATAAGGTCAGCTGGTATTACCCCTCATTTTCACCGCTAGAGGCGCGAGCGAATTGACTTTTTGTAAATATACATAATTATAAAGATAGAAGCTTCTATAGAAATAAATAAAATAAGCCGAAATAGCTCAGTTAGGAGAGCGTTAGACTGAATATCTAAAGGTCCCTGGTTCGATCCCGGGTTTCGGCATCTTTTTTTAATTTTTAAATATCTACTTACCGTAACTTGACACTTAACGTGACAGAATTGTGCATGACGCTGATAACTGTATTAAATATAATCCAAATTGTGCCTTATCACACACTATTTATTTATTTGTATTAGGTCTTATTACCTTGTGTTTATAATCTATAATCCAAATTGTGCCTTATCACACACTATTTTTTATTTGGCCTTATTACCTTGTGTTTATAATCTATGACGTAATGCCGGCGGCGCGCCCGTTGGCTGCCGGCGAGCACGTGACCTCCCTGTGCGCGCGCATCCGTGACAGATCCGTGGCATCCGTGATGAGGAATGAGGAAAGACGGTCGTGACTATATATATACTAGACGAATGACCCGGGCAACGCCCGTGTTTTACCAGATTGAATGTTTTTATTCCAATACTATTTGTTACAATTATAAATTGGAGCCGTGGATGTCACTCTTGTGAAACGTCCCGCTCCAAACTTTACATGTACATTAGGTCAGCTGGTATTACCCCTCATTTTCACCGCTAGAGGCGCGAACGAATTGACTTTTTGTAAATATACATAATTATAAAAGATAGAAGCTTCTATAGAAGATAATGATCATAATGATGATGCGCGCGCATCCGTGACAGCGATGAGGAATTGAGGAAAGACGGTCGTGACTATATATCTACTTATATATTAGCCTTATTCTGTCTGTTTGTCTGAAGCTCACGGATGGGATTTTTCATAACCATCGGTGGTTCAGTGGTATAATGCTCGCCTGCCACGCGGGCGGCCCGGGTTCGATTCCCGGCCGATGCATTTTTTTTTTTACAATTTTAAAAACTCATTTATATATTATACAAGAATGACATCCACGGCGCCAATTTATAATTGTAACGAATAGTATTTGAATAAAAGCATTTAATCGGGTAAAACCCGGGCGCTGCCCGGGTCATTCGTATCTACTTATATATTTGCATTATTCTGTCTGTTTGTCTGTTTGTTTGTCTGAAGCTCACGGATGGGATTTTTCATAACCATCGGTGGTTCAGTGGTAGAATGCTCGCCTGCCACGCGGGCGGCCCGGGTTCGATTCCCGGCCGATGCATTTTTTTTTTTTACAATTTTTAAAACTCATTTATATATTATACAAGAATGACATCTACGGCGCCAATTTATAATTGTAACGAATAGTATTTGAATAAAAGCATTTAATCGGGTAAAACCCGGGCGTTGCCCGGGTCATTCGTATATAATAATTGTATAAACGAATGCAAAATCACCGCGAATGTTTCTTTTTTTTAAGGCAATTTCTTTTTAAGGCAATTATCGTTATTTATCGTTAATTTTTGTTTCGATTTTATTGAAAAAAAAAAAACGATATGGTGCCTTTAAAAATGATCTTTATTACTATGCAGTTTTCTATTTAGTCAATATACCTAAGTTCATGTTGCAAATGTAATTATCGCTATCGATTTAGTAGGTGAAATGCAAAAAAAAAAAAAAAAATCGACATGATATAATCTTTATGAAAATTCACATTTTTATTTTTATATTTTCAAGACACACACAGTTTGGGGCGGGACGTTTCACAAGAGAGACATCCACGGCGCCAATTTATAAATTAACGAATAGTATTTTAATTAAAACGTTTTAAAAACACACAGTTTGGAACGCGACGTTTCACAAGAGTGACATCCATGGCGCCAATTTATAATTGTAACGAATAGTATTTGAATTAAAACGTTTTTAAAATATATACGCACTCGGGTAAAACCCGGGCGTTGCCCGGGCCATTCGTCTAGTTAATAATAATAAAATAATAGAATAATAATAATAATATAATAATATTTATTATTATTATTATCATTAGATAATGATAATGATCATAATGATGATGCGCGCGAATCCGTGACAGCGATGAGGAATTGAGGAATTGAGGAAAGACGGTCGTGACTATATATGTTGATAATAATAATAACTATTATTATTATTATCATTAGATAATGATAATGATCATAATGATGATGCGCGCGCATCCGTGACAGAGTCCGATGAGGAATGAGGAAAGACGGTCGTGACTATATATAGTAATATCTATAAAATGAAATCCAAAATCGATGTTTGTTATTGCGTTGCGCAAAATCTACAGAATCAATCATTATGAAATTTCGCATGTAGGTAGCTGAAGATTTCGTTTAACATATAGGCTATTCAAAAAACTAAAAAGGTTAATTTGCTTTTTAAAAAAAATGTAAAACCAAAAAGTGTTAGTTCCAGCCTTTTACCGCTTGGTGCCGCACTGGTCGCGACGATAAATGAATTCGATTGGTTAATAATTTTACACGTGCATGTTTTTAAAAGGTAAGAAGATCCAATCGCCGTGAAACTTTAGGAAGTTATTTACTATACTACTGGGAAGGTTTCTGGTTTGAATTTGATTTGAAATACATATTCTTTGCAATTATTTTCGCAAAATATCTACCTTCACTCGCAAGCAGCGCCTCTAGCGGCATCTGGTGAAATTATATTTAGAAATTGTAAAAATTCTAAAATGTGTTCCAAGAATAATAAATTTAATATTTAATTTGAGGATATATTAATATAATATTCCAATGACGTTGTAAAAAACTCGGCATTTCAATATTAATATATACTTAGAGAAAATATCTGATTTAAAATTTAATGAATGTTTTCAAAAAATTAGGTATTTCAAAAATATATTTAAACGCATATAACAATATTTATATACGTTTATAAATCTATATATAGGTGGATTGGATGTTTTCTAGAATCGTTTTAACAAATGTTCATCAGGCAAACTTTTATTATACCTTTAACTTCAAATTACCGAGTGGACCAATTAATATTGATATTATTCAACTTACGAGTATTTTCCAAGGGACCAGGAAAAAATTTCAAATTATCGAGAGTATAAACAAGTATAGATTCAGTAGGGATTGGATGTTTGCTAGAATCGTTTTAACAAATGGTCGTTTTTTGTAAATATTTCTGAAGGGATCAAGTCGATAATATTATTGTAAGCCCGTTGAAGAGCGATTAACGCTTGAAAGCTAGCGTTTTAAAATAAAAAAGATACTCATTGTGAGAATATAATTGTAATTTTAATAATTTATATGCATATAAAATAAAACCAGATATATAAAAAATACATAATTTATTAAAAAATAATTTTTTTAAAATGAAAACAATATATATACTCTCATGGAGAAAAGAAACTTATACCTTTTAGCATGTATATTGGGATTCATACAATAACTCTGAAAGATATTTGATACACAGTGACCTGTGGACAAAATTGCCTCTGTCTTCTTAAAAAATAGAAAAACGGCAACATTAAAGAGTTTATACTTCCTTAACTTTTGTCCATGAGTGTATATAATAAAAAAGGCATATATTGGATCGAAGAAAGGATTTATTTTGCCAATATTTCGGTTGGCTGAATGCCAACCTTTGTCAAGGCATTGCAACGTTTTTTTTTATATAAACAAACTCATCGCCACATACCGTCATTAGATTAAAGCTAAAATAGTTTGTGAGATATACAAAGAGGTGGGGGGATTGGTGAATAAAAATATTCAATTATTAAAAATAACAAAATAACTTAACTTCTTTTTGAAAAAAAAAAAAACAACGTCGTGCCTGAATATATATTAACACAGAATATTTAGTATATTCATAGTAATTTCAATCTCACTCTGTATCCAGCCTTCCCTTTCTATCCTTCAAAGTTTGCTTTGAGGAAAAAATCATAAATCTTCTTGTTAAAGCTCCTTTGTCCTTAACGAATTAGAAGCCGTACTTTAGAGGACTGTATAGGTTTTCAACTTCCGAGTCGACACCCCAATGGTGATTCCAATGCCCAGGCGACACCCCAATGGTGATTTCAATGCCCAGGCGACACCCCAATGGTGCCGATAATGACTCAACCAAAGAGAGAATAAAGCACGACCAAATTACTATTCACACTCTCACTTTATTTAAAAAAACACAATTATATTAAAAGATAGTCAGCGGTCAATAGTTACATAAACACAGAAAATTAAATTAATAAATAAAATAATATCCTAGAAAACTCAACATTCTCCCCGAGTTGATGGGAACCATCAAGGCAAACTGGGACGAACAGGTAGCAACGCCAGCTTAACCAGGGGTCTTTTAAGTATGCCGGTCCTGGTGCGGATTGATACCACTCGTACCAATCCATCTTTGCCCCGATGGACCTCCACCACTCGCCCCATCATCCACTTGGAGGGGGGCACATGTTCCTCTCTGATTAGAACCAGGGATCCAGTAGCTACATCGGGCCCCAACATTCTCCATTTATGTCGTTGTTGTAGATTATGAATATAAACCGTAGATCATCGCCTCCACAGATGTTGAACCATCCTCTGAACCATTTTCCACCGAGGTAATAGCTGAACCCCAACGTTCAGTAAGTCTTCCTCAGGGACACAAGAAGATGACGATGTCAGTAGAATATGCGCTGGGGTTAATGCTTCTAGATCATTGGGGTCGCTACTAATTGGTCCCAAAGGTCTTGAATTAAGACAAGATTCTATTTGGACAATCAGGGTAAGCAACTCCTCATAGTTCAACAAGGTCTATCCAAGGATGCGGCGAAAGTGATACTTGAAGCATTTTATGCCGGCTTCCCATAGACCACCAAATTGAGGAGCATCCGGAGGATTAAATTTCCACTCCGTTCCATCATTGGCCAATATCTCCGCGATCTCCGACATCTGATCCCGAGCCATGTAAAATCCTAAACCCAAAATTTTCTCCATAATTCCCTTATAGAACCATCCAAGGATTTATCCCACTTTGCACCCGTAACCCATAGCTGTTGGATCAAGATTTTCTCAATTATAACAACAGGTGCCAACCAGCCTATAGGATCATATAATCTTGTCACGAATTAGAGCATTTGGCGTTTGGTAATTTCCTCTTACTGTGTGATGGGGTATAAAACAACATCCTTCTGTATCGATGGCGGAGGACTCAGATAAGGGAGTCATATGTCCCAATTCCACATAGTCATCATAAAAGAACAATATTCCTCTCGAAGAGGTGCATCCCTTACTAGCCGTCGTTCCAAGGCGAGTTGTCGTTGGACACAAGTGGGAAACGATCTTCCAAACAAATTTTCACTGGGAATCTTAGGATCAAAAGGCAGGGGAACAATATATCGCCCACCTGGTGTTCGCTGAGCCTCCTTTTTATATAAATTCCTACAGAACTCATCTTCTTCTGATTCTGTCGGCTTTGAGGGGATTTCTTCAATTTCCCAAAATCGCTGTAGCAACTTATCCAGGTGGTCCTCATATTTGACACGGATATTATACACCAAATGCGGACTCGTCTCATCTCCTTTCGGCAATTCCCCAGAAATCACCCATCCTAACCTGGTGTTCTGGGCACATAGATGGGTTCTGTCACAAAGCCTAAGGTCGGGGAGGAGAAATCTTCCATAAACATCCGCACCCAGGATGACATCCACCTTTCCACATTTCTCAAATTGGGGATCGGCTAGAGGTAGGACCTTCCAACTGGACGGTATAGCCAGACATAGGTCTTTAGTCGGCAATAAACCTGTCATTCTTCCTACCACTAATGCCTTCATCGGTAAGGTCCATCCTGGTTCTGTCAAAGATTCCAAAGTAAACGAAGCTAGTTCTTTAACAAGTTCTCCTTTAGTATTATTTATTCCATAAACCTGGGCATTTACTCCGCATGTCGGAACATTTAAATGCTGTAGAAGATCTCGTTGTATAAATGACGACTGAGATCCCTGATCCAGCAATGCTCATACTATTACCCCGTTTCCATAGGGATTTACAATCTGAATCAAAGCGGTGGCCAAAAGTGCCTTAGGAATGGTCGTCCGTACATGCATTACGGTAAATTCTACCTCTTGTTTATTAATCGGTGCAGGCGGATCCTTGGGGCTAGTCATCTTCCGTTCAGTTTGATCCTGAATTACTCGAGACACTGTATTCGTTCGATGCAGGAAGCTATTATGGCCTCCTTGACATTGTGCACATCTTATAGTTCTCCTGCATGTTTTTCTCATATGTCCCACGCGTAAGCATTTAAAACATGCGTGCGCTCCCCTTAATGCCTTTACTCGCGCTGGGACCGGCATTGAACGCCATCTTGGGCAAAATTGTATCAAATGGTTTCCCTGGCAGATTATACACCAGGGAACCCTCTTTAAGGCATTTTCTTTTATTTTTTCCATATGTAACCCTGTTACATAATGCCTGGTGTCTCTTCTATGTGATGATTCCCCAAATCCATCCTTAATGCAGGCAATTCTTTGTTCACCCTTAACTTCACTTCGCACAAAAGCCAGCAGAGATGTTAGCCTCTGGTCCACTGATGGGATTAACTCCTTTTCGTCTCTATCACAGCCAGCCATTGCATTCCTCTGACAGATTCCAATCAACCCTTCTGGCAAACTGGATTCCACGAGAGGATATAAAAAGGAAGAATTCTGCCGCACATTCACACCCAGGGAATCCAACGACCTTATGTGTGATTCAACCTGGTCATATAAACTTTCCAAGGATACATTCTTCTTTCTTACGTTATTGATGACCAGTTTCAACAATTGTCGCACATAAACCTCGGTCAAGAGATCACCTTGTCGCCGAAGCGATCACTGAGCGCCTCTATTACCTTGGGGTAGTTAGCCTCCGTCAAAGGGTAGCTCTTGACTAGTCTTTCTGATCTTGTTCCAACTTTCATAGACTGAATCAAATAATGGAATTTATCCACTTCAGTCAGGCTTGGATTATCATGAATGGCCTCAAACTGCGACCACCATCCCAGCCACTCGAGACTGGTGCCATCGTAAACTTTTAAAGCGATTTTTGGCAGTCTGCATGAGGTACTCTTCTCTGGGCTACTCCTAATTGAAGCCACATCCCCTTGGCTTGTTGGCCATTTCCCTTAGGATTGAGATATTCGTTTACTTTCTGTTCTGTTCGCAGAAAGTTCTTTTCATACTGCTCGACCAAATCCTGTTATTTCTCCAATTCCTGTATAGTGGTGATCTCATCGTCCAGCATTAACTCCCTAATTTCGGAATTCGCGTTCCTTAGCTGGCTTTCATTAATCTCCAGCAATTTAAACACGACCAAGACAGAGTCCCGAGAAGGATATTCTTTATCAAATTCCGTCTCAATTTCTTTTATATATTTTTTTGTCACCGATGATCGCAGCAGCGTTCTTAATTTCTTACTTTTATCCATCTTGAATTTCTCAATTAACAAATTTAAATTAAAGCTAGTTTACATATCTTCGCTAAATTTCGCCAATCTACTTTGTTTAATCCTTTTTTTTTCAACTTCACCTTCTTAAGCTTTAAATTCTTTGGCTTTGACTTCTTTGGCTTTATCTTCTTTAGCCTTGTCTTCTTTGGCCTTTTCTTTAGACTTAACTTCTTTGGCCTTTTCTTAAGTTATTTGCCTATTCCCTTTTAGAATCCGGCTCGAGGGACCAAATGTTAAGGTTCCTTTGTCCTTAACGAATTAGAAGCCGTACTTTAGAGGACTGTATAGGTTTTCAGCTTCCCAGGCGACACCCCAATGGTGATTCCAATGCCCAGGCGACACCCCAATGGTGCCGATAATGACTCAACCAAAGAGAGAATAAAGCACGACCAAATTACTATTCACACTCTCACTTAATTAAAAAAAAACCTCAATTATATACAAAGATAGTAAGCGGTCAATATTTACATAATCACAGAAAATTAAAGTATTAAATAAAATAATATCCTAGAAAACTCAACATTCTTAAAGTTAGAAGATGAAGACAGCGTATCTCGTTTTCCTGCTCCTAGCTGCAGCCTCGGTACTCTGGCTCCCCGGGGCAGCTGCGGACGGTAGCCGGACCCGTACTCTTTCAGGATCAGCTATGTGCCCCCAGAGCCGGACCCCACCAACATTCTTTGCAACGACTTCTACCAGAACATCTGTGTTCCACTCGAGGACAATTTTGGATACCACGACAACAGGTTCACCATGTTGACCCACGGCATCGTTAAAGAGATCGGTATGTTCTTAGTAGAAGTTCATAAGAATCCTAGTACTAGGGTTCCTGATTTCTTGAGAAAGACTGCTCAATATTTCGATAGTTGTATGAATTCTGATAATGTTCAAGTTAATGTTTCTGATATTTTGGAGCCTTTAATCCCTACTAAGAATTCTAGAGACCACTATATATCGACATGAACCTGAATGGCAAGGTTTGGGGTTCTAAAGACATTAGGTGTATGGTGGCAACAAAGAATGCGTTCGGCTATTCCCTCGAATATCTCTTCTACGAGATGTCCAAGAACATTGTCAACTTGAAGAAGTCCGAGAACATTGCTGGAGCAGTCAACGAAGCCCTTATCCAGGAAATTCGTTATAACAGACGGTATGACTCTATCACGCTTGCGAACAACGCCGAGGCGATCCGTTCCATCAAGACCATGAACGGCTACTCAAGCTACGTGAAGGATGCCCAAATACTCGAGATCTACAAAGCCCTTGAAATCAGCGAGGATTACCAGCAAAACAATGTGAACGTCATGAAGTTCTTGGAATCCAATAAAATTGACGACCCCTGGTCCTATATCTTCCCCAGCTTCATTCCCAACGCCTATGATCCCAGTGACAACTCCATCTATATCCCAGCAGCCGTGCAGATGCTGGCCAAGAAATTCCCAACGAGGGACGCTGCTTCCAACTACGGCATCTTGGGCGTTATCATCGGACACCAGATGGCCAAAGCCATCGCCAGCCCGGTGCCAGGTATGTGGTCCCAGCAGAGCCAGAGGACGTACAAGAAGGAAGCATCGTGTCTTCTTTATCAATACCACATGATTGGAAGCGGTTACAGGAAGGAAGCCTTGAGAGGAAACGTGGCTGACAACCTAGGACTCCGCGCGGCCTTCTCAGCCTACAGGACGGTCACAGGAGGACGGACCTCCAACAGCAGGTTCTACAACGCCCACAGCAGTATGATGTGCACCAACGGCGCCAGAGGTCCCAATCCCGCACAGGCCGACTTTAGAACCAGAGTGCAGGGGGCGCTAAACAACCTGGAGCAGTTCAGACAGGACAAGGGCTGCTACTACAAGGCTCCTTGCAGGGTCTGGTGAGGTACCTGTTGTACATTGTTTACATTTGGTCTCATTTCGCCAATAATTTTTTTTTAATGTTTTAATACTTTCATCAGCCTTATTTTTATCTAACCCCAAGCTTTTTTGTTGTTTTCTACCTTCGACATATTATTTTGACGTTAAATATATATTTAGTTGTAATTTATCAAGTTCTTTCATATTATTTTATTTTCTTTATACATAATTAGGTAATGATTATATATACAACTAATGTATTGATGTTTAACTATTAAAAACAAAAACTGTAACAGCTTCTTAAAGATAGAAACCATTTTAACAATGAATATTTTGCGTTCAAATTTTTGGCTATAAGCCTTCACTAATTGATATAATTTAGTTGAATTTAAGGAATTTTACAAATACAATTTGTATTCAATTCAATTCTGTATGGTGAAAAATGTGGATTTGGTTTTATTTACATAAATTGTCTTGAATGTCTTTTAATATTTTTTTGAAAATTTAAAAAATAAAGGGGAAAATTCGCAAAGTCATTCTATGATGTTTATCGTAAAATTTATCTTTATATTTAAGTTATGAAAATTTTTAGATATATATGTCATAATTTGTATATAACTAGATGTAACCCCACCACAATATATATGCAATGTATGATCTAAAGATTTTAATAAAGGTTAGGCCTAGCGAATCTGGGAGAAAAGCCATCAGAGAAGAAACAATCATTAACAGGTTTTCATTATCCAGGAAGCAAAAGTTATTACCCAGGAACTAATAAAACTGAGTTCAAAAACCTTCTTCTTCTGGGAGCATGTTAAAACATGACAAAGACAATGAGGTTAGCTACCTCCAATCAGAGTCCAGCAGTACTAGCTAAGATCCAATGAGAAGCCGCCACGAGACGAGAGTCCACCAATGAGAGCACTGGAGAGTTAACGAGTTAAATCTCGGACTCAAGATAGTCAGTAAGGAGCTGGACCTGCCAAGGAAGAGTTGGAGCTCGCCACCACCTTGTCAGCACCTAGATAAGGCCAATACTCAATATGTGAACAGTCTAGACATATTAGTCAAATACGCCAATTGTCTAAAGCCCTTCTCTCCCTTGATCGCTGGCCTATTTCTCAATCCAATCCTGTGTCCTCGTTATTTTCCCCTGTGAGAAAACTTTACCATTTCAGCCAAAACGACTGCGCCCACATCAACCACCAAGTAAGTCAACAGAGTCTTACGACAAACATCCAAACCAATCACTCAATCACCCAAAAAGTCTCAATATATTATAGCGAGTCGACAGGATATAATGGAAACGAACGAGACCAAGAAACGAAACAGAACGGCAGCGGGATAGGGAAAAGAAAGGAGATCGCACGACGCACCCTAGCGGAGATTTTGCTCCAGTTGACCGCTGCCCTCACGGAAGTAAAGTTAACCGACGCGCGGAGACGAACCGGACCCCCGCCGACGTGACATACGCCGCCCACCGACTCCTCCGAGCCACCGACCGGGAGATGGACGGAGCCACCGCCGCCATGTTGCCGGGCTACCTGACGCCCCACCCCGAGGAGCCACCACCCACCAAGCCGGACCCATACACCAGCGCCCAGAGGAGAACAAGTATGTGGACTGCACCATCCAAACAAACTCAACACGCGAGCGCACGGGCAGTGCAAACAGCCCCAATTCCACAGCACGCCCAAGACGCCCAAGCCTTTCGTCAACCAGGTAGGAAGGCACCACCAAACCCTTTTCGTCAGCCAATTGACGATGAAACTGTTCCTAACCGCTGAACTGTCACCCCCTTTTCTAATTGATACAGGCGCAAGTTTGAACATAGTGCCCCATAACCTCTATAAAATTTTAAAAACTAACCTCCTTAAATTAAAATTTAAAAAATAGTCTATAGACCTACAGGCCATAAACGGTCTTGTACCAACAATAGGTAAAATAATCCTCCCCATGACAATAGGTAAATTAACCAAAAAAGAGAATTTCCATGTGGTGGAAGCACCTCTACCATTTGGAATTCTCGGCATAGATACCCTCCGAAAATTTAAAATAACCATAGACTTTAACCAAGGCACTATGTTCCAACTTGACGCCTCATTGTCTCCCACTACCTATCACTTTGCTCACTTAACCAATGAATGCACGTATTGGGAATGCCAAGCGGTGTCACAAAGGACTCACCATGCACACACACCTTCCGCACATGGCACCCAATGCGCGCATCCATTGGTCCAAAACCAATTGCCAACATGCCAATCTAGTCACGCGCACGCACAACACAATTTTTTCACTAAGGCCAACTGCCTTTATTATATGCCCTCAATGCACAAGGCCACAACAGCTCCAACTCGCAACAACAATGCACAAAAGGTGTCCCTCCAACAGGACAACTATCACACTAAGCACACAAGTGACCACACGTCACCACATAACCGTCACGCACGTGTACATCGCAACAAGCGCGACACTCACAACAACAATGCCCAGACAGTATCCATCCAACAGGACAGCTCACACATAAAGCACACACATGACCACACGTCGTCACACCACAGTCACACGCGCAAACATCGCAACAAGCGCGACACTCGCACCAAAAGGCGACAACAACACCACGCAGACACATGCATGACCACTACCAATACAACCACATCATCTACACGAAACATAGAAACAATTCACGCCACCCAACTACCACACAATCGCAGAACATTGCGATCTTTCTTAAGCGCTGTGAACGCTTATAAAAAGTTGATTCCGGACTACGCCCGCTTGCGGACGCCACTTGTCAACCTTCTAAAAAGGGATGTCATGTGGGTCTGGGATGACAAATGCCAGAAAGCGTTCACTAGCCTGAAAGAAAGCCTCACAAAACACCCCATTTTACACCTTTACAAAGAAGGTCTGCCATGCCAGGTGTACTGTAACGCCTCAACACTCGGCATCGCCGGCGTCCTCAAACAGGTCCACCCTGATGGGAAGACCTACACAGTCCAAAATTTCAGTCGCTTCCTGCGTTTACATCAACGGAATTATTCCATATCTGAACTAGAGTGCTTAGCAATCGTTGAGAGTGTGGATAAGTTCCGCGTCTGTTTGATGGACAGAACATTTACTATATTTTCTGCCAATTAACAAAACGTATCGATGAATCCAACCAACCTCTCCAAAGAGACACCGATACATTCCACACAAACAAACTAAATCCGTACACAAAAATACCATACACACAATACCAACAATAACAAAAATGCACCACCTACGACAGAGGAACGATTACCACTTAAAACCCCTACACCCGACATTTCTTCAACAGAACCATTGACAACCAAACTGGCGAACAGCGAACCTGACAATCCTTTAGATCCTACCATTTTCACCAAAACCCGATTTACACAACTCACCCATAATAACAAAGGACGCGACATCACCCATCCACAAATGCATCCAATTCCAAGTCCGCCACAATCAATTTACAATCATAGCTTACATTGGACTATATACCCTACAGACCAACAAACTGTCAATTACAGGAAAAAATCTTCCATGTAGGCAATGCAATTTTCGAATTTCTAACTCTCATATGGGAGATAATGGAAGAAAACTTAGAACAAATCAGGGGGCCTCGACCAAACTAATTAAAAGGGTCCAGCGGGCGTGACACCATCTAAACCAATTAGGAGGCCGGAAGTTTCAATTACAAAAGGGGAGGAAGACAGATTTAGAACCCCCGAAGAGGGCCTCTTACTTGGTCGACAGATAAAATTGAGGTCACCGTGTTCTCCCCTCCACGTCCGCCATTTTTAACGGTCACCAAATTGGATCCACATTTACAACGAGCTTACATATCGATTCTTACAAAAACACAATTTAATTATATTAATATCATTATATTAATATTATATTAATAAACAAACTTAATACATTTCCAAACAACACCCCAATGAATTCACCATCTCTATTCTTATTCTTCTTCCAAGACTTCCAAAAAACTTTTACATTTACCCACACTAGGCACGTATCTAACACACACAGACACCCACAGACACAACAGGATTTATAATTTTAACAACACATAAAATTCATTTTACATTTCTCACAAAAAACTTATAACATGTCCAAACAACCATCCCAATGAATTGCCGACCAAATTCGATTCTTTTACTAACATTTTTAAATAATATCACATGGCCACACAAACAAGCACACAACACTCACGACCAATACACAACATTCAGATCTCAAAGTTAAATACGAACAAAAGCACGAACATTACCACTTAAAGGATAGGAAAAATTAGGTAGCAAAGCTTTCGAGCTTACGTTTCTTCCGAAAGGAATAAACAACCACTTTAGAAGGGTCGAGGACCTGCCTCGAACCCTGTATTCAGAGATCCGATTCCGGTTACGACCTCCCGATAAAAAAAGTGGATATCGGGCGAGCATATCTTAAGTGCCCTAGGGAACTGCATAAAAATCCCTAGAACGCATTAAGGCTCGGGACATATTAACATAATACACTCGGCCTTGAGATCTTGAAGACGATACAACCACAAAACACACCATGCACACTAAAGGTTAATTAGATTCCCGTGTCTCCTGTATACATAATATAAAGCACAATTGGGAAGAATCATGTTTTCACCCATGAGTCGCATAGGAAAGACAAAAAATATACGAGGCAAATAAAAAGAACTGGTTGCGCCGCGTGACTTAGATACATTGGCATGTAATTTTATCACAAAGAGAGTTTGCGAACCTCTCGCTCTACATTTTCCTTATCTCATTCATTTACATTTTTTTATTTTTAAAATCAAAATTCTTAATCAAATTTACCATTTATCTTAATCAAATGTTTATTATTTATCCTAATCAAATACTTACCATTTATCTTAATCAAATATTTACCATTTATATAACAACTTTTTTAAATTTTTGTTCATATAAAACAATTACCTTCTCAACCACTAAACAATATTTTCTCAACAAAACTCATTGGTTCTCTTTTAACTTGCTATATTATTATTTTTATTTTTTATTTTTGATTTCTCAAAAGCCCTAATAGAAAAATTCCCCCGATTTTGTTTTCCCCATCTCGAGTAGAATATTATTTAGGCACCTTTTTCTTTTTTTTTTCTTCACTCAACAATGCTACAAAGCGCATTCACTTTGATTTCTCACAACTTATTTTATTTTTGATTTCTCAAAAGCCCTAATAGAAAATTTCCCTCGATTTTGTTTTTCGCATCTCGAGTAGAATATTATTTAGGCACCTTTTTCTTTTTTTTTTTACTCAACAATGCTACAAAGCGCATTCACTTTGATTTCTCACAACCTTTTTTATTTTTGATTTCTCAAAAGCCCTAATAGAAAATTCCCTCGATTTTGTTTTCCCCATCTCGAGTAGAATATTATTTAGGCACCTTTTTCTCTTTTTTTCCCTCAACAATGTACCATAGCATTCATTTTGATTTCTTATAATTAAATATTTTGATTTCTCATACTTATACTCAACCAATGTCTCACCAACACCATTCTCTTTCATCTTTTATGTCACCAACAATGCTTGTATATAACCTCTCAGTAACCATAATTAATTTTCCCACAAAATTATTTTCCCTTACAGAATTCACTTCAGGCTACCCCTTTTTGAATTCTTCACATGTAGGGGGCGCATCTGACATAATTTGTATATAAATAGATGCAACCCCACCACAATATATATGCAATGTATGATCTAAAGATTTTAATGAAGGTTAGGCCTAGCGAATCTGGGAGAAAAGCCATCAGAGAAGAAACAATCATTAACAGGTTTTCATTATCCAGGAAGCAAAAGTTATTACCCAGGAACTAATAAAACTGAGTTCAAAAACCTTCTTCTTCCGGGAGCATGTTAAAACATGACAAAGACAATGAGGTTAGCTACCTCCAATCAGAGTCCAGCAGTACTAGCTAAGATCCAATGAGAAGCCGCCACGAGACGAGAGTCCACCAATGAGAGCACTGGAGAGTTAACGAGTTAAATCTCGGACTCAAGATAGTCAGTAAGGAGCTGGACCTGCCAAGGAAGAGTTGGAGCTCGCCACCACCTTCTCAGCACCTAGATATGTCCAATACTCAATATGTGAAAAGTCTAGACATATTAGTCAAATACGCCAATAGTCTAAATCCCTTCTCTCCCTTGATCGCTGGCCTATTTCTCAATCCAATCTTGTGTCCTCGTTATTTTCCCCTGTGAGAAAACTTTACCATTTCAGTCAAAACGACTGCGCCCACATCAACCACCAAGTAAGTCAACAGAGTCTTACGACAAACATCCAAACCAATCACTCAATCACCCAAAAAGTCTCAATATTTTATATATACATATTTAAACTAGCCAATGTACCCGGCTTCGCCCGGTTTTTACCCGAGTAAGGTTTGTCCAACGAACATTTGTTAAAACAATTCTAGAAAACATCCAATCCCTACTGAATCTATACTTGGCAAGATAACTTTATGTTAGATTATCTGCCCCACCTAGCTGTACCCGTTCAAACGTTGCTGTCTTTGAACAAAAAGGCAGTTTTAAAATACCTAAATAATAATTTATTAATAATCTCTCTCAAATGTATACAATACATCGAAAATGAAAATTAACAATAAAATTATCCCTACATAAATGGCATTTGAATATCTATATTAATAAAATGCAAATTTCATAAGAGGACATCACTAAAAACTTTCGTTACAATGCATCAATTTCGACCAAATTTTCAACATTTATGTAAAACGAGATGGAGCAGGTTTTGCTTAACGTCAAAATATTTTTCCCTAACATTAACATGCGTAACTTCGCTGTTATCGATTAAATACAAAAAAATCAACAGAGTTAATTTTATTTATATATAAATACAAAATTAAATTTCAACAGAGTTAATATTTTTACATACTAGCTAATAATCTCAATCTAAAAATATAATATAAAAAGCCAACAATGAAGAATGAATGTAAGATAAAAAGCCAACAATGAAGAGTGAATGTAATATAAAAAGCCAACAATGAAGAATGAATGTAAGATAAAAAGCCAACAATGAAGAGTGAATGTAAGATAAAAAGCCAACAATGAATAGTAAATGTAATATAAAAAGCCAACAATGAAGAATGAATGTAAGATAAAAAGCCAACAAAAAAGAGTAAATCTACTTATATAATTGCCTTATTTGGTCTGTGTGAAGTTCACTGTGTGAAGTTCACAGATAGATTTTGGTCAGAATATAATATAAAAAGCCAACAATGAAGAGTAAATATGATATAAAAAGCCAACAATGAAGAATGAATGTAAGATAAAAAGCCAACAATAAAGAGTAAATGTAATATAAAAAGCCAACAATGAAGAATAAATTTAAGATAAAAAGCCAACAATGAAGAGTAAATATAATATAAAAAGCCAACAATGAAGAATAAAGGCAATGTGACACGGCAATGTGACACGGGAAAAAATGTTCACTAGATAAAACTATGATTTTCTAATGTAGAAAATTAGGAAAGACAAAATTCAGGATGACACGGCACACAGGGACCGGGAAAAAATGTTCACTTTATCGAGAGATTCAAATTTACGAGTTTCAAATTATCAAAATATATCTTTTTTTTTCAAATAAGTTTTTAGAGAATTGTTTTAACAAATGTTCGCTAGACAAACCTTTACTCGGGTAAAACCCCGGGCGAAGCCGAGTACGTTTTATAAGTTTATAGAGAATTGTTTTAACAAATGTTCGTTAGACAAACATTCACTCGGGTAAAACCCGGGCGAAGCCGGGCACATCCGCTAGTAACATATATAAATATTAATAGATATATTTGATAATTTGACACTCGTAAATTTGAATATCTCGATAAATTCAACATTTTTCCCGGTCCCTTGAAAAATACTCGATAAGTTGAATAAAATCATTATTAATTGGTTCCCTCGGTAATTGGAAGTTAAAGGAATATATCTTGCCACATAAGAGCATTTGTGAATAGCTGTATTCAAAACTAGCGGATGTGTACCCGACTTCGCCCGGGTTTTATCTGAGTGAAAGTTTGCCTAACGAATATTATTGAAAATAATTTTCCAGAACATAGACTATTATGATAATAATGATAATAATATTAATTACATTATATTTTTTATTATATATTTATATAATACGAATGGCCCGGGCAACGCCCGGGTTTTGACCGAGTGCGTATATATTTTAAAAACGTTTTAATTCAAATACTATTCGTTACAATTATAAATTGGCGCCATGGATGTCACTCTTGTGAAACGTCCCGTTCCAAACTGTGTATTTTTAAAATGTTTTATTTAAAATACTATTCGTTACAATTATAAATTTGAACGATAGGCTCATTATTTCTTTATACCGTTATTATACCGTTATATTATTAATATTATTTTTATTATTTATATATTACACGTTATTTGTTTTCTTGGCCGACTGTTTTACATATGGTGTTATCTTAAAATTGCTTGTTTTGAATATTTTTTATATTGAGATTATTAGCTAGTATGTAAAAAAATTAACTCTGTTGAAATTTAATTTTGTATTTATATATAAATAAAATTAACTCTGTTGATTTTTTGTATTTAATCGATACCAGCGAAGTTACGCATGTTAATGTTAGGGAAAAATATTTTGATGTTAAGCAAAACCTGCTCCATCTCGTTTTACATAAATGTTGAAAATTTGGTCGAAATTGATGCATTGTAACGAAAGTTTTTAGTGAACAACACTTATGAAATTTACATTTTATTAATATAGACTAGCGGATGTGCCCGGCTTCGCCCGGGTTTTACCCGAGTGAATGTTTGTCTAACAAACATTTGTTAAAACAATTCTCTATAAACTTATAAAACGTACTCCGCTTCGCCCGGGGTTTTACCCGAGTAAAGGTTTGTCTAGCGAACATTTGTTAAAACAATTCTCTAAAAACTTATTAAAAAAAAAGATATATTTTGATAATTTGAAACTCGTAAATTTGAATCTCTCAATAAAGTGAACATTTTTTCCCGGTCCCTGTGTGCCGTGTCATCCTGAATTTTGTCTTTCCTAATTTTCTACATTAGAAAATCATAGTTTTATCTAGTGAACATTTTTTCCTGGTCCCTTGAAAAATACTCGATAAGTTGAATAAAATCAATATTAACTTGTTCCCTCGGTAATTGGAAGTTAAAGGAATAGTATCTTCGCCTTGGAATTGTATCATTATTCTTGTCTCAAATAAATTGCCGTGTCATCCTGAGATAATCTTACTTTTGATAAATAATATTTAAGATAACAAACTTAGTGATAAGAACACTTGTTATCATCGTTACAATGGGGGCGCTGCTTGCGAGTTAAATCTACAAATCTGCAAATAACTCTAAGGATATTCAAGATATTTATGAAATTATTTTTCAAACACCTTCCCGGTGATATACCTAATAATATCCCAAAATTTCACGGCCATTGGATGTATGGTTTTTGAATCTATAGAGTACAGACAGACAGACAGACATTCAATTTTATATATATAGATTTACTCTTCATTGTTGGCTTTTTATCTTACATTCATTCTTCATTGTTGGCTTTTTATATTATATTTACTCTTCATTGTTGGCTTTTTATCTTACATTCATTCTTCATTGTTGGCTTTTTATATTACATTTACTCTTTATTGTTGGCTTTTTACCTTACATTCATTCTTCATTTTTGGCTTTTTATATTACATTTACTATTCATTGTTGGCTTTTTATCTTACATTCATTCTTCATTGTTGGCTTTTTATATTACATTTACTATTCATTGTTGGCTTTTTATCTTACATTCACTCTTCATTGTTGGCTTTTTATCTTACATTCATTCTTCATTGTTGGCTTTTTATATTACATTTACTCTTCATTGTTGGCCTTTTATCTTACATTCACTCTTCATTGTTGGCTTTTTATATTATATTTACTCTTCATTTCTGACTTTTTATATTACATTTACTCTTCATTGTTGGCTTTTTATCTTACATTTATTCTTCATTGTTGGCTTTTTATATTATATTTACTCTTCATTGTTGGCTTTTTATCTTACATTTATTCTTCATTGTTGGCTTTTTATATTACATTCACTCTTTATTGTTGGCTTTTTACCTTACATTCATTCTTCATTTTTGGCTTTTTATATCATATTTACTCTTCATTGTTGGCTTTTTATCTTACATTCATTCTTCATTGTTGGCTTTTTATATTATATTCTGACCAAAATCTATCTGTGAACTTCACACAGTGAACTTCACACAGACAGAATAAGGCAATTATATTTATTTATGCTTATGAGGTGATACAGCAGCGTATTTACAATTAGAGAGGAGACAAAATGAATTAAAGGCAATTATATAAGTAGATTTACTCTTCTTTGTTGGCTTTTTATCTTACATTCATTCTTCATTGTTGGCTTTTTATATTACATTTACTATTCATTGTTGGCTTTTTATCTTACATTCACTCTTCATTGTTGGCTTTTTATCTTACATTCATTCTTCATTGTTGGCTTTTTATATTACACTAGCGGATGTGTACCCGGCTTCGCCCGGGTTTTATCCGAGTGAAAGTTTGCCTAACGAATATTATATATTATGAAGTATAATAAACAATGTTAAAGATTAGTTTTAAAATATTAATAAAGATTGTGTGTGAATATGTGAGAAAGATGTAATATCGTTGTTGTTTTCTTGGCCGACTGTTTTACATATGGTGTTATCTTAAAATTGCTTGTTTTGAATATTTTTTTAGATTGAGTTGAATGAATTGCTGATTTTTTTTGTATTTATATATAAATAAAATTAACTCTGTTGATTTCTTTTGCATTTAATCGATAACAGCGAAGTTACGCATGTTAAAGTTAGGAAAAATATTTTGATGTTAAGCAAAACCTGCTCCATCTCGTTTTACATAAATGTTGAAAATTTGGTTGAAATTGATGCATTGTAACGAAAGTTTTTAGTGAACAACACTTATGAAATTTGCATTTTATCAATATAGAAATAATAAATCACTAATTTCGTAATGAAGCTCTTCTTTACTTTATTAATATGCGAGATGCTATCTGAAAATTAAGATATGAGGAAAAATGTTGCCGGCGACTTTCTCAAGCCAGACCAGCCCGCGAACAAACTAAATAAACTAAGAGATCAAAATTCCCACGCTCTACGGGCGGAGATCAGAGCTTGGTTAAGTGGTTTCGTCAGTGTAGAGGACAAAACGTTCCGTCGGCGGTTTCATGTTCAAGTCTTTCGCGCAGTCTCTTGGGATTAAAGGATTTGCTTCAAGCAAGGGGTGGCTCTCAAATAAAAAAAAAAAAAAAACACGACACGGGATATCATTTAAAAAATCTGCGGAGAGAGGGCCAACGTGGAGATTTCCATTTGTTCGCAATGGATTGACGACCTAAACCAACTTTTGAATGGCTATCATCTGATATCTACTAATTCAAAAATGAATAGAGGTTCGTATCAAGCAAAATCAAAGGGAAAACAGGAAACTTTTATCAAGTTGGTATGATTCAGGACGAAACTATGCAAAAGCTTCTATATAAGTTATTTAATTTTTAGTATCGCATTTATATTTTTTCGAATTTTATATTTAAACGATACTCATTATTTCTTTTGATTTTTATATATCGTATATATCGTCTTGCACAATTATTTAAACTTTTTAAAATAAAGTACAATACTTAAATAAAATATGTTTCTTATACAATCTAAAATTAGAAATTAAACTTTTAAATCGGTAACCTCAAGGAGATAGCCATTATAAAGCACTAATATTTGAATTAGTTTTACTTAATATATTAGCCCTGAAAGACCCAAGGTCATCAGGCGTGGAGCAGACTTCCTGCCTAAACCTAAGCCTATCTCCGTCGCAATGGGGGCGCTGCTTGCGAGTTGAATATACAAATCTGCAAATAACAATAAAAAAGATATTCAAGATATTCAAGAAATTATTTTTCGAAAACCTTTCCGGGGTATTTACCTAATAATATCCAAAAATTTCACGGCGATTGGATGTATGGTTTTTGAATCTATAGAGTACACACAGACAGACATTCATTTATATATATATACTAGACGATTGACCCGAGCAACGCCCGGGTTTACACGATTAAATGTATTTTACATATGGAAGATGGACGTAGTTCCCGGAGGACACCCGCGAGGCTTTTTTGGCACCTGGCACAGCTGTGTCACCAACGCCAGGACCACGCGCGGTGGGAACTCGAAATGGCCAACCGGCCGGCAGCCGGGCGATTCCATTATTTCGGGGGGGGGTGCCCGGCGGCAGGGAGGTCACGTGCTCGCTGGCAGCCAATGGGCGCCCCCCGCCGTCAAAACGTCACGTGTTCTAGAGGGCGCTGCTCGCGAGCTAAGTTGAATAATTTGAATATATAGTTTTAATAATTGATTTATATATTTTTAAAATAGCCTATCGTCTTCCCCGTATTCTTTTACCTATGTATGGAAATTTTGGTACCAATTGGTTCAGTAGTTTTTGAGTTTATCGCGAAACAGACAGACAGACAGAAATTGACTTTTATATATATAGAGATATATATAGACTAGCGGATGTACCCGGCTTCGCCCGGGTTTTACCCGAGTAAAGGTTTGTCTAACGAATCTCTCGATAAAGTGAACATTTTCCCCCGGTCCCTTGAAAAATACTCGATAAGTTGAATAAAATCAATATTAATTGGTTCCCTCGGTAATTGGAAGTTAAAGGAATAGTATCTTTGCCTTGGAATTGTATCATTATTCTTGTCTCAAATAAATTGCTGTGTCATCCTGAATTTTGTCTTTCCTAATTTTCTACATTACAAAATCATCGTTTTATCTAGTGAACATTTTTTCCCGGTCAAATATTCGCCGTGTCATCCTGAGATAATCTTACTTTTGATAAATAATATTTAAGATAACAAACTTGTTATCATCGTCACAATGGGGGCGCTGCTTGCGAGTTAAATTTACAAATCTGCAAATAACTCTAAGGATATTCAAGATATTCATGAAATTATTTTTCAAAAACCTTCCCGGTGATATACCTAATAATATCCCAAAATTTCACGGCGATCGGATGTATGGTTTTTGAATCTATAGAGTACAGACAGACAGACAGACATTCAATTTTATATATATAGACTAGCGGATATACCCGGCTTCGCCCGGTTTTTACCCGAGTAAAGGTTTGTCTAACGAACATTTGTTAGAACAATTCTCCATGAACTTATAAATAAAAAAGATATATTTTGATAATTTGAAACTCGTAAATTTGAATCTCTCGATAAAGTGAACATTTTTTCCCGGTCCCTTGAAAAATATTCGATAAGTTGAATAAAAAATCAATATTAATTGGTTCCCTCGGTAATTGGAAGTTAAAGGAATAGTATCATGCCTTGAAATTGTATCATTATTCTTGTCTCAAATAAATTGCCGTGTCATCCTGAATTTTGTCTTTCCTAATTTTCTACATTACAAAATCATCATTTTATCTATTCTCCCAATATATATATATATTGTAGATAAATGATAAAACTAACTTTGACTTGTGCGTAATTAATAGGTAGAAAATCTTACTTCTGATAAATATTCTTTAAGATAATAAACTTTGTGATAATAAAACTTATAGATAAAAAAAACTTGTTTCATCGTCGCAATGGGGGCGCTGCTTGCGAGTTAAATATACAAATAACTCTAAGGATAATCAAGATATTCAAGAAATTATTTTTCGAAAACCTTCCCGGGGATATACCTAATAATATCCCAAAATTTCACGGCGATTGGATGTATAGTTTTTGAATCTATAGAGTACAGACAAACAGACAGACATTCACTTCTATATATATTAACTAGCGGATGTGTACCCGGCTTCGCCTGGGTTTTATCCGAGTGAAAGTTTGCCTAACGAATATTATTGATAATAATATTCGGGAACACACAGAATATTATGATAATAATGATAATATAATTCGTTACTTCATATATTTATATAATATATGAAAAATTTTCGAGCAAACATATCCACTCTCTCTACTGAATAGATTTTAAAAAGGATATACATAAATAAAAATACCTAGAGATATATTACATGATCTTAGCCAAAAGGCCGAGAAACGATATCTATATATATATAAATGAATGTTTGTATGTTTGTATGTCCGGTATACAAATTCGCAGTAGTTCACTAATTCAAACCAAAATTTCCATACATAGGTAAAAAAAATATGGGGAAGACGATAGGCTATTTAAAAAATATATATAAATCAATTATTAAAACTATATATTTTTAGTCAGAAAATGATGATGACGATATTGCTGTATCATGTTTGATTATCAGATACAAAATTATATCGGGAAAAATTCCAAAAAGCAGAGATCACAGGTGAAACCAGTTCATTATTTTGTACGCAGGAACAAAATTCTAACAGAAAAACATTCATTCGAGCAGAAAACAAAAGCCAGATCATCTTTCTATAAAAATATCGCTTCTCGGACACAAAATTTGGAGCGGGACGTTTCACAAGAGTGACATCCACGGCGCCAATTTATAATTGTAAGAATAGTATTTGAATAAAAACATTTAATCGGTAAAACCCGGGCGTTGCCCGGGTCATTCGGCTAGTTTTATATATAGAGATGACCTGGCTTCGTGTGTCTTCTGCTCGAGTGAATGTTTCGCTGGTAGAATTTTGTTCCTGCCTACTATTAATCCTTATCTGGCTTCGCCCGTGGTCTGCTTTAGTGAATATTCCCCAAAAGATTTTTTTAATGCAATCAAGCATGATACGGTAATATTGTCATTATCATTTCTGACTAAAAAAATATTGTTGCTCAGTACTTGGTTAAATATATTTTTTTCTTGGTTAAAGTGCGACAAAAAAACTCTTCCAGATTTAACTCTCTGTCCTGTTCAAATTTCAGCGAGATTAGTTACATATTGAGGGCGTGCATAGCCGACAAACATATATATGTGTGTTCCCGGCTTCGCCCGATTTTTACCCGAGTAATAGTTTGCTTAACAAACATTTGTTAAAACGATTCTAGCAAACATCCAATCCCTACTGAATCTATACTTGTCTACACTCTCGATAATTTTTTCCCGGTCCCTTGAAAAATACTCGAAAGTTGAAAAAAATCAGTATTAATTGGTCCACTCGGTAATTTGAAGTTGAAGGAATAGTATCTTGCCACAAACGAAGATTAGTAAATAACTGTATTTAGCGAATGTACCCGGCTTCGCACAGTTTTTATCATGGTGTAAGAGTTTGCCTAACGAACATTTGTTAAAACGATTTTAGAAAACATCCAATCCACCTATATATTGATTTATAAACGTATATAAATATAAATATTTTTATATGCGTTTAAATATATTTTTGAAACACATAAATTTTTGAAAACATTTATTATATTTTAAATAAGATATTGTCACTTTTGTGAATTTGATAATTAATTATTTCTTTTTTTTTCAATGAATTATATATATTAATTTAAAATTTCATTTTTGTTATCATCATCACATACAATGTAACTTATTTATATAAACAAACGATAATAAACAACAACAATTAGGGGATCAAAAATAATTTATTATGGTTAGCAGCTCTGTAAATAAAGATATTTTCACAACAATTAAAGTTGCATCATTATTTTTATAAAACAACAGCAAATTAAATTAACAATTATAAAACTATTTTAGAGGCGTAATATTCTTTTTAAAATAAAACAATTTCTACTGTCCTTACATCGCAGTAAGGACAGTAGAAATTGTTTTATTTTAAAAATAATATTACGCCTCTAAAATAGTTTTATAATTTGATAACAGATGGCGCTCTAGTACATCGTAAATTAACAATGTAAAAATATATTTTAACATTACATTTTTAACATTTAACACAAAACGTTACAATTTTTTCTTTAAATATATATTAATATTGAAATGCCAAGTATTTTTACGTCATTGGAATATTATATTACTAAATTCTCAAATTAAATTTATTATACTTGGAAAACATTTTAAGCATTGTTACAATTTATAAATATAATTTCACAAGATACCGCTAGAGGCGCTGCTTGCGAGTGAAAGTAGAAAATTTGCAAATAAAATTGCAAATAATATTTATTTCAAATCAAATTCAAACCAGAAATCTTCCCAGTAGTATAGTAAATAACTTCCTGAATATTCACGGCGATTGGATAATCTTACCTTTTAAAAACATTCATCGTGTGAACAAACTAACATTCATCGTGTAAACAAACCACGTGTTAATTATTAACCAATCAAATTCATTTATCGTCGCGACCAGTGCTGCGCCCAAGCGGTAAAAGGCTGGAACTAACGATTTTTAGTTTTTTATTTTTTAAAAAAAGCACATAAACTTTTTTAGTTTTTTGAATAGCCTATATGTTAAACGAAATCTTCAGCTACCTACATGCGAAATTTCATAAAGATTTATTCTGTAGATTTTTCGCAACGCGATAACAAACATCGATTTTGGATTTAATTTATATATATATATAATATAATATAATATAATATATATATGACATAATAAAATATGATTTTTATTATTCATTAATATAATTATAATTTAAATAATCATAGAATTAACACAGAGTTAATTCTTTAAAATCCTTAACAAAAGGAGTACAACCCAAGATGTTTTTTGTATATACTTAGATTATATTTATAAAATTATATGTATGCAAACTGTTTTGTTCTTAAAATATAATCATTAAAAAAATACAATTTTGGATATAAAAGTTATCATTTCACTTCAATCCACGACTGCATGAATGAATTGGTAACGTACCTAAAATACATCTTTTTTTATGACATCTTTTTTAATAGTCGACAGGATGTATTTTAACCCTGTACGAGAAGAATTCCAATAGATTTCAAAGCCATATATTGCAACTAAGATATTTGGGAAAAGATATAGATAAAAGAATAGCAATTATGGAAGTCGAAACTTTAATTAAGAAATTAAAAAGGATAAAAAAAGTATAAAAGGCATTGAAGAAAATATCGAATCCATTGTGTCTATGGTAGATGTAAATGCAACGAAATGCAAACTAGAGTATGCAAATAATGATTTGATGAAAATGAGTGATATTTTCTTGCAGAAACTTGAGGATGAGGATTTGAATGACGAAGTGGAAAATTGCATAGATAAGTGTATAAGATTAAAGTGTGAATTGGATTTAAGGCATAATGGGCAAGAAACATCTGAAAAAAAAGTAAATTTACATGTTAAAATGCCTAAACTTGAATTGCCAACTTTCGATGGTAGATTAGAATCATGGCTTTCATTTAAGGATTTATTTTATTCTGCAATTGGTTCTAATTCACAAATACCGGAAATTGAAAAGTTACAATATTTGAAAGGCCAACTGAGAGGCGAAGCCCTAAGACTGGTCAACGCATTTCCAATTACAGCCGATAATTATGTTGAGGTTTGGCAAACCTTATTAACAAGATATGATAATCCAAAGGATCTGATTTTCACCCAAATAGATAATGCATTAAGATTACCAAAGTTAGCCGATGACAACCATAAGTCAATGTTTAAACTTCTAGATAGTTGCAACGAGATAGTAAGAACAGTGAAGGTATTAGGTTACCAAATCGATAGTTTATCTGATGTGTTTTTCGTCGAGATCATACAAGATAAGCTTGATAAAACCACAAGAAAACAGTGGGAATTGCAGAACAACCCAAGGGTTGTGCCTTCATTTAAGGATTTAATGGAATTTCTAGAAATTCACGCAAAAAGCTTACAGAATTTGCCAAATAAAGATGCAAATGTGGAGAAACATTCAATAAGAAGGGAATCACATAAGGAAATGGAGGAGTCATCTATTAAAAGGGAAACAGCCCCAAGAATGGAAGTACAACAAAAGCAATGGGGACATCCAGGTAGAAGCCCTATGGACTATAGTTCTAAAAGACGTCCTTGCCGAATTTGCCTGAACCGGGGACATGCCGGACGCTTCCATCCTGAGAATAGGTGCTGGTTTCGCGAGAGGGCCGTGCAAGCCCCCCCCCCGCTGCAAGCTTCATGTCCGTGCCGTCTCGATCCATGGACACCTTGACGCAGACAACAGCCCCTTCGAGCGAATGCCGACCAGCTCCGCCTCAACACTCCTGACGCCAAGGTCTGTATATAAATCTAAATGTGAATAATAACAGTATTGTAGCTCTCATGGATACTGGCTGTACCTTCTCTATAATTCCTCAACATATGATAGATAAGATTCAACCAAACTATGTTGTTTTTAATAATTTACCTCTTATTAAACAGACATCCGGTATGCTAAATATAAATTCAAAAATTAATGTTAATACAACTATAGGATTTATTACTAGAGATATTGATTTTTATTCCTCTGATATTAATTTGCCATATGTATTGCTTTCTTTACACCATATAAGATTATTTAAATTAGACATTGATTTTCAAAGTTTTACAATTACTCAATTTGGTAGAATTCTTAATGTTAATTACCATAACCCTAATAATAATAATTATACACATCATAATGTAATTCCTTTATTTAAATCTATTATTCCTCCTAATGAAAATGATTTTAGAAATTTTAATAGTGTAGAATTTGATGAAAAACTTTCACCATATGAAAAATCTGATTTAATTAAATTAATTAAGGAAAATAAGGAAGCGTTTGCTGCCCATAAAATGGATATAGGACATATTAAAGCAGATCCAATTAGAATTAAACTTACCTCACAAACACCTATTTCATTAAAGCCTTTTAGACCTTCCTTCTCGGACAACATTGAAATTAAAAGACAGATTGAAGAACTTTTAAAATATAATGTCATTAGACCATCTTATTCCTCCTATGCATCCCCTGCTATGTTGGTGAATAAGCGAAATGAAGGTAAAATTCGACTAGTAATAGACTACAGAAAATTAAATGATATAATAAAAAGAGATTCTGAGCCCATACCAAGAATAGATTCTATATTAGATAAGCTTTCAGAAGCTAATATCTTCACTACACTAGATCTTTTATCAGGTTATCACCATTTAGATATACACCCAGATGATAAAGAATACACAGCTTTTACTACCACTCACGGACTTTACGAATTTAATAAATTATCTTTTGGATTAAAAAATAGTCCAAGTCAATTCCAAAGAGTTTTAAGGCAAATTTTAAATAAATATGATGTTGATTTTTGCATGAATTACTTCGATGACTTCATTATATTTTCAAATAATTTTCAGGAACATTTGACCCATTTAAAAGTAATTTTAGATATTTGCATAAAGGGGAAAATATTAAGCTAAAACTAAGTAAATGTAAATTCGCTACTTATCAGATTTCTTTTCTAGGATATGAAATATCAAACCATCAATTTTCACCCAGCACTAATAATATAGAAACGATTAGAAAATTGAATTCCCCAAGGAATAAAAAGGATTTACAACGAGTTTTAGGATCTATTAACATTTACTCGAAATTTATCCCTAATTATGCTAAACTCAGACTCCCTTTGAATAATTTGTTGAAAAAAGATGTAAAATGGAAATGGGATGAAGAATGCGAAACCGCATTTTCTAAATTAAAAAATATGATAACCTCAAAACCTATATTAGCTATCTATAATCCCAAATATCCTATACACCTTTACACGGATGCTAGCCAAGAACAGATCGGATCTATCCTAAAACAAGAACAACCCGATGGGCTTTTAAAGCCAATAGCGTATAGAAGCCGTAGAATGACATCTTATGAATCAAACTATTGTGTAACTGAGCAAGAATGCCTTGCTATTATTGATGCTGTGGATTTCTTTTTACCCTACTTAGATGGCGTGCATTTCACCATCCATACAGACCATGCTTTTCTAAAGTATTTGAAGAACATAAAGAACCCAAAAGGACGATTATTTAGATGGAGCTTAAAGCTCTCAATGTTTGACTTTGAGATAAAACACATAAGAGGAACTGAAAATAAAGAAGCTGATTTTCTCAGCAGATACCCCATAGCTCATTTTGTTTCTGACCCAGAACTAAAACAAGCTCAATTTGATGATAACATCAATGATAGGAAATATACTAAATTTAATGGACTTTTCACAATAAAGAAAAAAGGATTAATCAAAAGTGTTGTTCCACCATCATTAAGAGAAAAAGTATTAATAAGAGCTCATCAAGATTACGGCCATATAGGAGTATCTAAAATGTTAAATCTAATTTCCCCTATCTATTATTGGCCCTACCTAATTCAAGATATTTCTAATTATGTAAAACACTGTGAGGTGTGTCAACTCAATAAAATATCTCACCAGAAGAAATTTGGTCTGTTGGAAAGTCTCCCCCCAGCTAAGGATCCTTTTGATCTTGTGTCTATAGACACAGTAGGTGGACTAAATTACTATAATTCCACAAAGAAATTCCTTCACATCATCGTAGATCATGCTACTAGATTCATTTGGGCTTTCCCCTCAAAAAGTCAAACTACTGACTCATATATAAATTGCCTAAACAAAATTTTTCAAATACAAAAACCCAAACAATTTTTAAGTGACAGGGCACCATCATTTACTTCACCAAGATTTAGAAAATATTTGATTAACAATAACATTAAACAATTATTGACTTCATCATCAAGACCTCAGTGTAATGGGTTAAATGAACGACTTAACCAAACTATAATAACCAGGTTAAGATGTAAATTCAATAACTTGAAAGGAAAATCAATACCATGGACGAAATTGTTAGATTCAGTACTAAATGAATATAATAATACTCCCCATTCCATAACAGGCTATACTCCTACTTACCTTTTGTATGGTAAGCTCCCTTATGATCCCCCCTTAAAAGAATCAGAATTTTACCCCCCTATAGACACTGCCAGAACAAATGCCTATAATAATACATTAAAATTTCATCAGATAAATAAAATTAGATATGATCAACATTATCAACCTTCCAGCTTTAAAGTAGGCGATAAAGTTTGGTTACAAACCTTTTACCATCCAGATAACCAAAAATTAATGCCTCCAATGTCTGGGCCATTTACAATCTTAAAACAGATATCCCCAGTCAATTATGAAATTGATAAACCCCAATCTAATTTAGGAAAAACTACCATGGTAATTCATTCATCCAAATTGAGGCCATACTACTCAAAAGAAGGATTTGAGTTAAAACTGACAAAAAGTAAAATACCCACTTTAGAGAAAAAAACAAACCAACAAGTGGCACCTAAGGTAGTGAAAAGTAGAATCCCTCTTCTTACTAAATAATGGTAGGGAAATCTTAATATAAATAAGACAATACCAAAAATAACTACGCCTAAAAATTAAGCCTTGAGAATATAATTTTTGTGCACACATAAGATATAACTTGACACTTTTCTTTTCAATTGTTGTAAATATTTTACATTTTGATTTTATTTGTTGAGAAATTCACTCATATGATTCTATATATTTTTCCCTCACAAACTTTATATGGAACATTTCATATTCGAACATTCTTTTTTTTTTAAATGTAAATAGTAAAACTTCATGTGTAAATATTTTTCATTATGTGGAAGTAAATAACCCATTATATTATGTTTTTATTCTGATCAAACCAAATAAATGTGAAACAAGATGTTGGATACCACTCGTCATTATGAGAAATAAATTTGTGATTTTCAAAAATATATTTTTTGGCATGTGGCAAAATACCTTTTGAATCTTGAGAGCCTGAGAAGGCCTACTCAATTCATGAGGTAAATACCCTTATGAATTATAGGAAGGAGACACCTATAAATTCAAATAAGATTGGATAATTTTCAGCTACTGTCAAGAAAAAAGGTACCAATAGGAATATGTAGAAGGAATAAAGAGCATCATTGATATAGTTTCAATTGGTATCCTCCATCTTAATTGATAATCTATGTAAATAATAATGATACTTTTTTTTTACTTTGAAAATTACTCCCTAATTTTTATCCTTGGAGGGAAGAAATGACATAATAAAAATATGATTTTTATTATTCATTAATATAATTATAATTTAAATAATCATAGAATTAACACAGAGTTAATTCTTTAAAATCCTTAACAAAAGGAGTACAACCCAAGATGTTTTTTGTATATACTTAGATTATATTTATAAAATTATATGTATGCAAACTGTTTTATTCTTAAAATATAATCATTAAAAAAATACAATTTTGGATATAAAAGTTATCATTTCACTTCAATCCACGACTGCATGAATGAATTGGTAACGTACCTAAAATACATCTTTTTTTATGACATATATATATATATATATATAATATGAAAAAACAATAGAAAAAAAATAATAGATAAGTGGGTCAGGTGTTGATATTAAAAATAAAGAAGGCATCTCCTGACCACAAGCACATGTGCTTGTGGTCAGGAGATGCCTTCTTTATTTTTAATATATAATATATATATAAAATAAATATAAATAAATGAATATATATATATATATATATATGTCATAATATATGCTCTTCCAGGAATAATAAAGTAAACCTACAGTCAACGAGAGAGAGACGTCGATAGAAAGCTAAGTTACGGCCATTTTAAACCACTGACCACATGCCGGAGGGGGCTTTGTTGGGAACCCTGCCGGACTATTTTTAGATAGTCGGGGGGGGGGGGGGGGCACACAAGACGGGCGTTCCGCAGTGACAGCCCCACGCGCTACCTCTCAATAAGGTAGAATGGCCCAGGGCAAGTTTCCCCTCGCTCTGTTCGCCGAGGTTCTAACATTGTATGTAGTTTTATATTTACCTCAGTCCTGAATTCACACAATTGTCAACCTCAATCTCATTTCTCGTACTCTACACCTATAGCATAGAAAGCCCATGACAAGTTTCCCCTTGCCGTGTCCGCCTGAAAAATAGCTTAAAGTGTAGAGTTCCCCAGCCTTAATGATCTCCAGAATTTCATCATGTGTTTGTGACTCCCCTTCTCCTTGTTCACACTCCTCAATGTCATTTCCCATATAGTACATTAGATTTTGTTGTATATAGCCTTTTATAACCTTGATATTTTCAAAGATTTCCTTAAATGTCAAACTCTCCGGTGTTGTAAAACTGCTTGTAAATAATATTTACTTGTACAATACAATATTTTATTTACATAAAACTATGTCACCATAACCTTAATTAATTTCAACTGTAAAATTACTTCTCTATCCCTGGCTTCACCAGCTTTAAGTATACTCAAACCATGTTCAGCCTTCTTCAACGGGGGCCATATGTCATAATATATGCTCTTCCAGGAATAATAAAGTAAACCTACAGTCAACGAGAGAGAGACGTCGATAGAAAGCAAAGTTACGGCCATTTTAAACCACTGACCACATGCCGGAGGGGGCTTTGTTGGGAACCCTGCCGGACTATTTTTAGATAGTCGGGGGGGTGGCCACACAAGACGGGCGTTCCGCAGTGACAACCCCACGCGCTACCTCTCTTTCTCTCTCGGTTTGCTGGGTCCCATCTTCCAAACTTGTTGTTTCCTTATTTCTCTCCCCCCACATTATTATCATAATGCCACATGAAAATTGCAAAAAAAAAGGTTTTTATTAAACAATATAATAGTCTCTAAATGCGTGCGCTCTTAAAGTTAATTCTTCAAATGAATATAGAATTTTTAGCATGTACTTCACTTATAAGAACTTGATAGCAAATCATTTTTGGCATTTTGAAATATATTCATTATAATTTTTATATAAAGCTAATTTTTTATTATCTTTACCAACGCGTATTGTGAATCTACAGTATATATCAGTGCTCAAAATCCAGTGAAAACCGTTTATATTTTCTGATGTTTGTAAAAATTTGAATGGAATAAATAAAAAATATTAGTTAGTGAAGGATTTACCTGTTGCTTCGTTTTTCAGACACCTATCGTATCTGTATCAGATATTTGTCTAAATTTCTCAAATATTTTTCCTCAAAATTTGTTTTCTGGATTTAGACGCATTGGCTTCTGAGTCATTCATATAAGTTAAATATGACTACGGTTAACCAAGTCAGAGAGTATATATAATATATGCTATCGTTAAAATCTAACATCTCCTTATAGCGCCAAGTATTTCTGAAAATCTATTAAATTTTAGCGATATACTTTTATAAGAAGCCTGATATTTTGCCAACTTGCATTGTCATCGGGATTGAGCAAGTGTTCAAATCGACAGACTTCTAGGAGTTCGAGAAGTATATTAAAAATGATCACAATTTTTGTAGAGAAACATCCATTAGAAAGTCAAGTTAATTAAAAGTTTTATGAAGTAGCGTCAAAATTTCCATCAATTTTCACAATCGGGTTTCTTTTTCGACACAAGTCTAAATTAAAAGTTAACAAAGGTTCAATTTTTTTTACAAAATTTAAATATACAGTTTTAAAAACTTAATGATAGTTGAATTCTGCTTAGTCACAGCCAAGAACACATCTTAGAGAGAGAGAGAAAACAAGAAATTATTATTTTAATCATTTCATATTTTATTATCGTTCGCCAAAAAGAGAGAGAAGCGCCAAATCCTCTACTAACGTTATCTCTCCATTGACGTTGTTATCAGCTTAATGTTCCTAATTTAGTTTTCCTGTATAAAAATTTCATTATTACTATTAAATGTAATTAGATTTTACTTTATATATGTAATTATTTTTATCTGCAGATTTTTTCCGTATTGTAAATCCATGTACCAGGTCTATTAGTATGAAACGCGAAAATGGGCGCCAGAGGCCGCTGTGCAACTTTATTTGAGCCGACGGTGGCGCTGTTGTAGGCGTTTTGTTCTTTGACTCACGTGGCATCAGCATGCGTGCAGTTTTAGAAAAATTCAAATCGTGAAAAATTTCTGGAGCCCGTGGAAAATGGCGATTTCCGAGCCAAAAAGTCCGCATTTGCGGGAAGTTTTGTTGTTCGCCTTCAACTGGAAGAAAAGTGCCACTGAAGCCCACCGAATGCTCGGGGAAGTTTACAGCGACCACGCTCTGAGCAAATCACAGTGTTACAGGTGGTTTAAAAAATTCCAAAGTAGCGATTTCGAACTTGATAATGAACCACATAGAAAACCGCCCCAAAAGTTCGAGGACGCTGAACTGCAAGCTTTGTTGGATGAGGACAGTACCCAAATGCAGGAGAAACTCGCAAAACAGCTCCAGGTGTCTCAAGGTGCTGTTTCTCTACGTTTAAACAGCCTCGGAATGACCCAAAAGCTTTCCAGATGGGTCTCCCACGAGTTGAGCGAAAGGCAGCAATAACGGCCTCTGGTAACCTGCGAAGGGCTGCACGCCAGGCATGAAAAGAAGTCATTTTTGCACCGAATCGTAACTTCTGATGAGAAATGGATCCACTTCAGCAATCCTAGGCGCCAAAAGTCGTGGGGTCTGCCCGGCCAATTTCCAAAACAGACGCCTAGGCCCAATCGCTTCGGAAAAAAGGCAATGCTTTGCATATGGTGGGACCAGACCGGCGTAGTATATTTCGAGCTCCTGAAACCTGGCAAAATGGTCAATACTAGTCGCTACGAACAACAAATGCACAGTTTGAGAGAGGCGTTGAATGAAAAAAGAACGGAATAGCGTGAAAAGCACAACAAGCTGATACTGCAGCATGACAACGCTCCAGCCCACAACGCTACGGTGGTCAAAAACATCATAAAAGACTTGGGCTGGAAACTCTTACCCCACCCGCCGTACTCACCAGAATTAGCGCCGTCGAACTACCACCTTTTCACATCTTTAGGACACGCCCTAAAAAAACCAGGAATTTTCGAACTCAGACATACTCCGAAAATGACTTGTTGACTGGTTCGACTCAAAAGGAATAGAAATTTTTAGACAAGGAATTCGAAAATTGCCTGAAAAGTGGTCCGAGTGTATAGCTAATCAGGGCAGTTACTTTGAATAAAAAATCTTTTGTTGTATGGAATTGGTGAACTTTTGAATTCACTGAAAATTTTCGCGTTTCATACTAATAGACCTAGTATAAGACTATATGACTTAAAAAAGGCTTTTGAGTGTGTGTCTTCATTGACCTATTGGACTGAGGAGGGCCATTAGCCCGGAAACACGATCTTCAGGTGGAACTTCTCAGTTTGCCAAAGCTGGTGTTGTGGCTTTGTCACAAAACAATCACCTTCCATATATTTCAATTTGGATTTTATTAGGCGTTTCGAATCATCATTATGATCCATTGACCTCTGTCTCTTGGGCTTCAATGTATAGTTCTCTGAATGGAGGCAGCTGCTTGATTGTTTTTATCTAGGTGGCTTTAGGTCTTCTTGGTTTCCCAATCTTTTACCTCCAGTTAAGATTTGTTTGTTTGTCCAGTTCCTTCTGAATATTTGACCTGTAGTTGTTTATAATACACTGTAGTGCCTCTGTAGTTGTTTATAAAGCACTGTAGAGCCTCTGTAGTTGTTTATAAAACACTGTAGTGCCTCTGTAGTTGTTTATAATACACCCTAGTACCTCTCTTTCTCTGTAGTGTTGTTTTTATAAATGGTATCTATTTTATAAGATTAAAGAGTATTTTTTTGTGTGTGTGTGTGTGTGTGTGAGATATATTTAATATCTATATTAATAAAATGCAAATTTCATAAGTGTACATCACTAAAAACTTTCGTTACAATGCATCAATTTCAAACAAATTTTCAACATTTATGTAAAACGAGATGGAGCAGGTTTTGCTTAACATCAAAATATTTTTCCCTAACATTAACATGCGTAACTTCGCTGTTATCGATTAAATACAAAAAAATCAACAGAGTTAATTTTATTTATAATATAAATACAAAATTAAATTTCAACAGAGTTAATTTTTTTACATACTAGCTAATAATCTCAATCTAAAAAAATATTCAAAACAAGCAATTTTAAGATAACACCATATGTAAAACAGTCGGCCAAGAAAACAAATAACGTGTAATATATAATATAATATATAATATATATAATAAAATCTTTAATATTATTTATCAAAAGTAAGATTATCTCAGGATGACACGGCAATTTATTTGAGACAAGAATAATGATACAATTCCAAGGCGAAGATACTATTCCTTTAACTTCCAATTACCGAGGGAACCAATTAATATTGATTTTATTCAACTTATCGAGTATTTTTCAAGGGACCGGAAAAAAATGTTCACTAGATAAAACGATGATTTTGTAATGTAGAAAATTAGGAAAGACAAAATTCAGGATGACACGGCACACAGGGACCGGGAAAAAATGTTCACTTTATCGAGAGATTCAAATTTACAAGTTTCAAATTATCAAAATATATCTTCTTTTTAAAATAAGTTTATAGAGAATTGTTTTAACAAATGTTCGTTAGACAAACCTTTACTCGGGTAAAAACCCGGGCGAAGCCGGGCACATCCGCTAGTAATAATAATATAATAATAAGGCTTGATAAGACAAAGGATCGATAAGATAAAGGGTTGAGGTGCAGTCGTGATAAAAAAAAGATAATTATTTACCGTCAAGTAGCTTTTATTTTCAATTACTTGAGGTAATATTACACATTAGTTAGTTTCACATTATATATAATTTATAAGTTAATCCTATATTAGTGATTTAAAAGGATTGATTGGTTAATTACGCATATTTACTACAAAACTATACAACAAAACTGAAAGTCTTTCTAAAAACGATGATAACAAAAAATAAAATTATCAATGAATAAAATAAAATATATATTTCTTAAAATATAGAAATATTTGAGGTTTAAGATTATATAATATTTCCCCCCTGTGAAAAAGATTTTAAAAAATTAAAATTTTAAAATAAAATTGTTAATTAAAAATAATTAATTAAACGAAATCATTAAATCTATAGAAATAATTAAAAATGAAACAATAAAAATCAATACGCACATTTTTTCAAAATAAACAAAAGAAAGTTTGTTTACAAATCAACATATATAGTCACGACCGTCTTTCCACCGTCAATTCCTCATGTCACGGATGCGCGCGCATCATCATTATGATCATTATCATTATCTAATGATAATAATAATAATTATTATTATATTATTATTATTATTATCAACATATATAGTCAGACCGCCTTTCCTCAATTCCTCAATTCCTCATGTCACGGATGCGCGCGCATCATCATTATGATCATTATCTTCTATAGAAGCTTCTATCTTTATAATTATGTATATACATAATATATATACATGTATTTACAAAAAGTCAATTCGCTCGCGCCTCTAGCGGTGAAAATGAGGGGTAATACCAGCTGACCTAATGTACATGTAAAGTTTGGAGCGGGACGTTTCACAAGAGTGACATCCACGGCTCCAATTTATAATTGTAACAAATAGTATTGGAATAAAAACATTCAATCGGGTAAAACACGGGCGTTGCCCGGGTCATTTGTCTAGTAATTTATATAATTATGAAATTATAATAAAAGTATATATAAGAAGTATTAATGGGCGATTTATAGGAACTATGGATATGAAGCAAGAAAGGTATTTAAAATTGAGTAATTATGACATGCTAGTTACACTTCAAAATATCAAAAGCAGTAGAAAATGTTATTTTTACATGGGTGAGTAATGAAATGCTAATAGACGTATGGAGTGACATTAAGTTATTTGTGAAGGCTTAAGAATTGGTGCTGATATTTGTTCTTCATTGTCCGTGTCCAAAATATGGCCTTCCTGTAAAAACATAGTTTATCATCAATATCTATTAACTTTGTGTTAGAATTTTGGTTTATTATTAAGTCATTATCTATGTTAGTGCTATAGTGAAGTAAAAATTCTGCTTCTGGGTAAAATAATTTAAGCTTATTAGAGTGTATAATTTCTGTTTGTTTTTTTTTTGGGGTAAATTGGGTTTATTAATTTCATATGTGACTGGAGAAAGTTGTTTTAAAATAGTAAATGGGCCTATATATCTTTGAGTTAATTTACCAGTGTTTGGATAAATAAAGTTTTTACTAAAACCTGATCTCCTTCTTTAAAAATGGGTTCTGGGTGTTTTATATCATAAAGTTGTTTGCTGTGTTCATGGGATTTTATGGTTCTTTCAATGGCTAATTTTCTTGCCTTTTCTATTGGTGTATGTGTTTCTGTGTCATGTTCTATATACTGTGGTTGTATTCCATAGTACAAGAATTTATAAGAATTTAGGAGTAAAGCCTGTTGTGGTATGTACTGTTTCATTATAGCTTTCAGTAATTTTAGGAATATATTTTGTCCAAGGAATCTTTAAATTAGCATTATATTCACATCTTAACCTATTAATGATAGTGGAATTTAGTCTTTCTACTTTTGCATTTGTTTCTGGGTGATGAGCACTGGTGAGTAGATGCTTAACATTATTTCTATCTAAAAAGTGTTTGAATTTATTGCTGAGAAAAGCTGAATTTCTGTCAGTTATTAATATTTCAGGCTTATTAATTTGGAATAAATTTCTTAAACAAGTTATATAGGAATCAGTTGATACAGATTTTGTTGGAAAAGCCCAAAGGAATCTACTATGATGATCTACTATCATATGGATACTGTGTCTTGTTGTTCCATAATTATGTAACCCCCCCAATGTATCTAAAGAAAAAATGTGATTTGGGTGTGTAGCTATTGGCATCTGTTGTAGTGGTCCATAAACAATTCTGTTATCCCTAGATTTATTAAACTGGCAAGTTTCACAATGTTTGGTGTAATTAGCAATATACCTAGTCACATGTGGCCAATAATAGCGTGGAGAAATTATTTTAGTCATTTGAGTTGTTCCAATATGTCCATGCTTTGTATGTACTTTGCTTAATAATTTCTGTCTTAGTGTTTGTGGTAAATAAGCTCTTTTAAAACCCTTTCTAATAATTGTAAAGAGACCATTTTGTATTTTAATTTTACTATAGTTAATTTGTTCTGTTAATTGGTGTTCTTTTAACTCATTATATGTTAGGTAAAATGAGACAGGTGCTCTTGACAGCATGTCTGCTTCTATATTATTTAATCCTTTAATATGTTTTATGTCAAAGCTATATTGAGATAGGATTAAGGACCATCTAAATAACCTACCTTGTTGGGTTTTTACATTTTTTATCCATTTTGAAGGTAAGTGATCTGTGTGCAAGGTAAAATGTATGTTATGTAGGTATGTATGAATTCTTTGTACTGAATTAATGATAGCTAATATTTCAATTTCTGAGGCAGTATAATTCTGTTCATATGGATGAAGTTTTCTTGAAAAATAACCTATGGGGTGTAAAATACCTTGTTCATCCGGTTGTTTAATAACTCCTGCTACTCCTAGACTTGACACGTCTGTGAATAAATGCCATGGTTTTGATGGGTCATAAACATATAGTACAGGCTTTGATATGAGTACATTTTTAAGTGCTTGGAAGGCTTGTTCATGTTTCACACTCCATAGCCAAGGAGCATTTTTTAAACAAAAGTTCATTCAAAGGTGCCCTAATTTGCGCATAATGGGGAATAAATTTATTATAAATATTTATGGTGCCTAAAAATCTCTATAAGGTTTTAATATTATATGGTCTATTCAATTTTGAAATTGCTTCAATATTTGTGTTATTTGGTGTATATTTTCCTGAGTTAATAGTGTATCCTAAGAATTGTATTTCTTTTTGTAAAAATTTCCATTTATTGAGATTGAGCTTTATATCCTCTGGTTCGAATATACCTAATATGTCTTCTAAATGTTTAATGTGTTCTTCATAAGTTTTGGAGTGTATAATAATATCATCAAAATAATTTAAGGCATAGTTTATGTTATGTTTATTGAAAACTGATTTCATAATCCTTTCAAATTGTGAAGGTGCATTTTTTAGACCATATGGAAGTCTGTTCCATTCATAACATCCTAATTGTGTTACAAATGAAGTTTTATGTCTATCTTTTTCATCTATGGGAATATGCCAGTATGCATTTTTTACATCTAGAATAGTATATATTTTTGACTGTGATAACCTATCTATAATTTGTTCTATAAGTGGAATTGGGGTATGTTCTGGAACTGTTTTTTTGATTAAGTTTCCTATAATATATACACAGAGTCTTGTGGGGTGATTTGGGGTATCATAACTATAGGGACTAGATGAGGGTCTAATAATATCATATTTTAATTATTCAGGTATTTGTTTTTGTATTTCAGCATTATTGTAAAAATATGTCCTATATGGCTTTTGTGCTATGTGGGAATATTATCTAAAAGAGATATGCAAATTGGGTTAGTCTTTATGTGTCCTATATCAAAATTGTGCTTAGAGAAAACATTCTTATATTTATGCAATATATCTGAAATTGTTTGATTAGAGAAATTTGGATTATTATCTACTTTACTAAAGTCTAAATATGAATTATAATTTGTTATAGAGTCCGGTTGTCGCATACTGTGAAATGAGTTAGAATCAATAATGGAATTTGAAGTAGGATCTATAAGTTTAACATTTGTATTTGGTATATCTCAAAAGAATTAAAATTACACAATGGGTTAATATTTAAAAGAGATGAATTTTTAACATAGTATGGGTCTGGAATACATAGGGTAGTGGCATATAACTTCTGATTATCAGTTTTTTTATTAAAAGAATACAATAATTTATAATTTTGAAAAATACGTTTTTTTAAGAAATCTATTTGGAACTTAAATAAATAAAATGTTGGTAAACCTAAAAAATGATATTCTATTGGACTATCACAGAGAGAGAGAGAGAGAGAGAGAGAGACAAACATTTCTTGATACTTTGTAATTTTACCTAAGCTAAGCCTAACTAATATTTTGTATAATGGGTAAGTAAATCCTTCTACCTGACCTATTCTTTCCTTTGGGGAATTATCTAATATTATATGATAGATATGGTTCAAGTATTTTAAAGGTATATAATAGATATAGATGATGCAGTGTCAAGTACACATGGTAAAGATATTTGGTCTATAAGTACAGAGAAAAGTAATAATGTTCTACCAGGGTTGATGCGCTTCGGATGAGTATTGTTCTTAAGTGGGCAGTCTCTATGGAAATGGATCTGGTTGGATAGCTGGTGTGATGCACATATCTTGCAGGGGTATGGAGGCTGGTTCATTGATTTGTGGGGTTCTTGCTGGTGGTGAACTGCTGCTGCTGTCCTGGGAAAAGGCAAATTAAATTTTTTTACTGGAGTGCTTGTACTGGTAGAGGGTTGTTGGGATTCTTCTTCTTTGTTGATGATTTTAATTGGGTTGTGATTTTATACCAGTCTGAAGGTTCTTGTACTCTTGCAGCTATTATATATATTTTTAGGTGATGTGGCATTCCATCTGTAAGTGCCTCTAGTTAAAAGTGTTTTTTCAAGATTAAGTTTATTGGCTAAGGCATATTTTTCTTTAAAATATTGTTCTAGATCATCTTTATCATTATATTTTAAATTTAGAAACCTACTGAATAAATTTGAATCTTTAATTGTGAAATATGATGTTAATTTTTGTTCAATTCCCCCCCCCAATTATCTATATCTTGTAATTCTTCTATGTAATAACTGAATGATTCTCCCTCGAGATAATTTGATATCAAATTATAAAACTATTTTAGAGGCGTATTATTCTTTTTAAAATAAAACAATTTCTACTGTCCTTACTGCGATGAAAAAATTAAAGGGGGGGCCTGGCTCATCAGTGGTGAACCCTCCCAGCGGTTTCGCCAGTTTGGTAGATTAAACTGGCGAAACCGCTGGGAGGGTTCACCACTGATGAGCCAGGCCCTCCCTTTAATTTTTCCATCACAGTAAGGACAGTAGAAATTATTTTATTTTAAAAAGAATATTACGCCTCTAAAATAGTTTTATAATTTGATAACAGATGGCGCTCTAGTACATCGTAACATAATTTGATATATTATTTAGTTTAAAATCTTCATCAAGATGTTTCTGTAAACATATTTTGTTGAGGAATTTGAGCCAAGATATTGTCTAAATTTTGACCATTAAATTTCGGTATTTCTATAGTATTTGGATTTGGCGTCATGGCGTGTTCTACATTCCTTTGTTTGCGAGACATTTTGTAGAAATAGTTTTATAAAATTTGAATAATTTATAGAGCAATTGGGTTGAAAATTCAGGTAATCCTGTCGACTTATTGTTATGAATATTTTGGTTGTTGTGGTTAGATAAGGCTTGATAAGACAAAGGATCGATAAGATAAAGGGTTGAGGTGCAGTCGTGAAAAAAAAAGATAATTATTTACCGTCAAGTAGCTTTTATTTTCAATTACATGAGGAAATATTACACATTAGTTAGTTTCACATTATATAGAATTTAAAGGTTAATCCTATATTAGTGATTTAAAAGGATTGATTGGTTAACTACGCATATTTACAACAAAACTATACAACAAAACTGAAAGTCTTTCTAAAAACGATGATAACAAAAAATAAAATTATCAATGAATAAAATAAAATATATATTTTTTAAAATATAGAAATATTTGAGGTTTTAGATTATATAATATATATATATAAATAAATAGTTGTTTAGTTTTATAGTTTAGTTTTGTATTAAAATTATCTTTATTACTTTGATTATTTAAATTCAAATTATAAAATTTGTAAATTGTTATTATTTAATAGAGAGAGAGAGAAAAAAAATTATTTACTTCTTACACATCATCCATATATATTTATAATTAATAACAATAATATTTAACAACGTAACGTCTTTTGCAATCGGCTGTTACACGTCATTTAGACATACTCTAATTTGTATATAGAATAATAGAAGTGAGAATATATTTAATAGTATAAATTTTAGTAGTTATATATATAGAGAAAAGATAGAAAGACAGAACCATGCACTTTTATTCAAACTAATAATAAGAAAAAAAAAGTTTTGTAAAGAAGGTAGATAAGATTGTTAGTATATATATATATATATATATATATATATATATATATATATATATATATATATATATATTTATAATTTTATATTTTAACCTTTTTTTTTTAAATGATTTTTTTTTTTATTTTAAAATATGAATATATCTAGTTGTATTTAGTAATATATCTATAATATGAATTAACTTTTGTTATAAGTTTGGTTATTATGTTTTGAAACCCTAATGGTAGACCAGACATATACAAAAAAAATTAAATTGAAATAATTAGTGGAAAAAGAGATCTGCTGGACCGGGGATTTTCAAATAGAAATCCAGCTGACATTTCACCCCTGCTCTATTATGCCATAGATCTCTTTTCAACCGGATTTTATGTGTTAATATTAAGTTGTTTTAGTGAAACATTTATATATAAAGATTTAACAACTACAAGTGTTAAGAAATTCTAACTGTAACCTACCTCTTCTGTGACGCCTTCCTCTGTAAACAGCTATTTCTGGTTAACATCTGTTGCGGGGGGGGGGACACATGTTCCTCCCTTCCAAATTAGAATGCTTTCTCAGAAATTTCAGATTAATAAGACCACTGAATAAGAAAGAAAATAGTTAAGGGAAAAAAGCCAATCTTTATAATCTTTACAGTTAGTTATATTAATATAACTGATTCAATTATTATTTATCTTTTAATTTTCCTTTAAAAAGGTAAATTATTAGATGATTTATAAAGTTATTAATTTTGAAAATTCATTATTATTTAATTTCCATTTTCCTCCCCAGAAATTGGAGATTAAATAAAATGAATTCTATACAATATTATTTTAAAAATCTTGTGAAAATATTTTCAAATTAGTTATATAATTTAAGTTTAATTAACTGTTTAAGATTATAAATTTGTATTAGTTATTATTAAGAGAACTTATAGAAAGTTGATTTAATAAATGCATACTTCCATTTATTTTTTTAAAAGTATTTTATAATTGATATATTGTTGAAATATTTTACTTGTTTAATACTAAATTTGTTTTTAATAAATTCCATGTTTAAATTTTTAACATCTTCTATGAAATTTTTTAATATATTATTTATTCTATAAAATCTTAGAAACTGACCAAAATATATACCTTTGCAGCAATTTTTAATGATATATTAGAATTTATATTACAGTATTTTATAATATTGAAATTATAATTAGTTTTTTTATAATAAATTTTAATAGCATTATCTGTAAGGTTTATATTTAGGTCTAAAAAGTTAACTTTTTTGTTTCTATTAATTTTTTCATTGTTCTTAAGTTTCAAGTATTTAGGATATATTTCAGGTATTATGTTTTTAAATTGTGGATTATTAAATATAATGATGTCATCTACAAAACGGAACATTTGCCAATTAACATTATTTTGTAGAAAGTATTCTCTTTCGTACCAGAATAGTATTAGATTGGCTAATAAAGGACTTGGTGAAGTTCCCATGGGAACGCCTTCTGATTGTATATATATTTTATTTTTAAATTCTATATAATTAAAATTTAAAAATGTTTCCAGTAGAGTTTTTGCTGTTTTAAGATCTAATTTAATTGTTTTATATCTGTTATGAATAATTTTAATGTAGAAAGTTTTGTCATTAATGAATTCGTTAAATAAATTGGTTATTTTATTATTTAGATCTCTTAAATTTATTTTAGAATATAGGTCCTCAAAGTCAAATGTGTGTACTGTATCAATGTTTGTCCAATTGTTCATTAAATAGTTAATGATTTTTTTATTTGAGTCGATAAATTTATAATTATATTTATTAGTTAATTTATTTATAATAAATTGTAGTGTTGAAGCTAATTGTATATCAATGTTTTTTATAACTGAATTTATACCAGATGTGATTGTTCTGAAAGAAATAAGTTTTTTGTGTAGTTCAGGAATTATATAGAACTTTGGTATGCTTGGAATTTTGTTGTAATTATAAATCTTTAGAGAATTTTCCACGTTTTTGATGTCTTTTTTGATTTTTGTGGCTGTAGTTCTAGCAAAAGTGTATTTATTATTATTATCAATTTCCTTTTTTAGCATATCGTGGTATAGATTTTTACAAATTATAGATAAATTATTGGAACATTTATCTATAGGAGTGATAATAAAGTCCTTCTGTAATTTAATTATATTTTCTTTAAAAGAAGGAATATCTGAATTAGGTTTTGTGTATTTAAGTGTATTATAATAATAATTTATAATTTCCTTTTTAATATTATGTTTCCATTCCAGAAAAGTAAATTCTGGAATACTGTATTTTATACTGGTTTTATTTATGAAAATGTCTATATCTTTTAATATAGATTTAATTGTATTATTATAATTGTGTTTAATTTGAGGTATATATTTATACCCTTTATTTAGAATATCCTAATATTCTGGATTTAAAAAAGAAAAATTGCTAGTTAATATATGACCTGAGAGTTTATATCTATCTAAATAGTTGTTGCAATTACATTTAATTTTTTTAAAATTTGCCAAATTATTAATAAATTGGTTATAATTGCAAACTAAACTACCTATATTTTTGTTGTATCTCCAGATTGTTTTAAAATTTAAATTTTTTATAGGGAATAGATTATTGATGTTTTGGTTATTAAAAATATCATTAAATTTAATATGATTAAATAAATTGTTATTAAATTTAATGATAATATTAATGTTATTTGTAGATTGTTTAATTTTTCTGTATTTATAGATGTCGTGTGTGATATCTATTAATCTGTTAGTCAGATTATGAATTTTAATATATTCTATAAGTTTGATAAATTTATTATTATTTAGTTTAAATAATGTTTTGATAAATTTATCGACGAAGTTGTTAGTATACATTTGTTTTGGGTCCAGTAATTCTTCAAATTCAATGTAACCTAATTTATTGGTAGTTTTACCTCTAGTTTTATTAGGTTTAGTTTTATATTCATTTTTTTTTGTATTTGCAGCTGATTTCATAAGTAGAAATTTCTTCTGTTTGTGGTTTGTATGTGTAGTTTAATTCGTCATTAAATCCATAAGGGAATAATGTGTTGTGTTTATAAATGTAGTTGTTTTCTAATAATAGTCGTTGATTTTTGTTTTGACCTATGTCTAGTATTTCTATCTTAAAGTTGTTAAAAGTATGTAATTGATTGTGTTCTTTCATATATATATTACCAATTGATTTTTTAGCGTGGTTTCTATGTAGGTTTATTCGTATATTTAATGGATTACACGTTTGTCCTATATATGATAGTTGACAAATTTGGCATGTTAATTTATAAATAGTATTTACTAATTTACAACTAGTCGTTTGAAATGTGTCATGGTTCTTAAGAGAGGGACAAGTTTGACAATTCTTTCTTAAGCAATTTTTAGCGAGTTTTAATTAACATAAAAGAGGTGCTAACCCTAATATGTTTGTAGTTTTTTCTAGTTTTTTAGTTTGTTATTCTTATGAATTTTTTTTTTTGAATATATTTTTCTTAATTGTTTTTGTGGTGATTAAATTTGTAATAAAATGAATGATTAATCTTTAAAAATATAGATATTACTGTTTGTTATCTGTTATATTTTTAAGAATAACTAATAAAAAACATCTTTAAACTAACTAAACACTGAAAAAAACAAAAGTTCTGAAGTTATTTTTTCTAAAATTACTTTTATAATTTACTTTTTCATAATCAAATAATATAAGATAATTAAAATCTGTATGGATTTTTATTTATATTAGAATTTCTAATATAATTTAATTTGTATATTATATTATATTAATTCTGAATATAGAGCAATCCATAATACATTTATATTTTAAAAATAAGGCTTATTTTGGATTTAAATATGATTATTTATTTACCGATATTTCGATGGATCAATCTTCCATCTTTTACGAGGTGTTTTGCAGTGAAGCACGCAGCAGGTCGCGCGCCCCAGGTGAGCCACTAGACGTCTTCTAAGCTTATTGGGCGATGAACCATCTAATCTATACAATCTAAACAGAGTAAATATAATCAAAATAAAAGTGATATATGTAAATGACTATTGAAATTAAGAGATATCAAATTAATTAAAGAAAAAGTGATATATGTAAATGACTAAGTGATATATGTAAATGACTAATGAAAATTAAGAGATATCGAATTAATTAAACAAATAAAATATCATGAAAATTGAAATAACTGTGTAACAAATATACAAATAGTAGTAATAGATATCCGATTAAAAATGGAATAAAATAACCATGTAAATAGCATAATCATCTAAGAGGTTCTAAACTGGGTATATATATCTGGCAAGTCAATCTTTCTATTGATACTATTTTTATTCTCTAATGAGCTCCAGCTTTCTAAAAATAAACGGCAATGTTTTTCATTGATGTTTTGATGAATTATAGATGTGTGATCGAAGTCTGGAGTGTGACTATTGTTGAATGCATGATCTACTAGTAGAGATGTCGGGTTATGGCGCTTTAGTGCGGATTTGTGTTGGTTAATTCTTTCAGATAGAGGTTTGCTGGTTTCTCCTATGTATATTGTCTTTTGCAATCGGCTGTTACACGTCATTTAGACATACTCTAATTTGTATATAGAATAATAGAAGTGAGAATATATTTAATAGTATAAATTTTAGTAGTTATATAGAGAAAAGATAGAAAGACACAACCATGCACTTTTATTCAAACTAATAATAAGAAAAAAAAAATATATTAATTGAATAGCATATTTTGGATCAAAAATAAAATAAACATTTTATTTAATATAAATGCCAATATTTCAATAGGCTATACGCCTAACTTCGTCAGGGCTTTTCCTGTTTTTGAACTGCTTTGGTTCATCACGTGATGCCTTCACGCGACGATATATAAATATTTGCAACTCTGTGGGGATAAAATTTAAAATATATACACACAAAAAATATTAATAAGAATATTGGCATTTATATTAAATAAAATGTTTATTTTATTTTTGATTCAAAATATGCTATTCAATTAATAATTTCATATGGATTGCTCAATATTTAAGAAGATTATATTATATATAATAATATATCATAGAGCAAGCTCATATGAATCAATATAGTGTAAAGACTATATATTAAAAATATAATAGTGATTCTATATTTAAAATTTAAAGAGTAAACTGATAAGATTGATAATTTATATCAAGTAGATTTGATTAGATTAGCAAGCTAAATCTAAATTAATTATAAAAATAAATAGTTGTTTAGTTTTATAGTTTAGTTTTGTATTAAAATTATCTTTATTACTTTGATTATTTAAATTCAAATTATAAAATTTGTAAATTGTTATTATTTAATAGAGAGATAGAGAAAAAAAATTTACTTCTTACACATCATCCATATATATTTATAATTAATAACAATAAAATTTAACAACGTAACGTCTTTTGCAATCGGCTGTTACACGTCATTTAGACATACTCTAATTTGTATATAGAATAATAGAAGTGAGAATATATTTAATAGTATAAATTTTAGTAGTTATATAGAGAAAAGATAGAAAGACACAACCATGCACTTTTATTCAAACTAATAATAAGAAAAAAAAAAGTTTTGTAAAGAAGGTAGATAAGATTGTTAGTATATATATATATTTTTATAATTTTATATTTTAACCTTTTTTTAAAATGATTTTTAATTTTTTTTTATTTAAAAATATGAATATATCTAGTTGTATTTAGTAATATATCTATAATATGAATTAACTTTTGTTATAAGTTTGGTTATTATGTTTTGAAACCCTAATGGTAGACCAGACATATACAAAAAAAAAATTAAATGGAAATAATTAGTGGAAAAAGAGATCTGCTGGACCGGGGATTTTCAAATAGAAATCCAGCTTACATTTCACCCCTGCTCTATTATGCCATAGATCTCTTTTCAACCGGATTTTATGTGTTAATATTAAGTTGTTTTAGTGAAACATTTATATATAAAGATTTAACAACTACAAGTGTTAAGAAATTCTAACTGTAACCTACCTCTTCTGTGACGCCTTCCTCTGTAAACAGCTATTTCTGGTTAACATCTGTTGCGGGGGGGGGGGACACATGTTCCTCCCTTCCAAATTAGAATGCTTTCTCATAAATTTCAGATTAATAAGACAACTGAATAAGAAAGAAAATAGTTAAGGGAAGAGAGCCAATCTTTATAATCTTTATAGTTAGTTATATTAATATAACTGATTCAATTATTATTTATATTTTAATTTTCCTTTAAAAAGGTAAATTATTAGATGATTTGTAAAGTTATTAATTTTGAAAAATCATTATTATTTAATTTCCATTTTGCTCCCCAGAAATTGGATATTAAATAAAATGAATTCTATACAATATTATTTTAAAAATCTTGTGAAAAAATTTTCAAATGCTTTTATTCAAATACTATTCGTTACAATTATAAATTGGCGCCGTGGATGTCATTCTTGTGAAACGTCCCGCTCCAAACTTTGTCTCTGAGAAGCGATATTTTTATAAAGAGATGATCTGGCTTTGTGTCTTCTGCTCGAATGAATGTTTTTCTGTTAGAATTTTGTTCCTGCATACTAAAAATGAACTGGCTTCACCCGTGGTCTCTGCTTTTTGGAATTTTACCGGATATAATTTTGTATCTGATAATCAAATATGCTACAGCAATATTGTCATCATCATTTTATGAATAAAAAACAACTACTTTTTTCCCAGAACCTGTCAATTTATTTTTCTTGGCTAAAAATCCGAAAAATATCTTTTCCAGATTTTTCTCTATGTCCTGTTAAAACACGTTTTACATGTCCATTAGGTCAGCTGATATTACCTCCCATCTTCACCGCTAGAGGCGCTGCTTGCGAGCGAAAGGGCAAATTTGCAACGCAATTTGCAAATAACTTGTATGCATACTTGTATACTTGTGTACATAGTCCATAAATCTGTACATAGACAGGAAAAGCACAGATATTTTAATAATATAAATGAGTTTTAAAAATTGTAAAAAAAAAAAAATGCATAAGCCGGAAATTGAACCCGGGGAGCCCGCGTGGCAGGCGAGCATTCTACCACTGAACCAAAAGAAAACGGTGACAAAATTGTTGATGACTCTGATACTTGTATATATATATATGATACAGCAATATTGTCATCATCATTTTCTGAATAAAAAAACTACTACTTTTTTTCCCAGAAGCTGTCAATTTATTTTATTTTTTGATTAAAAACCCGAAAAATATCTTTTCCAGATTTTTCTCTATGTCCTGTTAAAACACGTTTTACATGTCCATTAGGTCAACTGATATTACCTCCCATCTTCACCGCTAGAGGCGCTGATGGCGAGCGAAAGGGCAAATTTGCCATGCAATTTGCAAATAACTTGTATACATACTTGTATACTTGTGTACATCTATCTATATATATAAAAATGAATGTTTGTATGTTTGTTTGTATGTCCGGTATACAAATTCGCAGTAGTTCACTAATTCAAACCAAAATTTCCATACATAGGTAAAAAAATACGGGGAAGAGGATAGGCTATTTAAAAATATATATATAAATCAATTATTAAAACTATATATTTTTAGTCAGAAAATGATGATGACGATATTGCTGTATCATGTTTGATTATCAGATACAAAATTATATCGGGAAAAATTCCAAAAAGCAGAGATCACAGGTGAAACCAGTTCATTATTTTGTACGCAGGAACAAAATTCTAACAGAAAAACATTCATTCGAGCAGAAAACAAAAGCCAGATCATCTTTCTATGAGAATATCGCTTCTCAGACACAAAGTTTGGAGCGGGACGTTTCACAAGAGTGACATACACGGTGCCAATTTATAATTGTAACGAATAGTATTTGAATAAAAACATTTAATCCGGTAAAACCCGGGCGTTGCCCGGGTCATTCGGCTAGTAGACCATAAATCTGTACATAGACAGGAAAAGCACATATATTTTTATAATATAAATGAGTTTTAAAAATTGTAAAAAAAACAACAACAAAATGCATCGGCCGGGAATCGAACCCGGGGCGCCCGCGTGGCAGGCGAGCATTCTACCACTGAACCAAAGCAAACGGTGACAGAATTTAGAAAGAATTGTGCATGACGCTGATAACTATATATATTAACTAGCCGAATGACCCGGGCAACGCCCGTGTTTTACCCGACTGTAGATGTTACAATGGTGATCCTTAGGTCGCTGGTTCAAATCCGGCTCGAGGGAGCATCCGTGACAGAGGCAGCCGATGACGGTCGTGACTATATATATACATTTTGTGTAGAAATAGGATTAGTTGACTTTATAAGGTAAACTTATTCATACAGTTTGTATCCCTCGATAGCTCAGTCGGCAGAGCGGAGGACTGTAGATGTTACAACGGTGATCCTTAGGTCGCTGGTTCAAATCCGGCTCGAGGGAGTTTTTTTTTTAAATTGGCTGCCGGCGAGCACGTGACCTCCCTGTGCGCGCGCATCCGGGACAGAGGCGGACGATGACGGTCGTGACTATATACAGTGGACCCTCGGTTTGCGAGCATAATCCGTTCCAGAGCCATGCTCGTACTCCAAAACGCTCGTAGTGCGAAACTAATTTCTTATTTTTAATAATTGAAACTCGGGCAATTCTTCTTGCTACGAACAATTGCACAGTTTCCCACATTTTACATATTTCCCGAATCTGTTCTGAAGGGAGGTACCCCAAAGAATTTTCATCCATCACGATTACGGGCAACCATCACGAGTTGCTCGTAATGCGAAATTTCACTCGTAATCCGAGGTAAAATTTTTCAAAAAATTTTGCTCGTACTGCGAAAAGCTCGTACTCCAAGGTGCTCGTAAACCGAGGGTCCACTGTATAGGGATAATCAAATATGATACAGCAATATTGTCATCATCATTTTCTGAATAAAAAACAACTACTTTTTTCCCAGAACCTGTCAATTTATTTTTATTGACTAAAAATCCGAAAAATATCTTACCCAGATTTTTCTCTATGTCTTGTTAAAACACGTTTTACATGTCCATTAGGTCAGCTGATATTACCTCCCATCTTCACCGCTAGAGGGCTGCTTGCGAGCGAAAGGGGAAATTTGCCACGCAATTTCAAATAAGTTGTATACATACTTGTATACTTGTGTACATAGACCATAAATCTGTACATAGACAGGAAAAGTAGATATATTTCAATAATATAAATGAGGTTTATTAAACGATTAGAAACTCTTAATAATTGGTTTAAACGCATAAGCATAAAAAGATAAGAGGAGCTACTTTTATAAATTTTAATGCGCAAGCTTTCGGACTAGAAGTCCTTCTACAGGCATGGAGAGTGGTAATACTAACGCCCAATTTACCCGAATTCGCCCAATTTACCAGCTCCTTAGATAAGAATGCATACATATATGGCTCTCCCAAGATACACAAGCCAGGGGTCCCGCTCAGACCTATAATAGCCTATCATTTATCTCCGGCATTCCCAATAGCTAAATTCCCGGTGAGTATCCTATCCCCCATTAGAAATAATAGTCCAAACATATACAGTATAACAAACCCCTATAATTTCATAGAAGAGATTTCATCATTACCACCTCCACCACAGCACATTATGGCCTCCTTTGATATCACTTCTTTATATTTGTCCTTGCCCCATTCCCTTATTACAGATAGTCTACACTCCTTTCTTAGTACAGCAGGTACATATAATCAAACCATAGACATTATATTACAGCTTACCAAGCTTTGTTTATCCATGGGTACTTTTACATTTCAAAAACAATATTGCAGGCAAATTAGAGGAACCCCTATGGGTAGCCCACTCTCTTCAATCATTTCAGAAATAGTCTTGGGTTTTTTGGACAGATGGATTAACCATACCCTTCCCTCGGATATATACTATTGGAGGAGATATGTGGATGATATCTTTTGTATCATCAAATCTGATAGTTTACATCTTATTCACAGCACCCTACACAGTTTCAACTCCCATATAGAGTTCACATACGAAACAGAACAAAATTGTGTTTTACCATTTTTGGATATTTTAATTATTCGTACTCCATGTAAGTTCCACTTTACTGTATATTATAAGAAGGCCATTCCACCGCAGTATACCCATTTCTCCTCCAATAGTCCGATTGCATAAAAAAATAATACAGTCAGGACATTATCAAAAATAATTTTCACTCATTGTTCCCTAACCATATTTAAAACAATAGAAAAAGCCAGAATAGTTTCCATTTTAATTAAAGCAGGTTATCCTAGACCCTTTATTTATAGGCATTTCTATGATCCTTCTGTCTCAAAGTCCACCACAATACACAGAGCTGCCTGTTTCCTACCATATTCTACTTCATCACTTGCAATATCCAGAATCCTTCGTCTTTTTGGAATTAAAGTATACTACAATAGTTCTCCATGTTTGGCCACCATATTAAGACATCCAATCACCAAAGCTGACAATACTAACCTTCCCATACATTCTACAGGAGCAGTATATGTCGTCTCATGTCAAGATTGCTCATCCACATATGTGGGTGAGACAGGCAGAACGACATATATCAGACTAACCGAACACAAACGCAATATCCATAATAAAGACCCTAAATCACATTAATATATCAACACACAGCACAAACAGGTCACCAGTTTAATTTAGATCAACCAAAAATCTTATACCGTAATATACACAATAAATACAATATACTTTATTTAGAATCAGCCATATCCAACCAAATCAACAGCCTTAATAGAAAAATAGATATCCCAGACATATGCCAGGTTCTTTACAAATAATCATATACTAAAAAAAAGGTTAGTATTACCACTATCCATGCCTGTAGAAGGACGTCTAGTCCGAAAGCTTGCGAATTAAAATTCAGCACACCTTGCTTCTAGCACGGTCACCTACCTTCTCTTTAACTTCTTGTCCGTCATTAACTCTCTCTACCTCTCATTGGTGGAGATCCTTCCACGTACTCTCTGATGATTTGCTATCAGTTGGTCATGCTTAAAGGTGATTGGTTGTTGATTTGTCACGCTTAACTGTGATTGGCTTAGTACCTCCATTGTCGCCATGATTGCAATCTTCCAGGAAGAAGAAGGTCTTTGAACTTTGAAGTTTTATGGGTCCTGGACAGTGACCTTTACTTCCTGGATGATGCAATCCTGATGCGGCCCTCGTGGCCGCCGTTTTGGCTCCTCCCTGCCTCCGCGGCTTTATGCAGGACGCCGAGCTTTCCTCAGTTAATCCTCAAATTTCCCCTGGTCCTGGTGCCACGTGAGACGTACTAGGAGAGCGTCTTTTGATCCCAAACTTTGTCCTTACTGTCCCGTGCGGAATTCCCACTCTGCATGCCTCGCCACTCAACCCCGACTGCTTCCAACTCACTTGTTGGCTTACCCGGGTTTACGACAGTAAACCCGTATAACCGACAGGATTTTGATGGCAGACAGTGGACAAAGGACTATGAACGAAGATGGAGAACACTATGTGGACGCTTCTGAGGTACCCGCCACTTACATCCGGCCCAGCGTGGACACCTTGATAAACTGACTGACCGAGGCCCTCCAAGAAGTGACAGCTCCACGTGCCTATGTCTCCCCTATGGCACCTATCCGCGGAACACTTCTTCCGGCAACTGGAAGCCGTGCGAAACGACATCGAGTAGGGGTCTGCGAGGCTCCACGAGCTCCTTCGATCAGCTCAACTCGGCCTCCCAGTCCTATTACCAGAACAAAACATCTTCGTCAATGCCATCCATCAATCTATCACCTTTTTTATATTTGTATGCTATATGTCTTTGTTTTATTTTTCTATACCTCAACCACTAAGCCATTATAAATCAACCAAGCCCACATTATTATATAGATATTGTGGCGAAGAATTATTTTATTATTTAATTTAATATTATTCAATGAAAATATATTCAACAGATTATAAAAATATATATTAATCTGTATTTGTGATATCATCTTTAAAATATTTCTTTGCTTGCTTGCTTAAGATTCTCTAGCTGTATATAGTTTGGCTGACTTGTTAATAATTGTCGACTCGTCGCTGTGACGTCATCAATAAATACTTTTACATCTTAGGATATTTCAAGACTTGATTTCTACGCTACAACTGGTGAAGAAGCTGGATCGATACCCATTCAGAAAAAAACGGAAAATTGACTCGGTTGAGCAAGAAGAAAAAACCATGAACATCAAGAAAGAAGCAACTACTCAGGTAGGTTCATTTTTGTCCAACATCTAGCTAGAAACCCCTCAATGTTCTCTGGTGAGGGTGTTGAAGATCCCCGTAGCTGGTTGAAAGGGTATGAACGTGTGGCGAAGCACAACCAATGGGATGTAACCCTTTGTCTCGCTAACGTTTATTTCTATCTGACTGGCACTGCTCTCAAATGGTATGAAAACAACAAGGAAAGCATCCAGACATGGACGGAGTTCATGTCACAATTAGAAAATGTATTTGGAAAAAATGAAAGCTCAAGACTGCGAGCTGAGAAAATAATCAAAACTCGCGCACAATTAAAAGGAGAAAGCACCGAATATTACATCCAAGACGTCCTGCGCCTTTGCAAAGAGGTAGATCCACAAATGAATGAGGAAGATAAAATATCCCATCTGATGAAAGGGATAGCTGAGGAGCTCTACCAGGCACTTCTCCCAAGGGATGTGCATAACACTGAGCAATTCGTCACCGAATGTCGCCGCATTGAAAGCCTACACTGTAAGCGAGTGACCCCTACCAAATACGAGCGACTACCAAATGTGGCATCTCTCAGTGATCATGATGACAGGGCAGATCTGTCATCTATGATCAGGCAAATTGTTCGTGAGGAGGTACAGCGGGCATTAGGCTCTACTCGAGAGGAACCAAAAATTTATACCATCGAAGATATGGTAAAGGAGGAGATTGGAAGAACCCTGGCGCCAATCTCAAAGCCTAGGAGAAGTTCCCCACAGAAGGAAAGACCCCGAGAGTTTTATAATAATAGATATGTGGCCCAAACGATAAGACCGCAGCAGCCAAAACAAGTAAGCGGAAGACGCGATACCAACGAATGGCGAACCACGGAAGGTAAGCCAATCTGTTTCCACTGCGGACGCCCTGGCCACGTCGTGCGCTACTGCCGTGACAGGAGAAGATAATATGAAGGAGAACAAACTTGGAATTACAAGCAGAGAGATAGGCTAGAGCCTAGAACATAATTCTCGGAGCAGCCAAGAGCCCAACGACGACCTGCCAAGAGAAAATAGACGCCGCTACCGAAGCCCCTCACCTTACACTGGCCGAAAATGAAAATATTCGTCTCCTGATAGAAGACCCAGCCAGTCGCCTCGCCGTTCCCGTCAGGAAAACTAGAAGATGCGTCCTATTTTGGAGGTAAGGCCGCAAAATTTATAAATCCTCCCTTGTCGACCACATTAGAATTAAAAGAAAATTACATAGACATTAAAATAGAAGGAAAAATGACGCGTGCCCTCGTCGACTCAGGAGCCTCATATTCTGTCATTTCTGAGAGGTTCAGACTCAAACTAAGAAAAATAATGTTTGCCGAAACTGACGTCACATTACGAGTAGCCAACAGTAAAATTGTAAGACCAAAAGGACGCTGCACACTGAAACTGGACTTGAATGGACTACAGGAAAGCTTTGAATTTGTCGTTAAGGAAGACTGTAGTCACGAAGATATTCTTGGTTGGAACTTTTTGAAGTTATCTAGGGCGATAATTGATTCAGCTGACGACACACTCTTCTTAGAAAAATGTCTTTTTGAGGATACCCCTAAGACCAGCTCACCTCTCTACTCGGAATTGGAATATAGAATCGAACCCGCCTCTATTCAGTTAATAGAAGTAGCAAGTCGTGACATTCCTAATGACGCAATTGTGGTGGCAGAATGTCGAAAAGAGCTATTGCTGGAAAGAGAATTAACGGCTTTCTCCTCTGTCATTTCACTTACCAATAACCGAGGTAAACTTTGGGTGGTGAATTGGTGTCCATATCCGAAACTAATCCCACAGGGGATGCATGTAGCCGATAGTGCTGTCATCGAAGATAGTCAATTATGTACTCTAGCTGATTGTAACCAAGGTGAAACAGAGGCGGAACATTCTGAAGACCCAAAAATCTCGGAATTTTTTATAGATGATTCACTTGATGAATCTCAAAAAGAAAAATTAAGAAATTTGTTAAAAAACTATACGGATATTTTCGAATTTAGTAAAAGAAAACAATTCAAGGACGTCAATGTTAAACACCGAATTAACACTGGAGACCACCTACCGACCAAACAAAGACCTTACCGAGTTGCACCAAGAGAACGCCAAATTATTCAGGATGAGAGAGGTAAACAAGATGGAAAAACTTGACATCATTCAGCCCTCTGGAAGTCCGTGGGCCTCGCCTGTAGTATTGATAAGAAAAAAGGATGGAAGCTGGAGATTCTGCGTCGATTACCGCCGCCTTAACAGAATAACAAAAAAGGATGTCTACCCTCTTCCAAGGATCGACGACACTTTAGACTGCTTACGGGGAGCTAGATTTTATTCTTCCATGGACCTCCAATCAGGGTACTGGCAAATCGACGTAGAAGAATCGGACCGCGAGAAGACAGCATTAATAACTCCAGATGGACTGTACGAGTTCAAAGTAATGCCATTTGGGTTATGTAATGCTCCAGCTACCTTCGAACGAATGATAGATAATCTTCTGAAGGGTCTTAAGTGGACCATTTGCTTGTGTTACCTCGACGACATCATCGTTTTTTCAGATGGCTTTGAAGAACACCTAAGACGCCTTCAACCTGTATTAAATTGCCTTCAGAAAGCCGGATTATGTCTCAATTCCAAGAAATGCAATTTTGGTGCAAAAATTATCACGGTTCTTGGACATGAGGTGAGTGAAAATGGAATTCGTCCCGACCAAGAAAAGATTCGAGCAGTCCGCGACTTCGCTACGCCAAGGTCATTGAAGGAAGTTAGAAGTTTTCTTGGCCTTTCATCCTACTACCGCCGCTTAATACCCAATTATGCCCACGTAGCCCAACCCTTGAATGATCTTTTGAAGAAAGACTCAGCATTTAATTGGAACCAGGAAGAGCAAAATGCATTTGAAGCTCTCAAGTCAGCGTTAATTTCCGAACCCGCTCTTGGACATTTTGATTACTCATCCCCAACCGAAATACACACTGACGCAAGCAACTACGGAATAGGAGCAGTATTAGTGCAGATACAAAAGGGAAAGGAAAGAGCCATTGCTTATGCATCCAGAACCTTAAATAAGGCAGAAAAAAATTATTCAACCACAGAAAGGGAATGCCTTGCCATCATTTGGGCTATCAATAAATTCCGACCATATGTCTTTGGACAGCCGTTCACTATTGTTACAGACCACCACTCTTTGTGCTGGCTGACCAACCTCAAAGACCCATGTGGGAGGTTAGCAAGATGGGCACTTCGGCTGCAAGAGTTTGACGTCACTGTCGTGTATAAGAGCGGAAGGAAACATCAAGACGCAGACTGCTTATCAAGAAGTCCCTTAGAATACAGTGAAGATATGGAGGAAGATATTCCAAGCATAGTGACTTTGCAGAACTTTAGCGAAGAGCAGATGAATGATCAAGCTATTAGATAAATCGCTGACAAATTACAAAGTTCTCCTAATAATTCCTTTGTAAAAATCGATAACACGCTCTACAAAAAAAAAAATTATGATCCAATGGGGAAACCATGGCTTTTGGTGGTTCCACGCCATTTAAGGCAGGAATTACTGAAAAATTTCCATGATTCACCCACGGCTGGTCACCTCGGATTTACTAAAACCTATGACCGAATAAGAAAAAAGTATTACTGGCCCGGAATGTATAGAACGGTTAGAAGGTATGTGGCACACTGTTCAGACTGTCAGAGGCGTAAACATCAGCCCCAACTCCCCTCAGGGCACTTACAGCCAATACCTGTTCCTGAAGTTGCCTTTGAAAAGGTAGGAATGGATCTCCTGGGGAGATTTCCAACATCAGAAGGTGGCAACCGTTGGATTATTGTATGTACGGACTACCTAACGAAATATGCGATAACTAAAGCTCTATCCACAAGTGAATCCATGGAAGTCGCCAAATTCTTCATTGAAGATGTCATCTTAAAGCACGGCGCGCCGAGGGAATTAATCACGGATAGAGGAAGGAACTTCACATCTTCAATGATAAGTGATCTGAACAACCAGTGCAGAATAACCCATCGGAAGACGACCGCCTATCACCCCCAGACAAACGGACTCACGGAGAGGTTGAATAAGACCATAGCAGACATGCTGTCCATGTATGTAGATGTCAACCAGAAAGATTGGGACAGGATTCTTCCATTCGTTACATTTGCATACAACACAGCAAAACAAGAGTCTACTGGGTTCACCCCATTTTTCCTTGTACACGGGCGTGAAGCCGAGACTCCACTTGACGTGTTATTCCCCAAGTTATTGCCAGAAGACGACGATTACATCCAAACTCTAGGGGCAAGAGCCGAAGAAGCACGAAAACTGGCACGTATCCACTCCATGAGATCTCAAGATAGCAATAAACATCGCTATGACGCCCATCACAGAAATATAATTTATCAGCCTGGAGATCTTGTATGGATCTTTATTCCTGTGCGTAAAGTGGGATATTCGGAAAAACTAATGAGACGTTACTTCGGCCCATACAAAGTAACCCGAAAAATATCTGATGTGACCGATGAAGTTGAAACATTCGGAAACCAGCAGGGTCGTCGTAAAACAAAAGATTTAGTTCACATTTGTAGGATGAAACCTTATTTAAACCCAGAGGACCAGGAGGACCAGCTAGAAGAGGACCCAGAAGATGACTCAACAAACTTCCAGGAAGAAGACATCCCCACTGAACGAACACAACAACCACAGACCCGCGAAGAGATCTCAGGCCCTATCACCCGTTCTCGAGCCTTGAGACTGAGGATGTAAGTCTCCTTCTGAGCATCGGGTCGATGCTCTTTATAGGAGGAGGCTATGTGGCGAAGAAATATTTTATTATTTAATTTAATATTATTCAATGAAAATATATTCAACAGATTATAAAAATATATATTAATCTGTATTTGTGATATCATCTTTAAAATATTTCTTTGCTTGCTTGCTTAAGATTCTCTAGCTGTATATAGTTTGGCTGACTTGTTAATAATTGTCGACTCGTCTCTGTGACGTCATCAATAAATACTTTTACATCTTAGGATATTTCAAGACTTGATTTCTACGCTACAATATTATTGTCATTGGTCATTATATCTTAGAATATTCAACCATCAGCAATCATTTGAATTATTACTATTTGACTATTGTTTCATCTGTCAGCATATATAGATTTTAAAACTTTACAAATTCAAGTTTTTTAAACATCATTTGAGTTTTTTTTTATATAACATTTATATATTTTTCAAATACCTTAAGATCGTCTTATTTCTGATATCATTGTTTTTATTAGATTATTACTAGCCGAATGACCCGGGCAACGCCCGGGTTTTACCCGATTAAATGCTCTTATTCAAATACTATTCGTTACAATTATAAATTGGTGCCGTGGATGTCATTCTTGTAAAACGTCCCGCTCCAAACTCTGTGTCTGAGAAGCGATATTTTTATAAAGAGATGATCAGGCTTTGTGTCTTCTGCTCGAATGAATGTTTTTCTTTTAGAATTTTGTTCCTGCATACTAAAAATGAACTGGCTTCACCCGTGGTCTCTGCTTTTTGGAATTTTTCCGGATATAATTTTGTATCTGATAATCAAATATGAAACAACAATATTGTCATCATCATTATCTGAATAAAAAACAACTACTTTTTTCCCAGAACCTGTCAATTTTTTATTTTGACTAAAAATCCGAAAAATATATTTTCCAGATTTTTCTCTTTGTCCTGTTAAAACACGTTTTACATGTCCATTAGGTCAGCTGATATTACCTCCCATCTTCACCGCTAGAAGCGCTGCTTGCGAGCGAAAGGGAAAATTTGCCACGCAATTTGCAAATAACTTGTATACATACTTGTATACTTGTGTACATAGACCATAAATCTGTACATAGACAGGAAAAGCACATATATTTCAATAATATAAATGATTTTTAAAATTGTAAAAAAAAAAAAAAATGCATCGGCCGGGAATCGAACCCGGGGCGCCCGCGTGGCAGGCGAGCATCTACCACTGAACCAAAAGCAAACGGTGACAGAATTAAGAAAGAATTGTGCATGACGCTGATAACTGTATATTTTTTTCATATTGACGCCTCTCTTTTTCTCTCTCTCCCAATCTATATCATTTACTCACACCTCCCTAACCCATTTTCTCTCAATTTCATACAGACTCCCATAGGGTTCCTGTTGCCACCTATTTTATTTTATTAATTCATCTATTGGACCATCCTTCCTCGGTATACAATTCCCGATAACGAGTTCAGGAAATCCAAAGATTCTTTTTTTTTAATCCATCACCCGACAACATCATTCATTACATTCAACCATGTCGGGTCATTCAATCATCAATGGCAACAGTACCCTTTACCTTCCACAATCTTCATCCTTCATATTTCCCGCAGTCAATTCTCCTGCTCGCCAACCAAACTTTTTTTTTATTATTATTATTTTAAATTTTGATTCAACCAGCTGGCTCAACCTTCCTCGCTGTACATTTCCCAACAGTGAGCTCAGGCGACCAGTTCGAGTTTTTTTTCAATGCTCAGATCATCATTACAACCATCATTTTTACCATTTTATTACTTTTTTTTCCCATTTTCCTCCGAGTTCAATCATCATTGGCAACAGAGAAACTCTTTACTCCATCTTTCCCATTCCTCCACTTTCAACTTACTTACCTCCCCTGTCTGATCTAATGTTGATTATGGAAAGTCTTGGGGGTTCAGTCAATGAAAACAATACCTCACTTACACAGGCACGTATTGCACATTGCCGAACGCCATTGCAAGAATCGACTCAGACTTCCTCTCTTTTTACCACTGCGTCACTCTAAACCTTCAGATATCCATTATAAGTTTACTTGTAACATTTTACTACTTTTGATAAGTTCGTTTTCCTTTTTCTCTCTCTCACCATGTGAGACGTCTCTGAAATTATAATTATGAAAAAAAAAAAACCATAATGGCATTTAAATTTATTTACCACTTTTGATTTTCCAAACATCGTCTAATTTGCGTTTATAAGCATTGCATCACGTGGGGAACACACTAACCTAAATACTTACTATTTTTTTTAAAATCTTATTCATTTATATTTTTATGATCCTTGATGTGTGCCATTTTATATTGTAGAATCAATCAATATATTTTTTAAATATTTCTTTTACATTATGATACTTCTTTTCCTTCCATCCCTAAACAGCTAAAACCAATAGCCAACCTATATAAACATCATCTGAAACCTTATATTCTTTGACATCATTTGTTTTAATTTTCCATAGCCTATGTCTAAGATAATTTAACTTTAAAAATTTTGTTTTAACAGTGACGTCTTTCTACCAACTGTCCCTTCTCATATCTTGATCCTTCCAACTCTGCCTTCCATACTTCTCTCGTCTCATGATCCTTTTCGTTAGGCTTTCTATACCTTCGTTCTAACCACCCCGCGTCCAACGAAGTGTTCCTGTTCGCCGACTTTTTTTTTGTTATTGATGGATTATTATTTTTTTATTTACACCCGGGTCACTATCCCAGCATTCTACATTTCATTCTTTTTCCCTCAAACCCGGATTCAATCAATCAATGGCAACAGTCGAACCCTGTTTTCCCAATCTACCTCCATCCTCTAACCCAGGGGTGGCGAAGTGCGGCCTTAAGGCCACATGTGGCCTTTTCTTGCCCAAGTTGTGGCCTTTTCATAAATTCAAAATTATAATTTT
>CP092864.1:181553575-181581498 GCA_030710605.1 Cordylochernes scorpioides
CTGCCTTCTGTAAAGCACATGTGCTCCTGGTCAGGATATGCCATTTTTTAATATTGATTTCAACACCTGATCTTTTTATCTTTTATTTTTTTATTTCGTTTTTTAATGTGCTAAGCGTATTTACGCAAGTTTGGCCTTAAATACCCATTTCTTGGTTTTTCGGGAAGCCATTGGGATCAAAAAATATTTTTTGGTCGCAATGGTTCAGCCTACTCCACGCTGACGAGCGCCAAAAAGCGCGAAACGCGTTCGTGGATGGCTTTTCTTGATTTATCAAGAAATTGGGTTGGCCAAATATCAGGGAACAGGCTAAATCAATGTTTAGTTGATTTCTGTTCCACCAGATGGCGCTCTGCCTTCTGTAAAGCACATGTGCTCCTGGTCAGGATATGCCATTTTTTAATATTGATTTCAACACCTGATCTTTTTATCTTTTATTTTTTTATTTCGTTTTTTAATGTGCTAAGCGTATTTACGCAAGTTTGGCCTTAAATACCCATTTCTTGGTTTTTCGGGAAGCCATTGGGATCAAAAAATATTTTTTGGTCGCAATGGTTCAGCCTACTCCACGCTGACGAGCGCCAAAAAGCGCGAAACGCGTTCGTGGATGGCTTTTCTTGATTTATCAAGAAATTGGGTTGGCCAAATATCAGGGAACAGGCTAAATCAATGTTTAGTTGATTTCTGTTCCACCAGATGGCGCTCTGCCTTCTGTAAAGCACATGTGCTCCTGGTCAGGATATGCCATTTTTTAATATTGATTTCAACACCTGATCTTTTTATCTTTTATTTTTTTATTTCGTTTTTTAATGTGCTAAGCGTATTTACGCAAGTTTGGCCTTAAATACCCATTTCTTGGTTTTTCGGGAAGCCATTGGGATCAAAAAATATTTTTTGGTCGCAATGGTTCAGCCTACTCCACGCTGACGAGCGCCAAAAAGCGCGAAACGCGTTCGTGGATGGCTTTTCTTGATTTATCAAGAAATTGGGTTGGCCAAATATCAGGGAACAGGCTAAATCAATGTTTAGTTGATTTCTGTTCCACCAGATGGCGCTCTGCCTTCTGTAAAGCACATGTGCTCCTGGTCAGGATATGCCATTTTTTAATATTGATTTCAACACCTGATCTTTTTATCTTTTATTTTTTTATTTCGTTTTTTAATGTGCTAAGCGTATTTACGCAAGTTTGGCCTTAAATACCCATTTCTTGGTTTTTCGGGAAGCCATTGGGATCAAAAAATATTTTTTGGTCGCAATGGTTCAGCCTACTCCACGCTGACGAGCGCCAAAAAGCGCGAAACGCGTTCGTGGATGGCTTTTCTTGATTTATCAAGAAATTGGGTTGGCCAAATATCAGGGAACAGGCTAAATCAATGTTTAGTTGATTTCTGTTCCACCAGATGGCGCTCTGCCTTCTGTAAAGCACATGTGCTCCTGGTCAGGATATGCCATTTTTTAATATTGATTTCAACACCTGATCTTTTTATCTTTTATTTTTTTATTTCGTTTTTTAATATATATATATATATTCAGCTACCAAACGTGCCACATTTTCAATGGTTTATTCAGTAGTTTTGGTGTGAAGAAAAGTAACGAACATTAATTTATATTTACAATAATAGATTCAGTATAGAGTGAATGTGTGTTCGGAAAATATAGTTTCAACAAATGTTCGTTAGGCAAAACTTTCCCTCGGGTAAAACCCGGGCAAAGCCGGGTACATTCGATCGTAGCATTATTAATAAAGAGAAAACGCAATTTTTAAAAAAAATTATTTTGAAATGAATTTCTTTATTGGCGCTTAAAAGAAACAATATAAAATTATAGACTTCAAATTCTACTGATATATGATGACGCTTCAAAATAATGGTGCTGCCAGATGAAACAATGGAAAATAAACTAGCTGCGCCATCTTTATTAGAACCAGACGAACTTATTTATACTCCCAATATATCAGATCAATATGAAATATTTGAAGAAATTTATTTATTTGGTTAATCCAGGCTCCTGGAGCCTAGAGAAGTCGCCAACTTACCCGATTTAAATTAATATCATTAATAAAATAAATGAAAAATTAACAATTTATAACCATCAATTTGCTAAGCAATTACATGTGTAATAATTATAAAATACAAATAATTTTATATTGACATCTATATGCATCTTTAAAAAAATCAGATATATAAAAATACATAATTTATTATAAAATACTAGCCGAATGACCCGGGCAACGCCCGGGTTTTACCCGATTAAATGTTTTTATTCAAATACTATTCGTTACAATTATAAATTGGCACCGTGGATGTCACTTTTGTGAAACGTCCCGCTCCAAACTTTGTGTGTTTTTAAAATATAAAAATAAATATGTAAATTTTCACAACGATATTTGAAAATTATATTATTTTGATTTTCAAATACTATTCGTTACAATTATAAATTGGCGCCGTGGATGTCACTCTTGTGAAACGTCCCGCTCCAAACTTTGTGTCTGAGAAGCGATATTTTTATAGAAAGATGATCTGGCTTTTGTTTTCTGCTCGAATGAATGTTTTTCTGTTAGAATTTTGTTCCTGCGTACAAAATAATGAACTGGTTTCACCCGTGGTCTCTGCTTTTTGGAATTTTTCCCGATATAATTTTGTATCTGATAATCAAACATGATACAGCAATATCGTCATCATCATTTTCTGACTAAAAATATATAGTTTTAATATTGATTTATATATTTTTTAAAATAGCCTATCGTCTTCCCCGTATTTTTTTACCAATGTATGGAAATTTTGGTTTGAATTACTGAACTACTGCGAATTTGTATACCGGACATACAAACAAACATGCAAACATTCTATAAAAACCTAAATAATTGCAATCAGTAATTTAATGAATGAAAGGAAGAAAAAATTGTTTGCAACAAGTTTCTTTTATTCTGAAATTTGGCAAGCTTTCAGGCGTTAGCCTATCATCAGGCCGACTTCGCAAATATATATAAAATTATATATATTTGCGAAGTCGGCCTGATGATAGGCTAACGCCTGAAAGCTTGCCAAATTTCAGAATAAAAGAAACTTGTTGCAAACAATTTTTTCTTCCTTTCATTCATTAAATGCAAACATTCATTTATATATATACTAGACGAATGACCCGGGCAACGCCCGGGTTTACACGATTAAATGTATTATTCAAACACATAAAACATAGCAAAATAAAACATAGCAAATATAGCAAGAGCAGTTATTTTAAACGGCGAATTAGATCAGTTATAGCAAAAAATGAAAATTTATATGTACATATGTGAAATAATTATAAATTAGAAAACCTGTAAATATAGTTAAGGACTTTCATTGTAATTAAGAAAAAGCTTCTCGTCTAGAACGCTCAGGCGACCTGCCGGCGGCGCGCGCCCGTTGGCTGCCGGCGAGCACGTGACTTCCCTGTGCGCGCGCATGGCTGTCGGCGAGGGCTGTTCCACGCGACCGCCCGCCATGCGCGCGCACAGGGAAGTCACGTGCTCGTCGGCAGCCAACGGGCGCGCGCCGCCGGCAGGTCGCCTGAGCGTTCTAGAGGGCTAAGTAGAATAATTTGAATATATAGTTTTAATAATTGATTTATATATTTTTTAAAATAGCCTATCGTCATCCCCGTTATTTTTTACCTATGTATGGAAATTTTGGTTTGAATTAGTGAACTACTGCGAATTTGTATACCGGACATACAAACCAACAAACATACAAACATTCATTTTTATATATATAGATAGAAGATAGATATAGATATATATTTTCAAATAAAAACAATTAATATACTCGCATGGACAAAAGGAACCTATACCTTTTATCATGTATATCGGGATTCATACAATAACTCTGAAAGATATTTGATACACAGTGACCTTATTGAAGACATATGAGATAACCAAGTGTGGAAAAAATTGCCTCCGTCTCCTTAAATAAATATATATATATATATATGTCATAATATATGCTCTTCCAGGATTAATAAAACAAACCAACAGCCAACGAGAGAGAGATGAGCAGCTAAAGCGAGACACTTTAGACAACTAACTAACGACCATTTTTTGGCCACATTCCTGAGGGGGGCGTCACCACCTGGCGACTATCCTGGTTAGCCCCCCGGTTGTGTACACAGGGAAAACAGTCGTTCAGCAGATAACGTCTCGCTCGCTCTCTCTCGGCTGGCTGCCTGGATGATTGCTCTAACAACTCGTCGTGTGATTATTTCTCTCCTCACCACATTTACCACTATAGTGTCACATATATATATTATTGTTTTATTCATTTATATATATATATTGTCATAACCAAAAATGTACATAGCTTGTAACTGTAAATAATACATCGGCAGCTTGGCGAATGTTATGTACCTAAGCCCCGATAGGTGGCGCGCGCTATCAGCTTGGCAAGTGTTATGTACCTAAGCTCCGATAGATGGCGGGCGCGCTAGGCGGGAAGTTTGAAAACAATAGTCGCCATCTTGAGGGGTGGAGCCGATCGCCAGCCGTTTGGGTCTCTGACATTACTTCCTTAATTTACCATTATTTTTATCCATTTAACTTAGTTTACCTCTATTTCTTTTTATCCTTCAAACTTATTAACTATTTAAAGTCATCTAATAAATTATTATTTTATTCTACCCAAACGACTCGTCACCTTCATTACTGTGACAATATATATATATATATAGAGAGAGAGAAAAACGGCAACATTAAAGAGTTTCCACTTCCTTAAGTTTTGTCCATGAGTGTATATAATAAAAAAAGGCATATATAGGATCGAAGAAAGGATTTGTTTTGACAATATTTCGGTTGGCTAAATGCCAACCTTTGTCAAGGCATTACAACGTTTTTTTTTGTATAAACAAACTCAGCGCCACATATTGTCATTAGATTGAAGTTGAAATAGTTTGTGAGATATACAAAGAGTGGAGGGATTGGTGAATAAAAATATTTAATTATTAAAAATAACAAAATAATTTAACTTCTTTAAAAAAAAAAAACGTCGTGCCTGAATATATATTAACACAGAATATTTAGTATATTCTGTTTTTAATTTCAATCTCACTCTGTATCCAGCCTTCCCTTTCTATCCTTCAAAGTTTGCTTCGAAGAAAAAATCATAAATCTTTTTAAAGTTAGAAGATGAAGACAGCGTATTTCGTGTTTCTGCTCCTAACTGCAGCCTCGGCACTCTGGCTCCCCGGGGCAGCTGCGGACGGTAGCCGGACCCCTGACTCTTTCAGGATCAGCTATGTGCCCCCAGAGCCGGACCCCACAAACAATCTTTGCAACGACTTCTACCAGAACATCTGTGTCCCACTCGAGGACCGTTTTGGATACCACGACAACAGGTTCACCATGTTGACCCACGGCATCATTAAAGAGATCGGTATGTTCTTAGTACAAGTTCATAAGAATCCTAGTACTAGGGTTCCTGATTTCTTGAGAAAGACGGCTCAATATTTCGATAGTTGTATGAATTCTGATAATGTTCAAGTTGATGTTTATGATATTTTGGAGCCTTTAATCCCCACTAAGAGTTCTAGAGACCACTATATCGACTTGAATCTGAATGGCAAGGTTTGGGGTTCTAAAGACATGAGGTGTATGGTGGCAACAAAGAATGCGTTCGGCTATTCCCTCGAATATCTCTTCTACGAGATGTCCAAGAACATTGTCAACTTGAAGAAGTCCGAGAACATTGCTGGAGCGGTCAAAGAAGCCCTTATCCAGGAAATTCGTTATAACAGACGGTATGACTCTAACACGCTTGCGAACAACGCCGAGGCGATCCGTTTCATCAAGACCATGAACGGCTACCCAAGCTACGTGAAGGATGCCCAAATACTCGAGATCTTCTACAAAGGCCTTGATATCAGCGAAGACTACCAGCAAAACAATGTGAATGCCATGAAGTTCTTGGAAACCAATAAAATCGACGACCCCTGGTCCTATATCTTCCCCAGCTACATCCCCAACGCCGCCTATGATCCCAGTGACAACTCCATCTATATCCCAGCAGCCGTGCAGATGCTGGCCAAGAAATTCCCAACGAGGGACGCTGCTTCCAACTACGGCACCTTAGGCGTTATCATCGGACACCAGATGGCCAAAGCCATCGCCAGCCCGGTGCCAGGTATGTGGTCCCAGCAGAGCCAGAGGACGTACAAGAAGGAAGCATCGTGTCTTCTTTATCAATACCACATGATTGGAAGTGGTTACAGGAAGGAAGCCTTGAGAGGAAACGTGGCTGACAACCTAGGACTCCGCGCGGCCTTCTCAGCCTACAGGACGGTCACAGGAGGACGGACCTCCAACAGCAGGTTCTACAACGCCCACGGCAGTATGATGTGCACCAACGGCGCCAGACGTCCCAATCCCGCACAGGCCGACCTTAGGACCAGAGTGCAGGGGGCGCTGAACAACCTGGAGCAGTTCAGACAGGACAAGGGCTGCTACTACAATGCTCCTTGCAGGGTCTGGTGAGTTACCTACTGTACATTGTTTACATTTGGTCTCTTTTCGCTAATAAAATGTTTTTAATGTTTTAATACTTTCATCAGCCTTATTTTTATCTCACCCCAAGCTTTTTTGTTGTTTTCTACCTCCGACGTGTTCGTTTGACGTTAAATATATATTTAGTTGTTATTTCTCAAGTTCTTTCATATTATTTTATTTTCTTTATACATAATTAGGTAATGATTATATATACAACTAATGTATTGATATTTAACTATTAAAAACAAAAACTGTAACGGCTTCTTAAAGATAGAAACCATTTTAACAATAAATATTTCTCGTTTAAATTTTTTGGCTATAAGCCTTCACAAATTGATATAATTTAGTTGAATTTAGGGATTTTGCAAATACAATTTGTATTCAATTCAATTCTGTATGGTAAAAAAATGTGGATTTGGTTTTATTTAGCGTTTTGAAAATTGCAAAAAAAAGTTTTTTTTTTTTCTAAATAATATAATAGTCTCTGAATGCGTGCTCTTAAAGTTAATTCTTTTAAATGAATATAGAATTTTTAGCGCGTACTTTACTTATAAGAACTTGATAGCCAATCATTTTTGACCTTTTAGAATATATTCATTATAATTTTTAGAATAGGGCTATTTTTTACTTTACTTTTTTGATTATCTTTATCAACGCGTATTGTGAATCTATATATGAGTGCTCAAAAGCCAGTGAAAACCTTTTATATTTTCTGATGTTTGTAAAAATTTGAATGGAATAAATAGAAAAAATATTAGTTAGTGAAGGATTTACCTGTTTTCTTCGTTTTTCAGACATCTATCGTATCTGTATCAGATATTTGTCTGAATTTCTCAAATATTTTTCCTCAAAATTTGTTTTCTGGATTTAGACGCATTGGCTTCTGATTCGTTCATATAAGTTAAATATGACTACGGTTAACCAAGTCAGACAGTATATATAATATATTCTATCGTAAAAACTAACATCTCCTTAGCGCCAAGCATTGCTGGAAATTTATTTAATTTTAACGATATACTTTTATAAGAAGCCTGATATTTTGCAAACTTGCATTGTCATCGGGATTGAGCAAGTGTTCAAATCGACAGACTTCTAGGAGTTCGAGAAGTATATTAAAAATGATCACAATTTTTGTGGACAAACATCCATTAAAAAGTCAAGTTAATTAAAAACTTTTATAAAGTAGCGTCAAAATTTTCATCAATTTTCACAATCGGTTTTCTTTTTCGACACAACTCTAAATTAAAAGTCAACAAAGGTTCAATTTTTTTACAAATTCTAAATATACAGGTTTAAATAAACTTAATGATAGTTGAATTCTGCTTAGTCACAGCCAAGAACATCTTTTAGAAAACAATAAATTATTATTTTACTCATTTCATATATTTATTATCGTTCGCCAAAAAGAGATGACCCGGGCAACGCCCGTGTTTTACCCGACTGTAGATGTTACAACGGTGATCCTTAGGTCGCTGGTTCAAATCCGGCTCGAGGGAGCCGGCGAGCACGTGACCTCCCTGTGCGCGCGCATCCGTGACAGAGGCCGATGAGGAAAGACGGTCGTGACTATATATAGGGATTATTTTTATCTTACTATCAAACCTCCCTTTGAAAATTAAATGATTTATAGCCCGTCAAAGGATTCTATGGCTATTTTTCCGCGAGGATATCACGGGATTTTGGAACAGCGACCCTTTAAATAGCTACTTCTGCAATGTTGGCATCTAAGACAATTTGGTCCATTATCTATTCCATTGCCCATTCTTACAGGAAAAGAGACTGGAAATTCGCGAAATTTCGGGGTTAACTCACTATAATGAACAACATGTATATAAAATTTTTACTACTCTCCTGCTGGATAAAACATTTGTTTATAAATATTTTAAAATTTTCAAGGTGATTGATAAAATGAGGGAAGAAGTGCTCAACTCCAAAAAGAACGGCTGATTGCTCCCCCTCCCCTCTAAATTGCTTCTCCTCCTCACTCATGTACATATATGATCTTTTAGGGGAATCCCTTGTAAGGCAATAGTGTCTAAATAAAGTTTTTTTTGTTGTTGTATAATTATTTTTATCTGCAGATTTTTTCCGTATTGTAAATCCATGTGTAAGACTTTATGTCTTAATAAAGGCTTTTGAGTGTGTGTCTTCATTGACCTCTTGGACTGAGGAGGGCCATTAGCCCGGAACCACGATCTTCAGGTGGGACTTCTCAGTTTGCCAAAGCTGGTGTTGTGGCTTTGTCACAAAGCAATCACCTTCCATATATTTCAATTAGGATTTTATTAGGCGTTTCAAATAATCATTAAGATCCATTGACCTCTGTCTATTGGGCTTCAATGTATAGTTCTCTGAATGGAGAGAGCTGTTTGATTGTTTTTATCTATGTGGCTTTAGGTCTTCTTGGTTTCCCAATCTTTTCCCTCCAGTTAAGATTTTTTGTTTGTCCAGTTCCTTTTGTATATTTGACCTGTAGTTGTTTATAATACACTGTAGTACCTTTGTAGTTGTTTATAATACACTTTAGTGCTTCAGTAGTTGTCTATAAAACACTGTAGTGCCTTTGTAGTTGTTTATAATACACCCTAGAACCTCTCTTTCTAGGGAGTGTTGTTTATAATACATTAGGTTTTTATAAATAAGGTATCTATTTTATAAAATTATAGTTTTGTGAGATATCTTTAAAATATTAATAAAAGTTATGTATTTAGTTAATTTTTGAATATACAGTCGAACTTGAATAATATGAAGCCCAAGGGACCAAAATAATTAAAATTGTCCTAAAATTCGAATTAAAAAGGTTTTGAATAAAAGGCTTAAAAGTCTAGGGACCAAGATAAATATTCGAATTATCCTAGTTCTACTGTATATTTATAAATGTGTTTGTGCATATATATTATTTCAATTTAATTGCGCTTTGATATATATAGAGTTTTTGTTTTATGCGAAAATAAAATTGCTTTCCGGGTTTTTATAAAAATTATAGACACCAATAAATGCACATTGTAACTTATATAAAAAAGCCTGATATCTATCTTCTATATATATATAAATGAATGTTTGCATGTTTGTTTGTTTGTTTGTTGGTTTGTATGTCCGGTATACAAATTCGCAGTAGTTCACTAATTCAAACCAAAATTTCCATACATAGGTAAAAGATAACGGGGATGACGATAAGCTATTTTAAAAAATATATAAATCAATTATTAAAACTATATATTCAAATTATTCGACTTAGCTCACGAGCAGCGCCCTCTAGAACACTCAAGCGACCTGCCGGCGGCGCGCGCCCGTTGGCAGGTCGTCTCAGCCTTTTAGACGAGAAGCTTTACTTAATTACAATGCAAGTCCTTAACTATATTTACAGGTTTTCTAATTTATAACTATTTCACATATTTACATATATATTTTCATTTTTTGCTATAACTGATCTAATTCGCCGTTTAAAATAACTGCTCTTGCTATATTTGCTATGTTTTATTTTGCTATGTTTTTATGTGTTTGAATAATACATTTAATCGTGTAAACCCGGCGTTGCCCGGGTCATTCGTCTAGTTTTATATAAAATAAAATTGTAACCTTCCACGAGAAGCCAGCTGAAACTTTATTAACCCTAGTTCTGAATGGAGGTGGTAATTTGTTGGAATATAGGATAATTTAGTTGATGTCGTTTTTATTTCACAATGGTGTGCTCATAGGAAATTCTGAAATAGACGCGTCGATTTCTTATAAATCCGATCACATCATGATCTTTGGATTACTTTGACTAGAGAGAGATAGAAATAGAAGTTAAACTATTTTCTTTGAGTGAAAATTGACAACTTCCCGGTCTAGACTGCAGCCTAGAGAGCTGTTTGTTGCGATGAACCAGTAACAAAATAGACCGAGCCTAAGAGGAAAGATGTAGGGATCTGAACCCTTCAGATTGCAGATGTCAAGTTGAAAATACACCAATCCCCCGATTTACACGGTAGATACATTCCTGAGAAAAACGTGTAAATCGGGGGATAGGTGTACACAGATATAAAAATAAAATGCATTGACAGGTTGAAATATGTAGTCAGCACATAAACTCGGGATTCCTCGTGAGATGGGTACACAGCGCATGTGTTCAATCACAGTAGCATTTATTATAGTGCGATAAAACAAAAAAAAATCTTATTTGGAAAACCGTGTAAAAGCGAAAACGTGTAAAACAAGTACCGTGTAAATCGGGAGAGATAGGTGTACTCTTAACAAAGGGTTCGTATAGAAAAAAGGAAGAAAATAAAATACAGTCGAACTTGGATAATTCGAAGCCCAAGGGACCAAAAAAAAACCGAAAATTCTAGGGACCAAGATAAACATTCGAATTAAAGACATTTTCGAATTAAAAATGTTCGAATTATCCAAATTCTACTGTATATAGGTATTATTATTATTACTATATTCTAGGGACCAAGATAAACATTCGAATTAAAGACGTTTTCGAATTAAAGATGTTCGAATTATCCAACCTCTACTGTATATAGGTATTATTATTACTATTATTATGTGAAAAAAAAAACCTTTTATATATTTTTATTGCAAACATATATATACATACTCGTACATACACACAAGAAAGCTTCTCATGAACGATCTCTATGATCAGCCACCACCTCTTTAAGCGACCACTTTTGAAATGTTGAGATAGAGTTCTTATATCTAATTCAATTAACGACCCCCTTCAGGTGAAACCATTCCATGTTTTAAAGCGGTTTCTTGTGGATATTGCTATGTATTATGCACCTTTTTATTTAAACTCGTGGACAAAACATACGAAAGTTTCATATTTTAAGCATAAACACTACGCCTTATTTTACTATATAACGGCGGATTTCCTATACATGTAAATTCGAACGTTTCCCTTAAAATATAAATAATTAACAGAGCATAAAGTTAAGTCTGGAATATGTTTTTGTCACATTTGTGTGGAAGCAGGAAAAAAACAATTACTGGGCAAAAATATATATATATGTCATAATATATGCTCTTCCAGGGTTAATAAAACAAACCAACAGCCAACGAGAGAGAAATGGGCCGCTAAAGCGAGACACTTTAGACAACTAACTAACGACCATTTTTTGGCCACATTCCTGAGGGGGGCGTCACCACCTGGCGACTATCCTGGTTAGCCCCCGGTTGTGTACACAGGAAAAACAGTCGTTCAGCAGATAACGTCTCGCTCGCTCTCTCTCGGCTGGCTGCCTGGATGATTTGCTCTAACAAATCGTCGTGTGATTATTTCTCTCCTCAACACATTTACCACTATATTGCCACATTGAAAAGTCGACAGGATCATATCACAGAAAAGTCGACAGGATCATATCACAGAAAAGTCGACAGGATCATATCACAGAAAAGTCGACAGGATTTTGAAATGACAATATAGAAGTTCGATAATTGAATAATCAATAATTCTCTATAAAGGTCCTGAGCTGGTATAAAGTTAACAAAGTTGTAAGAATGAGAGGGGCATTAAGGGGAAGATAGATAAAGAGTCACCAAGGTTGTAAGCAAGGCTCACGTGATGGTTGAAATTCTTCGACGCCTGTCTTACAGGGTGAATTTTGAATCGATTAGGGAAAGAAATTATTTTTCGTGAGCCGTGCTTACAAGTAGGAGAGGTCTATACAAATAGACATACAAAAGTTTAGGTGCTGGAGGCATATTTTTATAAATAAATTGATTATGAAAAATCTATTGTTAATAGTAAAAATCCTGAAGCATTAATAGGTAGAATTCCAATTTTTTTTTTTTTTAAGAGTTTTTTTTTTTTTAAGAGTTACGTTAAAAATGGAAATTATTTAATTAAAATAACGATTGTTAAATTCTACTGGTAAGGTAACAAATTAAATGAGTTACAAATATCTAGATAAATAGTATGGAGCATAAATACATTGTTAATAGGCATGGAGAGAATAAATGGAGCTAATTATGTAAATATTGGGACAATTTACAAGGAATGACTTATTTAAAGAATGAATGGAAGGGGTAAAACAATTTCACTTACAGGTTATGCTGGTTTAGAGAGCAGGTAAGTTCATTGAGATTCGGGAGAGTTCTGTCTGTGACACTGAGCGTACCAGTGTAGTACATCACAGTAGCGGCAGGGATATGGCGGAGTCTTGTCCATGGTGATGGAAGGTGTCCTGCTCTGGCACGGTGGTCGTTCTTGGGTAGATCTAGTGCTGGAAGAAGTGTGTGGCACTCTACTACAACGAGCCCATCGCGATTTCAATCACCCCGGCATTTCGCAGATGACCAGACTGATCGCAGCCCAATACTATTGGGACGGCATGACAAATGACATCAGGACACATGTAAGAACCTGTTCAGTATGCCAATTGGTCAAACCACCAAAAGGACCTATCTACGGAGAATTGGGACAACTCCCCCCAGCGGTCCTGCCGTACGAACTAGTGTCACTAGATACTATTTCTGGATTCGCGAAATATGGGAATTTTCAGACCTTCTTACATGTCGTAGTGGACCATGCCACACGGTACGCGTGGGCATTTCCATCGCGGTCCACCAGCATTCTCACCTATACCCAAGTAATTAAAAAGGTGATTCAGTTTGTTTCGCCTAAACGACTTTTGACGGATAGAGCTCCTGCCTTCACCTCTCCGAAATTTCGTAGATTTTTGATTAGACATAACATTGGGCAACTTCTCACGACAAGCAACAACCCTCAGGCCAACGGATTAAGTGAACGACTAAACGCCACGATTACTGGCAAACTTAAACTGTTGCGCCTCCAACAACCTAAGACGGCTTGGACCAAACTACTACCTCAGGTCCTTCAGGCTTATAACCATACCCCACATTCGGTGACCGGGTTTCCACCGTCATACCTTTTGTTAGGTAGTTTCCCGCTACAACTATCCGAGCATGTACAAAACTACCAAAAATCGACGACGCCAGAGAATTGGCCTATCAAAGGACACACGAACGACACTTACGCGACCAAACACATAGAGCTTCCGATTTTGAAGTAGGCGATCTCGTTTTGGCAAAAACATACCACCATCCAGACACTGGTAAACTGGCACCTTTCTTCTCAGGACCTTATGAAATACTGGAGATAATTTCCCCTCAAATCGTACGGATCAACCGCTCCAACCGACCTCTAAGTCGTGAGACAGATACAATTCATGTCAACAAATTAAAACACTATACGGAAAACGAACAATTTATTTCACCGCCCGTAAATGATCGAGACCAACCCAAAAATACCTTCAATTTCCCATATAAACACTTCAATCACACTCTAATCCATACTAAAACGGCTATTAACTCACTAAAGCAACATGACTACCCTTACAATCAAGATGATCAAAGATATTTGAACCACTTATCCCCTGAAATCTTTACCAATTACTAACCTGACAACAAGACGTGCATTTCCGCGGTGGCAGCCCGCTAGCGCTCCCTCTCTCCCTCGGTTTGCTGGGTTCCATCTTCCAAACTTGTTGTTTCCTTATTTCTCACTCACCACATTATTATCACTATAGTGCCACATCGAAAGTCGACAGGATCATATCACAGAAAAGTCTACAGGATCATATCACATATATATATTTTAAATTCAGAAAATTATAATGACAATATTGCTGTATCAATGTTGATTGACATAAACAAAATTCTTTCGGGAGAAAATTCACTAAAGAAGACAACGGGCGTAGCCAGGCCATCATTCTTAGTAGGCAGGGATAAGATTTTAACAGCGAAAAATTCACTCGAGGAGAAGACAGACGAAGCCAGGTCATATCTATATATAAAGCAAAAGTACAAAAAAGCAACCTTTTTAGAGTATTCTCAATTAAAATTATAAATACAATAAGGGTATATGTTTAGATGAAGAAGAAATTAAATTTTATAGAAAATATATAAATACCACTATCAATTTAACATATTTTGTGATATATATAAATGATGGATAGATATGAAAGGAATTTTTGACCCTAACATTTGAAAATATTCAAAAATCAGACTAATTTGCTTATTTTGAAGTCAGTAAATATGGTGCTAATATTGTTGAATCCTGATTGGCAATAATGATTTCTCATAGTAATACTAGAACATTATCATATTCTACGAACAGGTCTAGAATGACAGCCTGTTATAAGTCTTAAGGCTCATTAAAGTTTTATCCTAGTAAAGCTAAAATAAAGTAAGTGTGAGAGTATATGTTTTTCATTAATATATTTTTAACTCTACTCAAATATTGAGAAATCTTATTATCAGTAAAAAATGTTTTACGTAAAGTTTTTTCTACCTTCACAATTTATATAATGGCATCTGAAACTACACCGTTTTTTATACAAGTCCTATGAAAGTGTTTTACAGTAATCCCTCGTTAAGACGAACTCAACGGGAGAACGAAATACCCTTTTCGTCTTAAAAGAATATATACCGAATTCGTATAAACCGAATTCGTATTAGACGAATTGAATTCGTGGTATCCGGGGGTTGTACTTATGTACTACTGATGAGTAAGAAAACTAAATTTCTGAGGAATAACGAATAAATTTATTTGAAAACAATATTAATGAAAATATTTTATAATTTTAAGGAACAACAATTATGTATATGTATGTACATAAAGTATTTTATTTTAAAAGACAATATGGATAATATAATCACAATGTAAGGCAATAACATGAGAATATAAGTTTATTTTAAAACACAAATAAAAAAGAACAACAAAAGAAACAACTTACATAATATACTTGGTACATACAATGTTTATGTGTATGCAGCATATGCAGTATGCATAGAGTATCCTATATCTGGGTTTTCTCTGCAGGCTTCAGAAAGTCTGTTATAGTTTTTTGGTGGTATTTGATTGGGCACTGTTTCAGACACTCCCTTCTTATTTTATCCAGGTCATCTTCAAAATGGACATCAATATCCGCAGAGGTTTTGGACAGCTTCTGGAGGGTTTCGAGGGCCGCGATTACTTCCCCTCTAGTAGGCATCATTATCTCTTCTTTCACCTCATCGTCTTCTGTTTCTTCTTCTTCTTTCTTCTTTTCTTCTAATTCGGGGTGAACCGCAAATTTCCAACCCTTCATCCAGGGCAACATACTCCAGGAAAGTCAAAGTCTCAGCTGGGTTTGTAGCTGAAAGGAGTTTGGTCCATTCTTCAGGCTCATCAAGCATTGTTTCTGGAAGTGAAAACGAATCAGCTGTTTTTTCCACACCCAATGAGACACTTATTTCTTTAGCCTTTTCTTTGACAAGTGCGCCGGATACAGGAATATTATTTTGTCTACTTTTTTAAAACCATTTTAAAAGCTCATCTTCCACGTCTTGATGGGATGCTTTTCGAAGTCGTTTTGAAGAGCTCGAAGACCCCGAGGCAACAGCCTCAGAATTCGTTTTAAACCGATTGATTAGTTCTGCTGGGGTCTAAATTTAATTCGTATTTCGTCATAACCGAATATTTCGTCTTAACCGGCAAAATCTCTTTGGAAAGCATTGAAATTTAACGGGGGAAAAGAAACGGTTCGCGCAAACCGAGAGTTCGTATAATCCGAGTTCGTGATAACGAGGGATTACTGTATATAGATTTTACTATTTCAGCATTATATTACAATTTGCTCAATCGCGATGTTACTATTTAATTATTTGTAATATTTAAGATCATATTTTAAATAAAATAGAACCAGGACCCATTTGGTTAAAATATGCATAACTAACCAAATGAACAGGGCTGACAACGCCCAGGTTTTATCCGAGTGAATTTTCACTTGAGGGGGGGGGGTCATATAAGCTTCGCTTTGCTTACGGCATTCAAAGACATCCGAACCCTTGATCCCAATATATCAATCGGAATTTTCTCAGATTGCCTCTCCCTCCTATGCACCATTTCAAAACCCAGATTCTTCCACCCCATAGTTCACAAATGCCAGCTTCTTTTATATGACCTACTTCCTACCCGCAACATAGCCCTACACTGGGTAAAAGGCCACTCAGGCATCGAAGGTAACTGCCGAGCTGATGCTCTGGCTAAAATAGAAGCAGCTGACAGTGTCACTAGCCCTAAATACAAACTAGCTTCTAAAACAACTACAATAACCTCCCTCTCATCCAAACAATGGAAAGCATGGGACAACGAATTCACCAGATCTAATCCCACCATACTCCGCAACCTCGGCATGACACCCATTTACCTCAAAACCACCCACAAACATATAACACCTGACTCAGCCATCACCACAGGTTTCATCACAGGCCACACATGGATTGGTGCTAATGGACACACTATGTTAAAACTATTTTATAGATCCTTTTCTTTTGTACATAGAATGAAGATCTTAGGTGAAGGGAGACAACGAGCAAGACATCTATATCTATAGATAGCCCCAGCTTGGACCGACCGAGGGCAAAGGTCGGCGTGGGCGGAGACGACGGAGCGTCATGTTACATTCTTTTTTTGGTCAGTTGGCAGGATTCCCTTGTTAGAAGCGGAGGGGAAAGTTGAGTTCCCTTGCCAGACGGAGAGACGTCTAAAAGCTATCCTGCAAGCAGCGTCTTGTGGAAGGAAAGACGTCAAGCTATCCTGCAAGCAGCGTCTTGTGGAAGGAAAGACGTCAAGCTATCCTGCAAGCAGCGTCTTGTGGACGGAGAGAACGCATTGGAGTATCCCTCAAGCAGCAACTTGAGAGCGGAAAAGACACTTAGACAACCAACGAGTCGCGACAATTGGACATCGCACAAGACAAGCCAAGCCAAGCCAAGCCTGCGACGGTGCTGCCACGAGGTACTGTGTAAACAAACGCTCGACACCCCCCCGCCATTTATTTTTGTCTTCCTTCCCTAAGACTACTTTAATTTTACTTTACTTTTTTGCTTAACCTTTTTTATCTAGTTTTTTTAGCTCTGTTTTAATCTTTAAATACAACCATAATTCTATATATATAAGTGTAATAGTTTTTTTATCCCTTTTGTTTTTAATCTTTAAAATAAATCCTTTTATTATACTGTGCAAGTGTGCATTTATTTCCCCCATTGTTTTTCCTTTCAATCGATCACCCTATTTTTTTTCTTTTTTAAACGAACACGAACACACTAAATCCAAACACTTTAGGTCTTCGTGTAGACACTGTAGCGGACCCCCCGAGACCACAGAACACATTTTCCTAGAGTGTCCATCTCTAGATAAACACAGATCAATACTTTTCTTAAACTGGGTAAGACTAATAGGTTACATACCTAACACAACAAAATATTATCCTCAAATAAGAAAATATAGAGTTTTATGCTCACCTTCGCACACTGCTGTGGAAGATTCTCACCCTCAAACAAACCACCCCAGATTAACTCTGAAGCAAACACGTCCGAAACCGAATACTCAGATAATCAACCACCCTACGAGCCCAATCTATAAAACATCTCCTTATTTATTACTCCTTTTACACCTATATATACAACCCCACTAATTCCAATAGTTCACATTTCACATATTTTACCCTCTAATAGAATTTCCTTAATTCCAATCCAACGTTCGCCTTCACATTATCCTACCTATTTAATACCACCTATTTAATATTTGTGTATCATTACTCTAACTGTATATTAATTAACCATATATATACACACTCACACATTATACCCAATATTATGTATACAAATATAAATATTCCCCCCTATTAATCTACCTTGAATAACCATTCAACATCATGTACATGAGAGGGGTCGGTGGAAGGCTGGTTAAACCGTTTGGTTTTCGACCGCTACGACCCTGGTTTGATTCCCGCATTGGACACTTTTTTCTGTTTAAAAAAAAATGCTCCATTGGCCCCCGATTCTTGCAAAAGTTCAACCCCAGCAGCAAGTGCAAGTAACCAAACGGGGCTCTGGCACAATTGTAAGTGCAAAGTCGAACTGCTTTTCACATGTGTAGACATGTGGTGCGCTTACAGTAAAAGCAGTCGTAACTACCCACCATAATTATCATGGCCTGTACCACGTGTAGACTTTACTGTCACATAAAGTTTCCAAAAAAAAGTTTTTAAAAAAATTATAAAATTTTATAAACAACTAGCCGAATGACCCGGGCAACGCCCGGGTTTTACCCGATTAAATGTTTTCATTCAAATATTATTCGTTACAATTTTAAATTGGCACCGTGGACGTCACTTTTCTGAAACGTCCCGCTCCAAACTTTGTGTGTGTTTTCAAAATATAAAAATAAATATGTAAATTTTCACAACGATATTTGAAAATTATATTATTTTGATTTTCAAATACTATTCGTTACAATTATAAATTGGCGCCGTGGATGTCACTCTTGTGAAACGTCCCGCTCCAAACTTTGTGTCTGAGAAGCGATATTTTTATAGAAAGATGATCTGGCTTTTGTTTTCTGCTCGAATGAATGTTTTTCTGTTAGAATTTTGTTCCTGCGTACAAAATAATGAACTGGTTTCACCCGTGGTCTCTGCTTTTTGGAATTTTTCCCGATATAATTTTGTATCTGATAATCAAACATGATACAGCAATATCGTCATAATCATTTTCTGACTAAAAATATATCTACTTATATAATTGCCTTATTCTGTCTGTGTGAAGTTCACTGTGTGAAGTTCACGGATAGATTTTGGTCATCAACGCGCACATCATCATTATGATCATTATCATTATCTAATGATAATTATTTATTTATCGAACCCACGACCTTCCGCTTACCGGGCAGATGCCATGACCACTAGGCTACCCTGGACATATTTTTCCGTTCATAAAGTTAATATATGAATATTATTTTAATTAGAACATTTTAAAAACACACAGTTTGGAACGGGACGTTTCACAAGAGTGACATCCATGGCGCCAATTTATAATTGTAACGAATAGTATTTGAATTAAAACGTTTTTAAAATATATACGCACTCGGGTAAAACCCGGGCGTTGCCCGGGCCATTCGTCTAGTAGTTTTAATAATTGATTTATATATTTTTTAAAATAGCCTATCGTCTTCCCCTTATTTTTTACCTATGTATGGAAATTTTGGTTTGAATTAGTGAACTACTGCGAATTTGTATACCAGACATACAAACAAATATACATTCATTTTTATATCAACATATATAGTCACGACCGTCTTTCCTCAATTCCTCATCGCTGTCACGGATGCGCGCGCATCATCATTATGATCACTATCATTATCTAATGATGATGATAATAATAATAATAATAATTATTATTATTATTATTAATATTAATACAGTGGACCCTCGGTTTGCGAGCATAAGCCGTTCCAGAGCCATGCTCGTACTCCAAAACGCTCGTAGTGCGAAACTAATTTCTTATTTTTAATAATTGAAACTCGGGCAATTCTTCTTGCTACGAACAATTGCACAGTTTCCCACATTTTACATATTTCCCGAATCTGATCTGAAGGGAGGGATCCCAGTGAATTTTCATCCATCACGATTACGGGCAATCATCACGAGTTGCTCGTAATGCGAAATTTCACTCGTAATCCGAGGTAAAATTTTTCAAAAAATTTTGCTCGTACTGCGAAAAGCTCGTACTCCAAGGTGCTCGTAAACCGAGGGTCCACTGTATATATAGTCACGACCGTCATGGGCGGGCGGGCGGGCGTTCTGTCACGGATGCGCGCGCATCATCATTATGATCATTATCATAATGAAAATTATATTAAAAAAAAAGAAAAAACATTTTAAAATTAAAAACTTTATTTTAAAAATAAATATATATTTTAAAATAACAGAATATTTTATATTGAATAGTAAATATAATATAAAAGCCAACAATGAAGAATGAATGTAAGATAAAAAGCCAACAATGAAGAGTAAATCTCTATATATATAAAAATGAATGTTTGTATGTTTGTCTGTTTGTATGTTTGTTTGTATGTCCGGTATACAAATTCGCAGTAGTTCACTAATTCAAACCAAAATTTCCATACATAGGTAAAAAAATACGGGGAAGACGATAGGCTATTTAAAAATATATATAAATCAATTATTAAAACTATATATTTTTAGTCAGAAAATGATGATGACGATATTGCTGTATCATGTTTGATTATCAGATACAAAATTATATCGGGAAAAATTCCAAAAAGCAGAGACCACGGGTGAAACCAGTTCATTATTTTGTAAGCAGGAACAAAATTCTAACAGAAAAACATTCATTCGAGCAGAAAACAAAAGCCAGATCATCTTTCTATGAAAATATCGCTTCTCAGACACAAAGTTTGCAGCGGGACGTTTCACAAGTGTGACATCCAAGGCGCCAATTTATAATTGTAACGAATAGTATTTGAATAAAAACATTTAATCGGGTAAAACCCGGGCGTTGCCCGGGTCATTCGTCAACATTAATATATAGTCACGACCGTCTTTCCTCAATTCCTCGTCGCTGTCACGGATGCGCGCGCATCATCATTATGATCATTATCTTCTATAGAAGCTTCTATCTTTATAATTATGTATATTTACAAAAGTCAATTCGCTCGCTCCTCTAGCGGTGAAAATGAGGGGTAATAACAGCTGACCTAATGTACATGTAAAGTTTGGAGCGGGACGTTTCACAAGAGTGACATCCACGGCTCCAATTTATAATTGTAACAAATAGTATTGGAATAAATACATTCAATCGGGTAAAACACGGGCGTTGCCCGGGTCATTCGTCTATATATATATAGTCACGACCGTCATGGGCCGGTTCTGTCACGGATGCGCGCGCACAGGGTGGTCACGTGCTCGCCGGCAGCCAACGGGCGCGCGCCGCCGGCATTACGTCATAGATTATAAACACAAGGTAATAAGGCCAAATAAAAAAATAGTGTGTGATAAGGCACAATTTGGATTATCTACTTATATAATTGCCTTATTCTCTCTGTGTGAAGTTCACGGATAGATTTTGGTCAGAATGGATAAAATAAAAAAAGTGTCAAGGGATGGGAATCGAACCCACGACCTTCCGCCTACCAGGCAGATGCCATGACCACTAGGCTACCCTGGACATATTTTTCCGTTCACATTTTTATTTTTATATTTTCAAGACACACACAGTTTGGGGCGGGACGTTTCACAAGAGAGGCATCCACGGCGCCAATTTATAATTGTAACGAATAGTATTTTAATTAAAACATTTTAAAAATATATAGGCACTCGGGTAAAACCCGGGCGTTGCCCGGGCCATTCGTCTAGTATATATATAGTCACGACCGTCTTTCCTCAATTCCTCATCGGCCGCTGTCACGGATGCGCGCGCATCATCATTATGATTATTATCATTATCTAATGATAATAATAATAATAATAATTATTATTATTATTATTATATATATATCAACATATATAGTCACGACCGTCTTTCCTCCTTCCTCATCGGCCGCCTCTGTCACGGATGCGCGCGCACAGGGAGGTCACGTGCTCGCCTCAGCCAACGGGCGCGCGCCGCCGGCATTACGTCATAGATTATAAACACAAGGTAATAAGGCCAAATAAAAAAATAGTGTGTGATAAGGCACAATTTGGATTATCTACTTATATAATTGCCTTATTCTGTCTGTGTGAAGTTCACTGTGTGAAGTTCACGGATAGATTTTGGTCAGAATGGATAAATTAAAAAAAGTGTCAAGGGATGGGAATCGAACCCACGACCTTCCGCTTACCGGGCAGATGCCATGACCACTAGGCTACCCTGGACATATTTTTCCGTTCACATTTTTATTTTTATATTTTCAAGACACACACAGTTTGAGGCGGGATTGTTCTTAGTGGGTAGTGTCTTCTTAACAGGATCTTGTTTAAATCTGATGGATCAATACAAATTCTATATTTCCCGCCTTGCTTCACTACCACCATGTGGCTGTGTTGGTTCTTCCATTTCTTTTTATCACCTTACTTTTCTCCATTAAGTCTAGCTGTTTCACTAGTTTCACTAGTGAACTGATGGAAAACATCCAAATAAACAACACAAACTTTTCAAAATAAAATTGGACACTGGAGCTCAGTGCAAAGTCTTGCTTTGTAACATTTTCAAGAAAATAAATTCAAAACTTAACAGAAATTCCGTGAAAAGTTTAAAATCATTCTCAGGCCACAGAATTAAGGTGGAAGGAGAAATTATTGCCTCATGCATAATAAACAACATCAAGGCAGACATTAAGTTCATTGTCACCAAAACAGGGATCACACCAATACTGGGCAGTGAATCTTGCTTTATGCTAGGACTACTCAAGAGAATAAATGAAATAAAAGCAGTAGAACAAGAGTTTCACCAGTAGTTCAAAGAAGATGGTTGCGTAAAGAATTTTGAATACAGAGCAGAATTCACAAAAGGGGACCACAAGTTGGAAATAAAGGCACCCAGGAGCATACCCATAAAAATAAAGGATGAGGTCAAGAAACAGCTAGATTTAATGGAGAAAAGTAAGGTGATAAAAAGAATGGAAGAACCAACACAGCCACATGGTGATAGTGAAACAAGGCGGGAAATATAGAATTTGTATTGATCCATCAGATTTAAACAAGATCCTGCTAAGAAGACACTACCCACTAAGAACAATAGAGGACATAGCTTCCAATATAAAAAATTCAAAATACTTCACAAAGCTTGACTTCTTAAAAGGCTTTTGGCAACTGAAGGTTGCTGCGGGAACACAACCATACTAGACCTTCAGCACACCTTGGGGGCGTTATGCTTTCCTTAGAATCCCACTTCTGACGCCATGTAAAATCTTTGTTTACTTATATTGTGATGTATTGGCGGATTAGTTTAATATTTGTTTTTATTTATTTGTTGTCACAGAGTTGATGATGATAATTGTGTATATATGCATATATATAGTGTTTGTGTTTTGGAGCAGTTAGTTATTTTTCTAATATGGAATAGTTTTAACTTTGTTTGTTTCTTGGCATTAAAAAGATATACTATTTTCAAGTCTTATCTTTGGAAACATTGCATTGGCGACGAGGTTTAAGAGTAAGTACCCAAGCGATGGTATAGCGTAATATGAAGAATTTTGTTTAATATTAAAGAAGTAATAAGTTATTGGAAATTTACATAAGAAAAATTATTTCATGATGGCTCATTACCATTTTAAGGAATTTGAAGAAAAAAAAATGAAAATTTTTGCTCATTTATCGAGCGTTTGGAGCAGTTTCTAATTCTAGAAGAAGCTAGTGAAGAAAAGAAAAAAGCCTATTTGTTGACTCTAATTGGCGGGAAGGCGTATGATACATTGAAAAATTTATGTAGCCCGAAGTTGCCTAAAGAGTATAAATATGAAGAATTGATTGAGAAACTGGTTGAATATTTTTCCCCAAGGCGATCTATAATTGTAGAGAGATTCATGTTTTTTGGAAGAATACAAAAGGAAACGGAAAGTGTTTCAGAATATCTGGTGGAAATCAAGCGGCTAGCCTCAACGTGTGGATTTGGCGAATTTTTAAAGGAATCCTTAAGAGACAAATTGGTGTGCGGATTGAGAAATGCAAAAATCCAGAGGAGGATCTTGTCGGAAGGAGATGTGCCGTTGGCAAGAGTAGTTGAAATTGCGTTGTCGATGGAGGCAGCAGAAAAAAATACCAGAATATTCCATGTCAATGAGCCTGCAGATAGCGTGGACAAAATACGCGCAGAAGTCAGAGAGCAAAAGAGAAAGTGCATACATTGCGGGAGGTTGCAAAAAGACTTATGCAGATTTAGAGAGGCGACCTGTTTCAGATGCGGGAAAAGAGGTCACTTGGCAACCATCTGCAGGAGCCGTGGGGAACATACAGGCGAAAGACGGGTGAGCCGGTTTCTGAACCAGAGAAAGATTAATCAAATCGAGGATCAGGAGGAGGAAGAATCCGTTCAAAGAATGGTCTTCATGAGGACGTATGATTATAGAGTCAAGTATGCTACGAATGACCCTCCCTATGTGATTAAGATGAGAGTAGAGGACACTTTGATGACTTTTGAAATCGATACGGGTAGCTGTCTGAATTTAATATCGGAGAAGGATTTCAAAAGATACCTCCCAGACGTGCAGGTAAAAGAAGCGGGAATAATTGTTTAGACCTATGACGGAACTGTGGTACCGATTCTGGGTGAAATAGATGTCAAGGTCGATTTTCGGGGAACGATCGCTAAGCTTAGAGCTGTCGTGGTGAGAGGAGAAAGGAAGGCCTTGTTGGGGAGAGAATGGATCAATGTTTTGAAATTGGAAATTATTTTGTGAATCAGATGCCTTTGGAGGACACGTTGGCGGAATTATTGAGTGAACACCAGGTTGTGTTCGGGGAGACAACAGATCCAATAAAGGGATTCACATTTGCAGTGAATATTCAGGATGTAAACCCCATATTTCATAAGGCCCGACCAGTTCCCTTTGCGATTAGAACGGCGGTAAACGAGGTACTAGAAAGAATGGTGGAGAAGGACTACTTGTATCAAGTACCCAGCAGCAAGTGGGCAACTCCAGTGGTGGTTGTGCCCAAGAAGAATAAAGAGTTTAGGATTTGCTGTGATTTCAAAGTAACTTTAAATAGGTTCTTGGATACTGCGGCCTATCCGCTGCCTACTCAGCAGGACCTGTTTTCCGTATTGACTAGAAGGAAGTATTTCTCTAAACTAGATTTGAGCAATGCATACCTTCAATTAGAGGTAAACCCTAGCACCCAGCCACTCCTGACTATTAATACGCATAAGGGGCTTTTTAGGTTTAAAAGAATGCCTTTTGGATTGGCAAATGCCCCTAGTTTTTTTCAGTCAGTTATGGATAGAATATTGGCGGGAATTAATGGGGTTATTTGTTACATTGACGATGTACTCGTATCCACGGCGTCAGTGGAGGAACATATGGCAGTATTAAAAACTATTTTTGTTCGGTTGCAGAAGCACAACATAAAATTAAAAAGGGAAAAATGTGAATTTCTGCGAAGAGAAATACAGTATTTGAGACATCTCATCAAAGAAGATGGTATTCGGCCTTCAGAGGACAAGATACAAGGGCTACAGAAAGCCAAAAGCCCGACAAATGTCTCGGAATTGAGATCTTTTCTGGGATTGGTGAACTATTATGGAAAGTTTATTCCGAATTTGCCAGAGCTGTTGGAGCCACTTCACAAGCTGCTGAAAAAGAATAGTTATTGGAAGTGGACAGGGGAGTGTGAGGAGGCGATCTCGGAGTGTAAAAAAAGAATTACCTCTGAGAAAGTGTTGGTGCCATATGATGCCACGTTACCTTTATCTTTGGCCACGGACGCATCTCAGATTGGAGTGGGGGCGGTGCTGTCCCATGTTATCGAGGGCCAAGAGAAACCAATCATGTTTGCCTCACGAACACTTTCCGGGGCCGAACGTAATTATTCACAAATAGAAAGAGAAGCTCTAGCAATAATATATGGTGTGACTAAGTTCCACCAGTTTATCTATGGAAGACAATTTACCCTGATTACAGATCATAAACCCTTGGTATCTATTTTGGGGCCGAGAGCAGGGATTCCCACTTTGTCTACTTCAAGATTGCAGAGATGGGGACTGACTTTGGCGGCTTATACATATGAAATTAAAAATTCCGAAGAACTCAAGATCATGGAAACGCAGACCTTCTCTCACGGTTGCCAGTAGAGAGTGACGAAAAACCGGTTTTGAATCATACGTGGAAGATTTGCCGGTTACAGCAGCAGAAATAGGTGTGGAAACTAAAAAAGAAGTATTGTCAGTGGTGAAGCGCTATACGCAGCAAGGCTGGCCTGAAAGAGTTGGGGAATACCTCAGACCCTACTTTCAGAGAAAGTTGGAGTTAACTATGGACGGGGAATGCTTATTGTGGGGAATGCGAGTGATCATCCCGTCTTCTCTTAGGAAAAATATGTTGAGTTGTCTACACGAGACCCATTCGGGGATGGGCAAAATGAAGGCGGTTGCTAGGTCGCATTTTTGGTTGCCGAATCTTGACAACCAGATTGAATGCATGGTAAATGGGTGTAAAAATTGCCAGCAAACTCAGACAGGCCCAAGTAAAGTAAACTGGAGACCGTGGGTGTGGGCAACCAGGCCCTGGCAACGGATCCATATGGATTTTGCATTTAAAGATGGAGTGAATTTGTTAATTGTGAATGGGTCGAGGCGATCCCGATGAGAGAGATAACCGCAAGAAAGACGATTGAGCAGTTAAGAAGATTGTTTTCAGCGTATGGGTTACCAGAGGAAGTGGTGTCGGATAATGGCCCACAGTTTACAGGGGTAGAGATGAAGAGTTTTTTCGAGAGAAATGGAGTCAGACAAACTCTGATTCCAGCATACCATCCACAGAGTAATGGTTTAGCGGAAAGAGCGGTTCAATTGATAAAGATGGCCTTGGAAAAAAATAAAAGGAAGTTTGAAGATACCATTCAAGATACACTGTCAAGAATTCTCCTCACGTATCGATGCACGCCGCATGAGACAACTGGGAAGACCCCATCAGAGCTGTTTATGGGTCGGTCTCTGCGGACCAGACTGACATTAATACACCAGAGCCTGGACAAGAGGGTGAGGGAACGACAGGCCAGGCAGATGAGGTATGATCGAGGAAGAGGCCAAGAGGAGTTCGAGGTGGACGATAAGGTGTGGTGTAAGAATTTTAGAGGTGTCGGATGGATCCCAGGAAGAATAGTGGGCAGAAAGGGGAGCAGAGTCTATACAGTTTTGATAAATGGACAGGTGAAGACCTACCACCGAGATCAGATAAGGAGAAGATGGACTAGTGGTGAAGATGGAGATGAGGCCAGAGAGAAAAGAGAGGAGGAAGATGACCCAATATGGATGGCTCCTGAGAGTATGAACAGCTGGAGGGACAGAGAATCGTTTTCGTCGGAAACAGCTGGACTGCCGCAGGATCCAGTGTCCGGGGACCAAGGTGTGGAGATTGAAAGCTGCTAAAGGGAATCCGCGTGTTCCTCAGACAAAGAAGCCCTGACGGAGGAAAGGCCCCTGCCAAGAAGAAACCCTCCAAGGGATCGGAGACCTCCTGTGCGATATCAAAGCATGTAGGGGGAAGATGGTGTGATGTATTGGCGGATTAGTTTAATATTTGTTTTTATTTATTTGTTGTCACAGAGTTGATGATGATAATTGTGTATATATGCATATATATTGTCGCGTAGAAACTAAATTAAAGAAGAAGTCGATGCCAAAAATTAAGTTTTATTCTTAGTAAAAAAATAGTCTCGATCGACTCAGCCGAGGCGATCGAATAATATTTCTCAGAACAAAAATAACAAGTATGCAAAACAGCCTGCTTTGCATAACATAAAAATAAAATAAATGAGATATAGGAAGAAATATTTACATATATAATAGTAAATGCCGCACTTTTCCCACCTTTGAAAAGAAACAGCGTCCCGCTGTTCAATTGAAGGTTATTATTGAC
>CP092864.1:181581598-181634535 GCA_030710605.1 Cordylochernes scorpioides
CTCTCGCCGGGGTTTTATTTTATCCGAGTGGAAGTTTGCCTAACTAATATTATTGATAATATATTCATATATTATTGCTAATCTATATATATAAAAATGAATGTATGTGTGTGTGTGTGGTCTGTTTGTCCTTTATGCCTGACCAAACCACTCATTGGAACGCCATGAAACTTTGGGAATTTATTTAGTATAGTACTGGGAAGGTTTCTAGCAAATAAAATTTTTGAAATAACTTTTCGCTTTAAAATAATCAAGATAAATAATCTAATTTATCTGTTATAATTCAACAATCTGCTCTAAATATTATCATGATGATACGATGATTTTGTAATGTAGAAAATTAGGAAAGACAAAATTCAGGATGACACGGCAATTTATTTGAGACAAGAATAATGATACAATTCCAAGGCAAGATACTATTCCTTTAACTTCCAATTACCGAGGGAACCAATTAATATTGATTTTATTCAACTTATCGAGTATTTTTCAAGGGACCGGGAAAAAATGTTCACTTTATCGAGAGATTCGTTAGACAAACCTTTACTCGGGTAAAACCCGGGCGAAGCCAGGTGCATCCATACAAGAATAATGATACAATTGCAAGGCAAGATACTATTCCTTTAACTTCCAATTACCGAGAGAACCAATTAATATTGATTTTATTCAACTTATCGAGTATTTTTCAAGGGACCGGGAAAAAATGTTCACTTTATCGAGATTCGTTAGACAAACCTTTACTCGGGTAAAACCCGGGCGAAGCCGGGTACGTCCGCTAGTTGTTAATAATATTCCGGAACACACAGAATATTATGATAATAATGATAATAATATTCGTTACGTTATATATTTATATAATATAAAAAAATATTTTTCGAGCAAACATATCCACTCTCTCTACTGAATATATTTTTAAAAAGATATATATAAATAAAAAATATCTAGAGATAAACTACACGATCTTAGCCAAAAGGCCGAGAGACGATATTTTATATATAGAGATGACCTGGCTTCGTGTGTCTTCTGCTCGAGTGAATGTTTCGCAGGTAGAATTTTGTTCCTGCCTACTGAAAATTATTATCTGGCTTCGCCCGTCGTCTGTTTTAGTGAATATTCCCCTAAAGAATTTTGTTTATGTCAATCAAGCATGATACAGCAATATTGTCATCATCATTTCTGACTAAAAAAATATTGTTGCTCAGTACCTGGTTAATTATAATTTTTCTTGGCTAAAGCGCGACAAAAAACTTCCAGATTTAACTCTCTGTCCTGTTCAAATTTCAGCGAGATTAGTTACATATTGAGGGCGTGCATAGCCGACAAACATATATATATGTTCGCCGGTTTTATCCTAGTAAAAGTTTGCCTAACGAACATTTGTTAAAACGATTCTAGAAAACATCCAATCCACCTATATATAGATTTATAAATGTATATAAATATTGATATATGCGTTTGAATATATTTTTGAAACATACTTTTGAAAATTATTGAAAGATGTGGCAGCGAGTACAAAGTAGAAGAAACTCTTTCAACAAAGAAACGAACTCACGAATCTCCATCAGATTCAACATCACGTAGCCATAAGACACCGAGAATGGAAGTTGTCTCACAGCATAATGAAAACGATGTCTCCATGAACGAGGTAACTGAAGTCCCTCAGGAAACGTCCGCAGCTACCCCTCCTCAGGTTAACGAAGAAGACATTGATGAAGATGGTCCTTGGACAAAAGTCACACATGCAAAAAAGCCAAGAATACCACCTGTAATAGCAGAAAAGGTAACAGACTGGAAGTTGCTCTGCCAAGAGCTGAAAGACCTGTGCACAGATAAATTCCAATGTACGATCTCAGGAAATAAGCACATTATCAAGGCCAAAAATATTTCAGACTTCAAAAAAATCAGGGAATATGTTCAAAAAAATAATGGCGGCTACTCTTATAGACTCCAAGAAGAAAAACCGCTCAAAGTGGTACTAAAGGGCGTGACAACAGCCTACAAGACTGAAGATATAGCAATAGAACTTGCAACAATGGGCTTTACTGAGACCTCTGTGAAGAGACTTCATAGACAATCAACTAAAAGGCCAATGAATTTAGTACTGGTAGAATTACCGAAAAATGAACACAATAAGAAAATTTACGGAATAACTGAACTTCTCTATCAGAAAATTGCAGTAGAATATTTCAGAACAACAAACCGTGTGACTCAATGCTTCAACTGCCAGGGTTTCGGGCACGGTCAACTTAACTGCTTCCTGAAACCAAAATGCGTCAAGTGTGCCGAGGAGCACCATTCGAAGGACTGCCCAAGAAAGTCAAGACAACTTCCCCCAAAGTGTGCAAACTGCGAAGAAGCGCACACAGCCAATTACCGCGGATGCCCTAAGTTTCCAAGAGTACATCAGCAACAGCCAAGATACCCTGGTCAGTACAAACCTAACAACCCACTTCCGATTTCAAAAAGATCTGAAACACTGCCGAAAATGGTAGAACAACAAAACCAAAGCAATGCTGAGGTTGTGACAAGAAAAACTTCTCGTTCTGAAACTAAGGACCCGTGTGAAAAATTGATGCAAGTAATCAAAACATACCTACAATGAATTGCAAATTACCTTTTAAAATTATTGCTTGGAATTATAACGGAATCAGGTCAAAGAAAGAATAATTATTGCACTTTTTAGAAGATAACTCAATAGACATTGCTCTGCTCAGTGAAACTCACCGTAAACCCTCAATAGATCTAAAGTTCAGGAACTATCAAACCATTAGAACTGATCGAATTACAGGAAAAGGTGGGGGAACAGCCATCATCATAAAATCCTTTTTTAAATATAAAAATATGCTGATTCATACTTTAAACTTGGAAAATACTTCAATTTTGATAAAACCAGATGGAAAAACACTCTTGCAAATCACAGCAATTTATAAGAAGCCTGATGCACCATTATTGGAAGAAGATTTGAACCAACTGATAAAACACAACCACTCAATAATCGTTGCAGGAGACTGGAACTCCAAACACCCTCTTTGGGGATCAAGGACTTCAAATAACAGTGGAATCGTGCTGCACAATTTCTCTGAAAGAGAAAGCCTCGACATTGTCGCACCTTCGTCACCCACGCATTACAGTCCACTCGGCAATCCCGATTTCCTAGACTTCGCTGTACTTAAAAACATTCCCTGGACCCCAAAGGCCAGAACCACCGACGATTTATCATCTGACCATCTCCCTGTAATCTTTGAATTGAATTGCCCAAAGGATGAATTCACAACCCAGCTCAGCCGAGTAACTAATTGGGTTCATTTTCAACAAGATCTAATCTCCACCACGCCCCCCAGACTCCCCTTGAAAACTGAAGTAGACATTGATTCAGCAGTTGGAATTTTAAACGAGAAAATTAATAATAGCTACTCGAAAAACACCATAGTCTCATCTTCCAAATTAACAAAGAACCCAAAAACCAAAGCCTTAATAAGGGAGAAAAATAAAGCTAGGAAAAGATGGCAATCAACCTGGGATCCAGCTCATAGAGCTACTTACCTCAATCTTCAAGGAAAGGTAAATCAAGCCCTTGAAGCAGAGAAATCTGAAAATTGGAATTAGTTTTTTAAGCAAACTTGAATAGAGCCCAACAGACTTCTGGAAAAAAACAAAACCCATTAGGAAAAAAACTGACAAAATCACTAGTTTAAATGCAAATGGAAAAACCTTGCTGACCGACAAAGAAATTGGAAATGATCTTTCAGAGCATTTTTCCAAACACTTTTCCAAGGCGGAGGATGAGGTTCCGTCTTACCTAACAGATAACACTTGCCATCATCCCCAAGAGAATAAACTATCAATGACAACGCCAAATGAAGTCAAGGAAGTGATTAAAAACCTAGGTAATCACAAAGCTCCAGGCCACGACAATATTACGCCGCAAATGACTAAAAACCTCCCCATCAAATGGATAGTTTTCCTCGCTGGGATATTCAATGCTGCATTACACCTGTGCTACTTCCCGAAAACATGGAAACATGCCATTATCATAACCATTCCAAAAAAATCACCTGTCAAATCACCTGAAGATCTCAGACCAATCAGCCTTCTCTCTACCATCGGTAAGGTATACGAGAGGGTTGTTCTTCGCAGATTGCAGACATACATGGATTCTATTAACTTTATCATTCCTCAACAATTTGGATTCAGAAAAGGACACTCCACAACCCACCAGCTAATCACAGTAATAGACTACATCCAAATAAGAAAGTCCCACAAGGAGGCAGTAGGTGCTGTTTTTCTAGACCTTACCAAAGCCTTTGATAGAGTATGGCATGATGGCTTGATAGCAAAAATAACAAAAAATCAATTTCCAAGGGATTTTATCAAATTCTTGAAAAACTATCTCCAGGACAGAACCTTTTCAATTAAGCAAGTGAATTATATAACCACGGCAAAACCAACCCAGATTGGAGTCCCTCAAGGCTCTATCCTTGGACCCTACCTATTCAACATCTACATCAACGATTTCCCTCCACATCCAAAATGTCAAATAAAACTTTTCGCAGATGACGCAGCAATTTTAGCAAACTCCAAATCAATAGGAATAAGAACTACACAACTCCAAAATTACATAAACAGTATAACCAAATGGTGCAACGATTGGAAATTAGACATCAACCCAAAAAAGTCTCAGGCAATAATTTTTCCTCCACTAGACAATAAAAAATTCAAGCCACAATCCATCCTAAAGGTAAACCAGAGCCCTATTAACTGGACTGACAGCGTTAAATATCTTGGAGTTACCTTAGACTCCAAGTTGAAATTCAACATGCATGTCAAAAATATCATAAAGAAAGCAAAAATCGCAAAAATAACATTATCAAGCCTGTTCAACTATAGAAGCAAATTGACTACAAAACAAAAGTTTACTCTATACAGAAGTTGTATCCTCCCGATAGTAACATACGCACTCCCAATTTGGTGTAAATATATTACAACCACAAACAAAAATAGGATAAACGCATTTATGAGAATTTGCCTTCGGACAAGTATAGGAGCTCCATTCAACCCATCAAACAAGATACTGAAGGAGGACTTGAACCAACCCGATCTAGAAGATATGTACCAAACTTCCGTTAAGAAATTATACCTCCAAATGCAAAATTCAAATAATCCAACCATACAAGATATTCTACAAAATAAAGGAGATATCAATCCCCGATTCCGACGACCCGGCCCTGACACTTAGTCAAGAGCTCATCGCCCAACAGCTGCCCTCCTGCAAGGCCTAAGGGGACCACTTCTACTCCACCAACTCGCCATGTGTAAATAGCCAGGACAAGGTGACTCGCGAGCTGTGCTCGAATGTAACACCTGTAAATTGAGACGAAATAAATATAACAACACTTAATTGAATTTGCATCTTCGTTATTATAAAACAACCGATTATGCCACCGATTGTAATTAAATCGACGATAGGACCAACCGGCGAGAAACTATGCATAATCGAAGCCTCCTTAATAACGAAGATCCTAGACAAATGTGGAATCGAGTATAAACTTGAGGAAACGGTTCAATCAAAGAAGAGAACTCGCGACTCCCAGGATGACTCAAGATCGCCAACTAGGAGCGAGCGTAATCTGAAGACGCCTAGAATGGACATCGACGAACAAAGTCCCGTCACTGGAGTTTCTCAACAAATGAACGCAGCTCACCCACCGCCAGGCGATGAAGAAAATAACGACAACGATGGCCCATGGACCACAGTCACTAACGTGAAAAAACCGAGAATTCCTCCTGTTATTGCAGAAAATGTAGCAGATTGGAAGCTTCTTTGCCAAGAACTAAAAGACTTGTGCATGGAACCATTCCAAGTCACGATTTCTGGCAAAAAGCACATAATTAAATCGAAAAACATAGGCGACTTCAAAAAAATCAGGGAGTATGTACAGAAAAATAATGGAGGATATTCCTACAGACTACAGGAGGAAAAACCACTGAAAGTGGTATTGAAGGGGGTATCACAACAGCCTTCAAAGAAGAAGACGTCGTAACTGAACTGGTCTCAATGGGCTTCACTGAGGTCATTGTCAAAAGACTCCATAGACAATCGACCAAAATACCGATGAATATAGTCCTAGTAGAGCTACCGAAAAATGAACAAAATAAACGAATCTATGGAATAACTGAAATACTTTACCAAAAAATAGTCGTGGAATCATTCAGGACTACAAAACAAGTGACCCAATGCTTTAACTGCCAGGGCTTTGGGCATGGCCAGCTAAACTGCTTTTTGAAGCCCAAATGCGTCAAGTGTGCTGAAGAACACCATTCGAAGGATTGTCCAAGAAAGTCGAAACAGCTCCCACCAAAGTGCGCTAACTGTGGAGAGGCGCACACAGCCAATTACCGCGGATGCCCAAATTTTCCGAAGCCACAACAACAGCAGCTAATGCCTCCCAGACAAAACTCCCCTAACAACATACCTCAAGCAAGCTCCACTAAAACAGAAGAAGCAACTGTTGAAAAACAAAAGGCAAGTTACGCTGAAACTGCAAAAAAGAAAACTACTCGTTCTGACACCGGGGAACTGTTCGAAAAGTTATTAGAAATTATCAAAACCTTCTTACAATGAAAGGCAAATTACTTTTAAAAATCGTTAATTTCGCAAAATAAAATCGCAATTTCAAAAATCGTCAAATCCAACTATACAAGAATTTGTTCAAAATCAAGGTGACCTCAGCCACCGAATCCGACGACCTGGACCCAATGGCTAGCTGACAGCCAAACACCCAACAACTGCCCTCCTGTAAGGTTCCTGTAAATTAGTTAGTTCCCCCAAAGTGTGCAAACTGCGAAGAAGCGCAAACAGCCAATTACCGAGGATGCCCTAAGTTTCCAAAAGTACATCAGCAACTGCCAAGATACCCTGGTCAGTACAAACCTAAGAACCCAATTCCGATTTCAAAAAGATCTGAAACACTGCCGAAAATTGTAGAACAACAAAATAAAACAATGCTGAGGTTGCGACAAGAAAAACTTCTCGTTCTGAGACTAAAGACCTATGCGAAAAATTGATGCAAGCAATCAAAACATACCTACTTAAAATTTTTGTTTGGAATTTTAACGGATTCAGATCAAAGAAAGAAGAATTATTGAACTTTTTAGAAGATAACTCAATAGACATTGCTCTGCTCAGTGAAACTCACCTTAAACCCTCAATAGATCTAATTTCAGGAACTATCAAACCATTCGAACTGACCGAATTACAGGAAAAGGTGGGGGAACAGCCATCATTATAAAATCTTTTTTTAAATATGAAAATATGCCGATTCATGCTTCAAACTTGGAAAATACTTCAAGATATTTGTGAAAATTTATTGTAAAAATGACGAAAAGTGTTATTTATTTTCGGATATCCTCCTTCATCTTCCATTCCTCCATCGTTTCATTTATCTGCGCCCTCCATATTCTACGTCATACTCTCTGTCAGCGTTCTTGATTGTGATGGCGAAGAAATTTATTTCTTTTAAATCGGAAAGAATGCAGTGCTGTTGCCTAAGAGATTAAAAGAGGGCTGTATGTATAGCAGAATGAAGTTCATGGAATCGAGATTTTGAATAGAAAAGTTAACGCCGAAACTGAGACACCAGTAAAAAAGATTCAAGATATCAATTCTCGGCCATTTTTACCTCTGTTTCTCTCTATCGATTGGTTGATGCGGTGCTAGATAGAATGATAGTCCTCGATGGATTGCCATTATCCGTTTTCGTCATATTTTCGGATCTGAACAGGTGACTCAATGTTCTTGGACATGAAATTTCTCTCTTCGTAGAGACCATGAACAATTGTGTTTCTATATGCGGACATATTTCGTGAGAAGGTATTTCGTGAACTCCATATGGAGAAAGAGATTGTGAAAATTTTCAGCCTTACGATGTGGTTGAGAATGAAGTCAATCAGAAACAAGCGTTACCTGAATATTAGTATTCACATTGTCGTACCAAGGTGTGGAATCTTGACTTGTCTGTAGTATTAACCTTTGAGCGATGCAAGTATGCCAATAGCTCTAACTTGTTGGAGTCGATTTCGAAACTGATATTGTGGGGATGACAACTATTGGGTATTCAATTATGATGAAATTGATTATCATTATTGGTCCATCGCAACAGCTCTGCTGTATACATGGTGTCCGTCTTGCTTTGACTGATCTACTTTATGCTAATAAGAAAGAGACTGTTATTCCTCCCGCCCCGAAGTCTTCCTCTTCGTGGCGGGCGGGAGAAGCAGCACAAGTAAAGGACTACCCTGTAGGGGCGAAGTATGGTGCCGTGAGCCCCCTGCCGCTATGGTAACCGTAAAGGCCTACAGGGAACTCTGAAATGTGGCTGACTAACGGGGCAATGGCACCGGAATCTACAGTTTCATCAAGGGAAATTTTTAGCGCAAACCCCTCTCAGCTCTCCCAGTTGGTAGCGGCTTCACTGAAGGTCCGCGGGACACATTAAATCACGTATTAGAATACTATTTCGGCCGCGTCCCGCCCGATACCATGTTAGAACACAAAGATTTAAACAAAGTCATCACATCGTTATCTGATAACGACCCTTTGTTTACAGATAACGAGTTGTTGTTGACAGCGGATAAGGTGAACTTATCTTCTTCACCTGGTAGTGATGGCATGCCACCTCTTCTTATCGTAAAACTAGTTAAACATTTTCGGACGTTTTTTCTAAGTATTTTCAACAAGTGTTAAACCACTGGCCACTTTCCATCTACATGGAAGCTGGGGGACGTCGTTCTCGTTTCCAAGCAAAGTGGGGAGGACTTTCTCGCATCACACCGTCCAATCACGATGCTGCCTGGTTTGGGCAAGATCCTTGAGCGTCTAATTCTTGCTAGGCCGTCGTGTATGGCCGATAGTATGTGTAAAGTGCCTCCAAACCAGTTCGGATTTAAGCCTTGTAGATCTACTACAGCCGCACTCTTAAATCTAAAATCTACTATAACCCGGACGGTTAAAAATAGGAAATCTTGTCTCCTTCTTTCTTTTGATGTTAAAGGCGCTTTTGACAACGTGCTCTATTCCAGTATCTTGAGAGCGTTGCACAAAAGCGTTTGTCCCAGAAACATTTATCATCTGATAAGCTCGTTTCTATGTAACCGTGTTGTGAGACTGCCTATGAATGGTTGTACTGTTTCGAGACGAGTTTCTAAAGGATGTCCCCAGGGTTCAGTTCTCGGCCCTTTTCTCTGGAATATTGTCTTTGACGAACTTCTCACGCTGGATTACAGGAATAATGTTTTCCCGCAAGCCTACGCGAATGATCTGATCGTGGTGGTCTCGGGATGTCGACTTAGTCAACTTCCCGCGGCCCAACACACCATAGATATGATTGCTAGGTGGTGCAGTTTGCATAAACTGGAACTCAGCGTGGGGAAGTGCCAGACTATGGTTCTCCTCAGACCACACGGGAGACTGCATGAACCGCGTCGGGATCTGGTTATCCACGGACGGCCAATCCAATGGAGCGACTCACTTAAGGTGCTGGGAGTGAGATTTGATCAACGTCTATCTTTCCACCAGCACGTAGTTGAAGTCTGCGCCAAGGTCCGCGGCATGTTGCCGCGTTTGACCGCAGCCGCTAATCTCAACTTTGGTTTTGTTACCGCGCCTTGAGAACTCTGTATCTGAAGGTGGTTGTTCCAGCCATTGCCTATGCCTCGGCGGTATGGTTTCCTAATCTTTCTCAACGCTCGTTAAACGTTCTACTGAGTGCTCAAAGGCCTTTCCTAGTGAGAGCCTGTAGAGCTTTCAGATCAACCAACAACGCTGCCTATATCTCCCTCTCGATCTGGAAATCTCAGCTAAAACAGTGCTATACCTTAAAAAGTATGTACTGGTTGACGCTGAAATTCCACTCGAGCCTCTTCTCTTTCGTCATCCTCGCCCTTACCCCCCCCTATTACTCCGCTCCTAGTAATATCCCTGCTCTTTTCCTCCACGTGGCATACTATACAGATGGTTCCAAAACCAGAGATGGAGTTGGCGCCGGCGTGTACAGTTTCACTTGTCTCGATTGTGCACCTGAAATACGTGAATCTCAAGTCCTGTCCCCTCCTCGTTTAGTCTTTCAGGCGGAAGCCCTTGGATTGGTTAAGGCACTTGAAAACGCAACCACTTTACTAAATCATCTAACCTTAGGATTCTTCCTGGACAACCTCTCATTCGTGAAGTCAGTTCTGAACTCTTAGACTGGTAATTACCTTATCGACAGAGCTCTGCTACTGATTTCGCGATTGAATCGCAATGGGAACAGATGCACCATACAATGGATCATGGTCCACAGTGGGAACGTGGGTAATTACATTGCGGACACACTCGCAAAGCGGGGTGCTGAGTCTGCTGACCCAAGCTGTTACAAACTCGCTCTTTTGTCGTTTGTAAAATCGGCAATCTACGGCCGGGAGCGTCCACCATGGGAAAGCAGATTCCTCTCTCTAGCTCCTTCTATCCACACCCGCTTCGCCTTACTCCAATGAGTCTTTTAGACAAAAGGTATGCGTATATCGTCCCTAGCGATCACACTGTGGTTGGCCTGCTATCGGGACACACGTGGACGGACAGTTTCGACCACAAAATAGGCGTCATTGACGATCCTTCCTGCCCTTACTGCGACGCTGACAGGGAAGAAACTCTGTCACACATCGTGCTTGAGTGCAGCAGCCTTGATGCCCTTAGATTCACCCTTCTTTCCACCTGTGCAGAAGAATTGGGGTAAACTCCGCGGTCACTTAAAGACTTTATTTTCGACAGGAGCACTTGGCGAGCCTGCCTGAAATTCCTAAAGGCCTCTGATAGACTTAATCCACGCGTCCGAGGGGAGGATTCCGATCACATGAGTGACTCGGACTCCTCACCTCATGGTTAACACCGGTCATTAGCGGCCGCTCGTAGACGCAACCCTGGCATTTGCCGCTGTTTAAAATCGGTTTCGCGACCTGCCCTGAGTATGTTATCGCCCCTGACGCTGTCTCTGTTACCCAAGGACAGAGGGAAAATGGTTTGGCGATTCGACGGCGCGGGCTGCTCGAGAAATAGACTTACGCAGCGACCCATTTGAACGCGCTAAGCAATCTATGGTGTACTTTTCTGGTTGGTTGTCTTAGTAATGGTACCTTCACCAGTAATCTCATCTAAAACCTTTTATATATTTATTTTTACAAAAATAAAATCTATCTTTTACCATCAGTTGCTGAATCATTCCCGCTTTATCTAATATTCTTATTTAAACGACAGCTGTCTTTCTTTTATCTTTCCTGGCCTGGGGAATCTAACCTTTTTAAACAACTTTGGTTGCGTGCAGCACCTTGGTACTTTGATATAGTGTATTGCGGCTTGTCTGCTTGCTACATTATTTTGGGCTTAAAAATCATACACTTCAAGCATTGCGGTATGTCTGCTCTCCACGGTCACACCTGGGCTCAACACTATTGAACCCGTCTCTGCCTCCTCCTGATCTCCGCGGATCACCACCCTGCCCCCCCTGATCCTCCTCTACATTCCGGCTCTCCTGGCCTCACCTGGAAATGATCCCCTGGCCACCCATTCCCAGGCCCCTCCAACTATGCTTTATCTATTTACCGCTTTATGCGTCCATCGGGGCTCAAAAATTATTCATTTTGGTTAACAGCCCCGTTAATAAAGATATTTCCGGAAAGGTATTTACAAAAGATGTTAGTTTATGTTTTGCATGGGAGAGGGCATCTTTAATTTTTATTGTCTTTTTTAAAATTTATATTTGATTATATAATTATGTTTATATCTTCTTCTATATATATAAAAATGAATGTTTGTATGTTTGTTTGTATGTCCGGAATACAAATTCGCAGTAGTTCACTAGTTCAAACCAAAATTTCCATACATAGGTAAAAAAATACGGGGAAGACGATAGGCTATTTAAATAAAAATATATAAATCAATTATTAAAACTATATATTTTTAGTCAGAAAATGATGATGACGATATTGCTGTATCATGTTTGATTATCAGATACAAAATTATATCGGGAAAAATTCCAAAAAGCAGAGACCACGGGTGAAACCAGTTCATTATTTTGTACGCAGGAACAAAATTCTAACAGAAAAACATTCATTCGAGCAGAAAACAAAAGCCAGATCATCTTTCTATAAAAATATCTCTTCTCAGACACAAAGTTTGGAGCGGGACGTTTCACAAGAGCGACATCCACGGCGCCAATTTATAATTGTAACGAATAGTATTTGAAAATCAAAATAATATAATTTTCAAATATCGTTGTGAAAATTTACGTATTAATTTTTATATTTTAAAAACACACAAAGTTTGGAGCGGGACGTTTCACAAAAGTGACGTCCACGGTGCCAATTTATAATTGTAACGAATGTTATTTGAATAAAAACATTTAATCGGGTAAAACCCAGGCGTTGCCCGGGTCATTCGGCTAGTTGTTAATATAATTTTTTTTTTTTTACTTTTTTTTTGAAACTTTATGTGACAGTAAAGTCTACACGTGGTACAGGCCATGATAATTGTGGTGGGTAGTTACAACTGCTTTTACTGTAAGCGCACCACATGTCTACACATGTGAAAAGCAGTTCGACTTTGAACTTACAATTGTACCAGAGCCCCGTTTGGTTACTTGCACTTGCTGCTGGGGTTGAATTTTTGCAAGAATCGGGGGCCAATGGAGCATTATTTTAAACAGAAAAAAAGTGTCCAATGCGGGAATCGAACTAGGGTCGTAGCGGTCGAAAACCAAACGGTTTAACCAGCCTTCCGCCGACCCCTCTCATGTACATGATGTTGAATGGTTATTCAAGGTAGATTAAATGGGGGGAATATTTATATTTGTATATACATAATATTGGGTATAATGTGTGAATGTGTATATATGGTTAATTAATATACAGTTAGGGTAATGGTACACAAATATTAAATAGGTTGTATTAAATAGGTAGGATAATGTGAAGGCGAACGTTGGATTGGAATTAAGGAAATTCTATTAGAGGGTAAAATATGTGAAATGTGAAATATTGGAATTAGTGGGGTTGTATATATAGGTGTAAAAGGAGTAATAAATAAGGAGAGGTTTTATAGATTGGGCTCGTAGGGTGGTTGATTATCTGAGTATTCGGTTTCGGAGGTGTTTGCTTCAGAGTTAATCTAGGGTGGTTTGTTTGAGGGTGAGAATCTTCCACAGCAGTGTGCGAAGGTGAGCATAAAACTCTAAATTTTCTTATTTGAGGATAATATTTTGTTGGTGTTAGGTATGTAACCTATTAGTCTTACACAGTTTAAGAAAAGTATTGATCTGTGTTTATCTAGAGATGGACACTCCAGGAAAATGTGTTCTGTGGTCTCGGGGGGTCCTCTACAGTGTCTACATGAAGACCTAAAGTGTTTGGATTTAGTGTGTCCATTAGCACCAATCCATGTGTGGCCTGTGATGAAACCTGTGGTGATGGCTGAGTCAGGTGCTATATGTTTGTGGGTGGTTTTGAGGGAAATGGGTGTCATGCCGAGGTTGCGGTGTATGGTGGGATTAGATCTGGTGAATTCGTTGTCCCATGCTTTCCATTGTTTGGATGAGAGGAAGGTTATTGTAGTTGTTTTAGAAGCTAGTTTGTATTTAGGGCTAGTGACACTGTCAGCTGCTTCTATTTTAGCCAGAGCATCAGCTCGGCAGTTACCTTCGATGCCTGAGTGGCCTTTTACCCAGTGTAGGGCTATGTTGCGGGTAGGAAGTAGGTCATATAAAAGAAGCTGGCATTTGTGAACTATGGGGTGGAAGAATCTGGGTTTTGAAATGGTGCATAGGAGGGAGAGGCAATCTGAGGAAATTCCGATTGATATATTGGGATCAAGGATACGGATGTCTTTGAATGCCGTAAGCAAAGCGAAGCTTATATGACCCCCCCCCCCTCAAGTGAAAATTCACTCGGATAAAACCTGGGCGTTGTCAGCCCTGTTCATTTGGTTAGTTATGCATATTTTAACCAAATGGGTCCTGGTTCTATTTTATTTAAAATATGATTTTAAATATTCCAAATAATTGAATAGTAACATCGCGAGTGAGCAAATTGTAATAATGCTGAAATAGTAAAATCTATATAAAACACTTTCATATGACTTATATAAAAAAACGGTGTAGTTTCAGATGCCATTATATAAATTGTGAAGATAGAAAAAACTTTACGTAAAACATTTTTTACTGATAATAAGATTTCTCAATATTTAAGTAGAGTTAAAAATATATTAATGAAAAACATATACTCTCACACTTACTTTATTTTAGCTTTACTAGGATAAAACTTTAATGAGCCTTAAGACTTATAACAGGCTGCCATTCTAGACCTGGTCGTAGAATGTGATAATGTTCTAGTATTACTATGAGAAAGCATTATTGCCAATCAGGATTCAGCAATATTAGCACCATATTTTCTGACTTCAAAATAAGCAAATTAGTCTGATTTTTGAATATTTTCAAATGTTAGGGTCAAAAATTCCTTTCATATCTATCCATCATTTATATATATCACAAAATATGTTAAATTTATAGTGGTTTAATTTGAATAGTATTTATATCTATATATATAAAAATGAATGTATGTCTGTTTGTTTGTCCTTTATGCCTGACCAAACCACTCATTGGATCGCCATGAAACTTTGGGAAGTTATTTAGTATAGTACTGGGAAGGTTTCTAGCAAATAAAATTTTTGAAATAACTTTTCGCCTAGAAATAATCAAGATAAATATTCTAATTTATCTGTTATAATTCAACAATCTGCTCTAAATATTATCATGATGATACGATGATTTTGTAATGTAGAAAATTAGGAAAGACAAAATTCAGGATGACACGGCAATTTATTTGAGACAAGAATAATGATACAATTCAAAGGCAAGATACTATTCCTTTAACTTCCAATTACCGAGGGAACCAATTAATATTGATTTTATTCAACTTATCGAGTATTTTTCAAGGGACCGGGAAAAAATGTTCACTTTATAGAGAGATTCGTTAGACAAACCTTTACTCGGGTAAAACCCGGGCGAAGCCGGGTACGTCCGCTAGTATTTTCTATAAAATTTAAATTTCTTCTTCATCTAAACATATACCCTTATTGAATTTATAATTTTATTTGTAATTTTAATTGAGAATACTCTAAAAAAAGGTTGCCTTTTTGAACTTTTGCTTTATATATAGAGATGACCTGGCTTCGTCTGTCTTCTCCTCGAGTGAATTTTTCGCTGTTAAAATCTTGTCCCTGCCTACTAAGAATGATGGCCTGGCTTCGCCCGTTGTCTTCTTTAGTGAATTTTCCCCCGAAATAATTTTGTTTATGTCAATCAAACATGATACAGCAATATTGTCATTATCATTTTCTGAATTAAAAAAAAAAAAGTATTTTTGCCCAGTAATTGTTTTTTCTTGCTTCCACACAAATGTGACAAGAACATATTCCAGACTTGACTTTATGCTCTATTGAATTATTTATATTTTAAGGGAAACGTTCGAATTTACATGTATAGGAAATCCGCCGTTATATAGTAAAATAAGGCGTAGTGTTTATGCTTAAAATATGAAACTTTCGTATGTTTTGTCCACGAGTTTAAATAAAAAAAGGTGCATAATACATAGCAATATCCATAAGAAACCGCTTTAAAACATGGAATGGTTTCACCTGAATTGAATTAGATATAAGAACTCTATTTCAACATTTCAAAAGTGGTCGCTTAAAGAGGTGGTGGCTGATCATAGAGATCGTTCATGAGAAGCTTTCTTGTGTGTATGTACGAGTATGTATATATATGTTTGCAATAAAAAATATAAAAGGTTTTTTTCGCATAATAATAGTAATAATAATAATACCTATATACAGTAGAGGTTGGATAATTCGAACATCTTTAATTCGAAAATGTCTTTAATTCGAATGTTTATCTTGGTCCCTAGAATATAGTAATAATAATAATACCTATATACAGTAGAATTTGGATAATTCGAACATCTTTAATTCGAAAACGTCTTTAATTCGAATGTTTATCTTGGTCCCTAGAATATAGTAATAATAATGATACCTATATACAGTAGAATTTGGATAATTCGAACATCTTTAATTCGAAAACGTCTTTAATTCGAATGTTTATCTTGGTCCCTAGAATATAGTAATAATAATAATACCTATATACAGTAGAATTTGGATAATTCGAACATCTTTAATTCGAAAATGTCTTTAATTCGAAGGTTTATCTTGGTCCCTAGAATTTCCGTTTTTTTTGGTCCCTTGGGCTTCGAATTATCCAAGTTAGACTGTTTTTTATTTTCTTCCTTTTTTCTATACGAACCCTTTGTTTAAGAGTACACCTATCTCTCCCGATTTACACGGTACTTGTTTTACACGTTTTCGCTTTTACATGGTTTTCCAAATAAGATTTTTTTTTTTGGTTTTATCGCACTATAATAAATGCTACTGTGATTGAACACATGCGCTGTGTACCCATCTCACGAGGAATCCCGAGATTATGTGCTGACTACATATTTCAACCTGCCAATGCATTTTATTTTTATTTCTGTGTACACCTATCCCCCCATTTACACGTTTTTCTCAGGAACGTATCTACCGTGTAAATCGGGGGATAGGTGTATTTTCAACTTGACATCTGCAATCTGAAGGGTTCAGATCCCTACATCTTTCCTCTTAGGCTCGGTCTATTTTGTTACTGGTTCATCGCAACAAACAGCTCTCTAGGCTGCAGTCTAGACCGGGAAGTTGGCAATTTTCACTCAAAGAAAACAGTTTAACCTCTATTTCTAACTCTCTCTAGTCAAAGTTATCCAAAGATCATGATGTGATCGGATTTATAAGAAATCGACGCGTCTATTTAAGAATTTCCTATGAGCACACCATTGTGAAATAAAAACGACATCAACTAAATTATCCTATATTCCAACAAATTACCAACTCCATTCAGAACTAGGGTTAATAAAGTTTCAGCTGGCTTCTCGTGGAAGGTTACAATTTTATTTTATATAAAATATCAGGCTTTTTTATATAAGTTACAATGTGCAGAGGCTTTGCGCAGAGGCGATATCGTAGCCAATGAGGATCGTCCGAGGCGCGATTATTGCTAGTTGAAAACTTTACCCAATACAATGTGCATTTATTGGTGTCTATAATTTTTATAAAAACCCGGGAAGCAATTTTATTTTCGCATAAAACAAAACATCTTCATATATATTAAAGCGCAATTTCTACTGTATATTTATAAATGTGTTTGTGCATATATATTATTAGTAAATTAAATTTTATTGCCATCTATCGTTAAAATTTTCACATAAATAAATTTACTACATAAACTACATAACTTTTATTAATATTTTAAAGATATCTCACAAAACTCTCTCTAATTTTATAAAATAGATACCATATATATATTTATAAAACCTAATCTATATATACCTGCATATAAAATTGAATGTCTGTCTGTCTGTATGTTTGTACTCTATAGATTCAAAAACCATACATCCAATCGCCGTGAAATTTTGGGATATTATTAGGTGTATCCCCGGGAAGGTTTTTGAAAAAATAATTTCTTGAATATCTTGAATATCCTTAGAGTTATTTGCAGATTTGTAGATTTAACTCGCAAGCAGCGCCCCCATTGCGACGATGTTAACTGGTTTTTCTATCTATAAGTTTTATTATCACTAAGTTTATTATCTTAAAGATTATTTAACAAAAGTAAGATTTTCTACCTATTAATTGCGCACAAGTCAAAGTTAGTTTTATCATTTATCTACAACATATATATTGGGAGAATAGATAAAAATTATGATTTTGTAATGTATAAAATTAGGAAAGACAAAATTTAGGATGACACGGCAATTTATTTGAGACAAGAATAATGATACAATTCCAAGGCAAGATACTATTCCTTTAACTTCCAATTACCGAGGGAACCAATTAATATTGATTTTATTCAACTTATCGAGTATATTTCAAGGGACCGGGAAAAAATGTTCACTTTATAGAGAGATTCAAATTTACGAGTTTCAAATTATCAATATATATATATATATATATATATATATATATATATATATATATATATATTATAAGTTTATAGAGAATTGTTTTAACAAATGTTCGTTAGACAAACCTTTACTCGGGTAAAACCCGGGCGAAGCCGGGTACTTCCGCTAGTGTATTATAAACAACACTACAGGGAAAGAGAGGTTCTAGGGTGTATAATAAACAACTGCAAAGGCACTACAGTGTTTTATAAACAACTACTGAAGCACTAAAGTGTATTATAAACAACTACAAAGGTACTACAGTGTATTATAAACAACTACAGGTCAAATATCCAAAAAGAACTGGACAAACAAAAAATCTTAACTGGAAGGAAAAGATTGGGAAACCAAGAAGACCTAAAGCCACATAGATAAAAACAATCAAACAGCTCTCTCCATTCAGAGAACTATACATTGAAGCCCAATAGACAGAGGTCAATGGATCTTAATGATTATTCGAAACGCCTAATAAAATCCAAATTGAAATATATGGAAGGTGATTGCTTTGTGACAAAGCCACAACACCAGCTTTGGCAAACTGAGAAGTCCCACCTGAAGATCGTGGTTCCGGGCTAATGGCCCTCCTCAGTCCAAGAGGCTAATGAAGATACACACTCAAAAGCCTTTATTAAGACATATAGTCTTACACATGGATTTACAATACGGGAAAAATCTGCAGATGAAAATAATTATACAACAACAAAAAAAACTTTATTTAGACACTATTGTCTTACAAGGGATTCCCCTAAAAGATCATATATGTACATGAGTGAGGAGGAGAAGCAATTTAGAGGGGAGGGGGAGCAATCAGCCGTTCTCTGTGGAGTTGAGCACTTCTTCCCTCATTTTATCAATCACCTTGAAAAATTTAAAATATTTATAAACAAATGTTTTATCCAGCAGGAGAGTAGTACAAATTTTATATACATGTTGTTCATTATAGTGAGTTAGCCCCGAAATTTCGCGAATTTCCAGTCTCTTTTCCTGTAAGAATGGGCAATGGAATAGATAATGGACCAAATTGTCTTGGATGCCAACATTGCAGAAGTAGCTATTTAAAGGGTCGCTGTTCCAAAATCCCGTGATATCCTCACGGAAAAATAGCCATAGAATCCTTTGACGGGCTATAAATCATTTAATTTTCAAAGGGAGGTTTGATAGTAAGATAAAAATAATTATATATATAAAGTAAAATCTAATTACATTTAGTACAAATAATGAAATTTTTTATACAGGAAAACTAAATTAGGAACATTAAGCTCATAAGAACGTCAATGGAGAGACAACGTTAGTAAAGGATTCGGCGCTTCTCTCTTTTTTGGCGAACGATAATAAATATATGAAATGAGTAAAATAATAATTTATTGTTTTCTAAAATATATGTTCTTGGCTGTAACTAAGCAGAATTCAACTATCATTAAGTTTATTTAAAACTGTATATTTAGACTTTGTAAAAAAATTGAACCTTTGTTAACTTTTAATTTAGACTTGTGTCGAAAAAGAAAACCGATTGTGAAAATTGATGGAAATTTTGACGCTACTTTATAAAAGTTTTTAATTAACTTGACTTTTTAATGGATGTTTGTCCACAAAAATTGTGATCATTTTTAATATACTTCTCGAACTCCTAGAAGTCTGTCGATTTGAACACTTGCTCAATCCCGATGACAATGCAAGTTTGCAAAATATCAGGCTTCTTATAAAAGTATATCGTTAAAATTAAATACATTTCCAGCAATACTTGGCGCTAAGGAGATGTTAGTTTTTACTATAGAATATATTATATATGCTGTCTGACTTGGTTAACCGTAGTCATATTTAACTTATATGAATGAATCAGAAGCCAATGCGTCTAAATCCAGAAAACAAATTTTGAGGAAAAATATTTGAGAAATTCAGACAAATATCTGATACAGATACGATAGATGTCTGAAAAACGAAGAAACAGGTAAATCCTTCACTAACAAATATTTTTATTTATTCCATTCAAATTTTACAAACATCAGAAAATATAAAAGGTTTTCACTGGCTTTTGAGCACTCATATATAGATTCACAATACGCGTTGGTAAAGATAATCAAAAAAGTAAATTAAAAAAATAGCCCTATTCTAAAAATTATAAGGAATATATTCTAAAAGGTCAAAAAGGATTTGCTATCAAGTTCTTATAAGTGAAGTACGCGCTAAAAATTCTATATTTTCATTTAAAAGAATTAACTTTAAGAGCACGCATTCAGAGACTATTATATTATTTAGAAAAAAAAAAACACTTTTTTTTGCAATTTTCAAAACGCTAAATAAAACCAAATCCACATTTTTTACAATACAGAATTGAATTGAATACAAATTGTATTTGAAAAATCCCTAAATTCAACTAAATTATATCAATTTGTGAAGGCTTATAGCCAAAAATTTAAACGTGAAATATTTATTGTTAAAATGGTTTCTATCTTTAAGAAGCCGTTACAGTTTTTGTTTTTAATAGTTAAATATCAATACATTAGTTGTATATATAATCATTACCTAATTATGTATAAAGAAAATAAAATAATATGAAAGAACTTGAGAAATAACAACTAAATATATATTTAACGTCAAACGAACACGTCGGAGGTAGAAAACAACAAAAAAGCTTGGGGTTAGATAAAAATAAGGCTGATGAAAGTATTAAAACATTAAAAACATTTTATTAGCGAAAAGAGACCAAATGTAAACAATGTACAGTAGGTAACTCACCAGACCCTGCAAGGAGCATTGTAGTAGCAGCCCTTGTCCTGTCTGAACTGCTCCAGGTTGTTCAGCGCCCCCTGCACTCTGGTCCTAAGGTCGGCCTGTGCGGGATTGGGACGTCTGGCGCCGTTGGTGCACATCATACTGCCGTGGGCGTTGTAGAACCTGCTGTTGGAGGTCCGTCCTCCTGTGACCGTTCTGTAGGCCGAGAAGGCCGCGCGGAGTCCTAGGTTGTCAGCAACGTTTCCTCTCAAGGCTTCCTTCCTGTAACCGCTTCCAATCATGTGGTATTGATAAAGAAGACACGATGCTTCCTTCTTGTACGTCCTCTGGCTCTGCTGGGACCACATACCTGGCACCGGGCTGGCGATGGCTTTGGCCATCTGGTGTCCGATGATAACGCCTAAGGTGCCGTAGTTGGAAGCAGCGTCCCTCGTTGGGAATTTCTTGGCTAGCATCTGCACGGCTGCTGGGATATAGATGGAGTTGTCACTGGGATCATAGGCGGCGTTGGGGATGAAGCTGGGGAAGATATAGGACCAGGGGTCGTCGATTTTATTGGTTTCCAAGAACTTCATGACGTTCACATTGTTTTGCTGGTAATCCTCGCTGATTTCAAGGCCTTTGTAGAAGATCTCGAGTATTTGGGCATCCTTCACGTAGCTTGGGTAGCCGTTCATGGTCTTGATGGAACGGATCGCCTCGGCGTTGTTCGCAAGCGTGTTAGAGTCATACCGTCTGTTATAACGAATTTCCTGGATAAGGGCTTCTTTGACCGCTCCAGCAATGTTCTCGGACTTCTTCAAGTTGACAATGTTCTTGGACATCTCGTAGAAGAGATATTCGAGGGAATAGCCGAACGCATTCTTTGTTGCCACCATACACCTCATGTCTTTAGAACCCCAAACCTTGCCATTCAGATTCAAGTCGATATAGTGGTCTCTAGAACTCTTAGTAGGGATTAAAGGCTCCAAAATATCATAAACATCAACTTGAACATTATCAGAATTCATACAACTATCGAAATATTGAGCCGTCTTTCTCAAGAAATCAGGAACCCTAGTACTAGGATTCTTATGAACTTGTACTAAGAACATACCGATCTCTTTAATGATGCTGTGGGTCAACATGGTGAACCTGTTGTCGTGGTATCCAAAACGGTCCTCGAGTGGGACACAGATGTTCTGGTAGAAGTCGTTGCAAAGATTGTTGGTGGGGTCCGGCTCTGGGGGCACATAGCTGATCCTGAAAGAGTCCGGGGTCCGGCTACCGTCCGCAGCTGCCCCGGGGAGCCAGAGTGCCGAGGCTGCAGTTAGGAGCAGAAACACGAAATACGCTGTCTTCATCTTCTAACTTTAAGAAGATTTATGATTTTTTCTTCGAAGCAAACTTTGAAGGATAGAAAGGGAAAGCTGGATACAGAGTGAGATTGAAATTAAAAACAGAATATACTAAATATTCTGTGTTAATATATATTCAGGCACGACGTTGTTTTTTTTTTTTTAAGAAGTTAAATTATTTTGTTATTTTTTAATAATTAAATATTTTTATTCACCAATCCCTCCACTCTTTGTATATCTCACAAACTATTTCAACTTTAATCTAATGACGATATGTGGCGCTGAGTTTGTTTATACAAAAAAAAAAACGTTGTAATGCCTTGACAAAGGTTGGCATTTAGCCAACCGAAATATTGTCAAAACAAATCCTTTCTTCGATCTAATATATGCCTTTTTTAATATATACACTCATGGACAAAACTTAAGGAAGTGGAAACTCTATAATGTTGCCGTTTTTCTATATATATATATATATATATATATATATTTTTTTTTTAAGGAGACGGAGGCAATTTTTTCCACACTTGGTTATCTCATATGTCTTCAATAAGGTCACTGTGTATCAAATATCTTTCAGAGTTATTGTATGAATCCCGATATACATGATAAAAGGTATAGGTTCCTTTTGTCCATGCGAGTATATTAATTGTTTTTATTTGAAAATATACACTTCGTTCTCTTTTTATGCGGTTTTTTTTTATGCGGTTTTGGAGTTATGCGGTGCAAGAAAAAAAAATTATTCGAATTTCGAAAATTTTTTTTTTGGTGATTCACTTTTTCTGAAAACGAATAAGAATAACAACTACAACTCTACTATTACGCAATCAATACAAAGAAAGAATTTTGTAACGTCCTGGTTGTATGTTAAGTTATCCAACAAACAGTAGAGGGGAAGTTCCAATGTCTTTTATTCCGCGCCTGCCGGTGTCTTACACAACTCGTGCAAAACCGAAATCAAAACTGAAAACCCGCCGGCGTGCCAGCTGCCGTTACAAATTTCTTTTTTCTTTTATTGACATGTTTTCTCTTGATTTGTTCTTAAAAACAAAAGAGACAAAAACAAAAATACCTCGTTAAAATTGCGTGTTTTTATGCTGCATTTTGTTTTTGTATGAAACTAATTTAAAAAGCCTGCATATTGAAAGCATTAGAAAATAAAACTTTGTGAAAGAAGGTTACTACCGAAAACCGGAAGATAAATTTACTCAAGTGAATTGTAAGTTTTTTTGAATAATTTTAGTGCGTAATTGTACATTAAGTTTTTTCTATAATTTTTAGTCCTCTTAAAGAAAATGTGTGACAATAATAAAAAACAAAAAAGAAGTGCAATTTCGCTAGAAACCAAAATTATAATTCTCGATTGCTTGGCGAAAGGAGAAAGATCAATAGCAATAGGTAAACGTTATTTAGGCGAATCTACTATAAGAGCAATAAAAAAATGAAGCGGCAATAAGATCAGTCAGATCTGGTACAAATGTGAGTTCTAAAATTTCATCATATTCAAGAGGCACTTTAATAGAAAAAACAGAAAAGGCTCTCGTAATTTGGATTGAAGATTTAACTCAAAAAAGAATTCCGTTAGATGGACATTTAATCAAGATGAAAGCCCTTAAATTTTACAAGGAGTTAAAAGAATCAGAGCCATCTACATCTTCACGTGAAAGTAATCCACAATTCTCTGCCAGCACAGGGTGGTTAACTGGTTTTATAAAAAGACATTCTTTTCATAATCTAAAAATAAAAGGTGAGGTGGCTTCTGCAGATGAAGAAGCTGCTAGAAAATATCCTGAAAAGTTGGCTAAAATTATTAAAGATGGAGGATATTGTGCCCATCAAATCTTCAATGCTGATGAAACAGGATTGTTTTGGAAAAAAATGCCAACCCGTACTTACATTGCAAAGTCCGAAAAAAAATGCCAGTGGTTTTAAAGCTGCTAAAGATCGAGTTACTTTATTGCTGTGCAGCAATGCATCTGGCGATCGAATGTTAAAACCGCTGCTTGTAAATCGATCTTTAAAACCACGTGCATTAAAAGGAAAAGACTTAAATACACTGCCCGTACATTGGATGGCAAACAAGAAGGCCTGGGTAACAACGGCTATTTTCACTGAATGGTTCAATAAATGCTTCGTACCCGAAGTAGAAAATTATATGAAAGAGATGGGTCTCGAATTTAAGATCTTATTAATTCGTGACAATGCACCAGGTCATCCAAACTTAGAACATCCAAATATAAAGGTAGTTTTTTCCCTCCAAACACAACGAGCCTAATTCAACCATTAGATCAGGGAATTATTTCAACATTTAAAAAATATTATGTAAAATTCACTTTCCAATTCATTTTCGATAAACTGGAATCCGATACAATAACAGTTACTGAAGTTTGGAAACAATTTAATATCTTGAACTGTGTAGATCATGTTGCGTTAGCAATTGCCGAGATAAAATCACAAACTTTAAATGCATGTTGGAAAGCTGCTTGGCCTGAATGCGTATCAAAGAGAAATGAATCAAATAGAACAGCAATAGTAACATCAGATATTATTTCAATTGCTAAGGAAATAGGTGGGGAAGGTTTTGATGATTTTGGCGAGCATGATATAGAAGAATTGCTTGTGGACGAAGCCCTAAATGATGATGATATTTTGGAAAGTATGGTAGATACTACTAAAGATTTCGAAACAGTGTGTAGATAGCGAACTGGAAGATGTTACTCCACTGGACGAAAAATTACTTCGGGAAGGCCTTCAACTTTCCGGTAAATTGGAAACTTTTTTTATTCAAAATGATAATGATGTAGAACGCGCCTTAAAATTCCAACGTGATCTGAAATTTTGTATGTCTGGCTACAGAGAACTCTACAAAGAACTAGTCAAGCCATCACAGCGTTTGATTACTGACTACCTTGTCAAAGAAAAAAAAAATCACTGAAGTTCCTAAAGAAGCATTACCATGTAGATCTGATCACGTAATTTTATCTTCAAGTGATGAAAGTGATCTTGCACCAATCCACAAACGGGTTCGCACATTATCAGACAGCGAATAATGATGAAAACATTCTTAATATGATTTTAAATAAAGTTTTGTTTATGTTTTTTTTTACATATTAAGTTTTGTTTTTGTTATTAACACACATATGTGCCATTTATTAAAATATGATGAGAAAAAAATTAAATCTTATTATTTATAAATCTTTTTTTATGCGATTTCTGGTGCATTTTAAAACATTATTTAGGTTTTATGCGATTTTTTTAATAAATGGAACGTATCCATCATTTTACATATAAATGTATGTCTTTTTTTGTGCGATTTTTTTTTATGCGGATTCCCCTGGAACGCATCTATCGCATAAAAAAAGAACCAAGTGTATATCTATATCTATATAAATAAAAATGAATGTTTGTATGTTTGTCTGTTTGTCTGTTGGTTTGTTGGTTTGTATGACCTGTATACAAATTCGCAGTAGTTCACTAATTCAAACCAAAATTTCCATACATAGGTAAAAAATAACGGGGATGACGATAGGCTATTTTAAAAAATATATAAATCAATTATTAAAACTATATATTCAAATTATTCTACTTAGCTCACGAGCAGCGCCCTCTAGAACGCGGGCGATCTGCCGGCGGCGCGCGCCCGTTGGCTCCCGGCGAGCACGTGACTTCCCTGTGCGCGCGCATGCGCCGGGAAGTCACTTGCTCGCCGGCAGCCAACGGGCGCGCGCCGCCGGCAGGTCGCTTTAGCGTTCTAGACGAGAAGCTTTTTCTTAATTACAATGCAAGTCCTTAACTATATTTACAGGTTTTCTAATTTATAACTATTTCACATATTTACATAATTCGCCGTTTAAAATAACCGCTCTTGCTATATTTGCTATGTTTTATTTTGCTATGTTTAATGTGTTTGAATAATACATTTAATCGTGTAAACCCGGGCGTTGCCCGGGTCATTCGTCTAGTATATATATAAATGAATGTTTGTATGTTTGTTTGTATGTCCGGTATACAAATTCGCAGTAGTTCAGTAATTCAAACCAAAATTTCCATACATTGGTTAAAAAATACGGGGAAGACGATAGGCTATTTTAAAAAATATATAAATGAATTATTAAAACTATATATTTTTAGTCAGAAAATGATGATGACGATATTGCTGTATCATGTTTGATTATCAGATACAAAATTATATCGGGAAAAATTCCAAAAAGCAGAGACCACGGGTGAAACCAGTTCATTATTTTGTACGCAGGAACAAAATTCTAACAGAAAAACATTCATTCGAGCAGAAAACAAAAGCCAGATCATCTTTCTATAAAAATATAGCTTCTCAGACACAAAGTTTGGAGCGGGACGTTTCACAAGAGTGACATCCACGGCGCCAATTTATAATTGTAACGAATAGTATTTGAAAATCAAAATAATATAATTTTCAAATATCGTTGTGAAAATTTACATATTTATTTTTATATTTTAAAAACACACAAAGTTTAGAGCGGGACGTTTCACAAAAGTGACATCCACGGTGCCAATTTATAATTGTAACGAATAGTATTTGAATAAAAACATTTAATCGGGTAAAACCCGGGCGTTGCCTAGGTCATTCGGCTAGTATTTTATAATAAATTATGTATTTTTATATATCTGATTTTTTTAAAGATTCATATAGATGTCAATATAAAATTATTTGAATTTTATAATTATTACACATGTAATTGCTTGGCAAATCGATGGTTATAAATTGTTAATTTTTCATTTATTTTATTAATGATATTAATTTAAATCGGGTAAGTTGGCGACTTCTCTAGGCTCCAGGAGCCTGGATTAACCAAATAAATAAATTACTTCAAATATTTCATATTGATCTGATATATTGGGAGTATAAATAAATTCGTCTGGTTCTAATAAAGATGGCGCAGCTAGTTTATTTTCCATTGTTTCATCTGGCAGCACCATTATTTTGAAGCGTCATCATATATCAGTAGAATTTGAAGTCTATAATTTCATATTGTTTCTTTTAAGCGCCAATAAAGAAATTCATTTCAAAATATTTTTTTTAAAAATTGCGTTTTCTCTTTATTAATAATGCTACGATCGAATGTACCCGGCTTTGCCCGAGTTTTACCCGAGGGAAAGTTTTGCCTAACGAACACACATTCACTCTATACTGAATCTATTTTTTTTTTTTTGCTTATCCCTAGTACACGTGGTACAGGCCATGATAATCATGGTGGGTAGTTAGCGACTGCTTTTTACTGTAAGCGCACCACATGTCTACACATGTGAAAAGCAGTTCGACTTTGCACTTACAAATGCCAGAGCCCCGTTTGGTTACTTGCACTCGCTGGTGGGGTTGGACTTTTGCAAGAATCGGGGGCCATTGGAGCATTTTTTTTTAAACAGAAAAAAGTGTCCAATGCGGGAATCGAACCCGGGTCCTAGTGGTCGAAAACCAAATGGTTTAACCATTGTAAACTAGACGAATGGCCCGGGCAACGCCCGGGTTTTACCCGAGTGCGTATACAGGGTGTACCAGGTAAATTGGGAATTTCAACGATGGTATTTTAACTGAAATTTTTTGCAAGTAAAAATTAAAATATCCGAATGAAATTTGACACAGTAGTAGATAAAAGGATATAGTTTTTATTTATTCAATGTAGTTTCCATTATTAGCTACAACAGTCTCGAGGCGAGTGCGGAACGAAGCACAGGCCTTGGCGACGATGACCTTGTCCATTTGGGTCATCACCGTGTGAACTGCTTTCTTGACAGACTGGATGGTGGTATGAGGAGCTTTGTTGACATCTCTCTCAACAACGCCCCATACATAGTAGTCGAGGGGATTGCAATCTGGAGAATTAGGGGGCCAAATATCAGGACCCCAGTGACTAGGGACGTTAAGTGTCAGCCACGATTGTGTCTTTTTTGCCTTATGGGCTGGAGCTGAGTCCTGTTGGAAGACATACTTCCTTCCTGCGGCCACCATGTCCATCCAAGGCTTCACAACGGTCTCCAGAACATTGATGTAGGTGTCAGCGTTCATCCTAAGGCCCTTCTCAAAGAAATGAGGAGGCATGACATCACCTTCACTGCTGATAACGCCAAGGACCATTACGGAGGCAGGAAATTTCGTGTGCATCACGACAGGTATCTCTGAGGGGTCTTTACAGATCCAGCGATCATTCCTGGGATTTACCTTTTGGTCCACGTCAAAGTTCTTTTGTCAGAGAAGAACCTTAGCATGCCAAAAGAGTCGTGTTTCAGGTTGTTGAGGAGGGCAGCAGCCTTTCCTTTTCTGTTATTCTTCATATTCTCAGTCAGCAACTGACCTTTCCGAAGGGCATAAGACTTGAGACCAAGGTCCTCATGGATAGTTCTGACAATTGTCATAGAGCCAACGTCCATTTCCTTGGCTATGGCCCTCATGCTCTTCCCAGGGTTTCCATCAATCTTCTCCTTGACATTTTTGACAAATTCTTCGCCTCTTACCCTGTCTGATCGACGCGAGTGCTTTTTCCTTGTAGCTATCCCCTCTTTGTTACTGTCGGCCTCATCAAACTGCTTCTTGACACGATAAATAGTGGTTTTGGGCAACTTAAGAAAATCCACTATCTCTTTGGGGCTCCTTCCGGCGCGCAGAGCAACGATGATGGCAGCTCGATTTTCAAATTCTCGGTTACTCTTCATCACTACACTGCGCACACATATACTGTTGCATTTTACATGAATATGGCTACGTAATGAAAAAAAAACAAGTTTTTAATCTCAAGTAGTTTTTGTTTTATGGACTGTCAAAGTTAGTCCCAATTTACCTGATACACCCTGTATATTTTAAAAACGTTTTAATTCAAATACTATTCGTTACAATTATAAATTGGCGCCATGGATGTCACTCTTGTGAAACGTCCCGTTCCAAACTGTGTGTTTTTAAAATGTTTTAATTAAAATACTATTCGTTACAATTATAAGGTACTTATATATATTTAAAGGTTCTCATAAAGGTTACCGATTTAAAAGTTTATTTTATTTTATTTAAAGAAACATATTTTCATTTAAGTATTGTTATTTATTTTAAAAGATTAAGTAATTGTGCAAAACGATAATTGCCTTAAAAAAAAAAAAGAAACATTCGCGGTGATTTTGTCTGGCATTCGTTTATACAATTATTATATACTAGACGAATGGCCCGGGCAACGCCCGGGGTTTACCCGAGTGCGAATATATTTTAAAAACGTTGACTTGGGTGGTCGCTATTAACAGGGTGGTCTGTATAGACAGGTGGATGTATCACACAGCTGATAACAGGGTTGTCTAGAGTGGTCGCTATAGACAGGGTGGTCTGTATAGACAGGTGGATGTATCACACTGCTGATAACAGGGTTGCCTAAGGTGACCGCTATAAACAGGGTGGTCTGTATAGACAGGCAGCTGATAACAGGGTTGTCTAGAGTGGTCGCTATAGTCAGGGTGGTCTGTATAGACAGGTTTATGAGAGGCAAACTTACATAAAAAAAAATAAAAAAATAAAAATAATAAATAAAATAAAATAAAAAAAAAATAAAAATAAAAAAATAAAAAAAATAAAAAAATAAAAAAAAAAATTAAAAAAAAATTAAAAAAAAAATAAAAAAAATAAAAATAAAATAAAAAAAATAAAAAAATAATAAAAAATAAAAATAAAATAAAAAATAAATAAAAAAAAAAATAAAAAATAAAAATAAATAAAAAAAAATAAAAAATAATAAAAAATAAAAAAAAAATAAAAAAAAAAAAAAAAAAAAAAATAAATAAATAAAAAAAAAAAAATAATAAAAAACAATAAATAAATAATAAAAAAAAATAAAAAGAATATTACGCCTCTAAAATAGTTTTATAATTTGATAACAGATGGCGCTCTAGTACATTGTATCTACAGCCAATGAGCGCGCATTCTATCCGTGAGCTTCAGACAAACAGACAAAGCTTCAGACAAACAGACAAAGCTTCAGACAAACAGACAGAATAAGGCAAATATATAAGTAGATATTGGCATCATATATTAACTTTATGAACGGAAAAATATGTCCAGGGTAGCCTAGTGGTCATGGCATCTTCCCGGTAAGCGGAAGGTCGTGGGTTCGATTCCCATCCCTTGACACTTTTTTTATTTTATCCATTCTGACCAAATTCTATCCATGAACTTCACACAGTGAACTTCACACAGACAGAATAAGGCAGTTATATAAGTAGATATAAATTGATGTTCGTTACTTTTCTTCACACCAAAACTACTGAATAAACCATTGAAAATGTGGCACGTTTGGTAGCTGAATGTATATATATATATAATCTCATCAAAAACTTAAATTAAACAATAAACAAACATTTTAGATATTTTGAGCTATAAAATATATTATACACTGCGTGACATTGAAAATGGAACACCAAGAAATAGTGGCCAGAAAATTATGCAAATTTCAGGGTAGACGCGCCTAACCGAGTTATGCAAATGATGTAAAATGCGCAGCTCTCGTGCGCACATGGAGTAAGATATAAGGGAAGGAACTTGCAGAAAGGACAGTATTCGTGTCGTTATTTCTTCAAGGAAAATCATTGTAGAAATTTTGTTCTTGTGTCAAAAGACACGTGTAATAACAGAGAATGCCAGGTCATCGTAAACGGAGGCAGTTCAAGCAGACAGACGCTTTTACGAGGGGCATGGTGATCGGACTGAAAAGGGCAGGTTGGTCCATACGTCAAATAGCAGCTGATACACACCTTGGTGCGTCCACGGTGCACCGACTGTGGAGAAGATGGTTGGAACAAGGAAATGTGGCAATTTATAGGAATGTCGGTGCAACCAGAGTGACGTCAGCACGTGTGGATCGGCGTATCCTTCGACAGGCAGTGGCGGCCCCACAAGCCACTTGTACCGCCATCCTGCAACATGTGCAAGACACCCTAGATCATTCCATCTCGACCAGAACCATTTCCCGTCGATTGGTTGCTAATGGCTTGCACTCATGCCGTCCGCTAAGAAGACTGCCATTGACCCCACCGAATAGGCGCCAACGTTTGGAATGGTGCCGGGCTAGATCGACGTGGATGACGGAATGGCACAGGGTCGTGTTCTCAGATGAGTCGCGTTTCTGCTTGTCGAGTGATAGTCGCCGTGTACGCGTGTGGCGTCGACGTGGAGAAAGGTCCAATCCGGCAGCAATTGTGGAACGCCCCACCGTGCGACAACGTGGAATCATGGTTTGGGGCGCAATCGCGTATGATTCCAGGTCACCTTTACTTCGTATTCAGGGCACTATGACGGCCCAACGATACGTTGATGATGTGCTGCGACCGGTGACACTCCCCTACCTTCAGGGGGTACCCAATGCCCTTTATCAGCAGGATAACGCAGTGTCACGCAGTGTATATAATTATTATATACTGACAATTTTTAAATGATTATCTTTGCTTGGCTTCTTCTCTAGTGAATGTTTGCCAAATGAATATAGCTTTAACATAAGTTATTTATTATAATTATATTGTAACATGAATGACAAGGCCAATATTCCAGAAAAAAGTTTGGGGAAGACAAGTGAGGGGTAGCCATGTGTTGTCAGGGGGGACAGGCACCAAAAACAGCATTCCTGTGTGGGGGAGGACAGAGTCTGGTCACATTTGCGGCAAGTAGAAGACGTGGGGAGTTGCCTCCGGGGCGTGTGGGTGATCCTGCGAGACGGTGCCAGGAGAGCCTGACATCGGAGCGGCCTACAAGGCGATGTATTCCAGGCTGGACATGTTTAGTGTGTAGCGGAAGGTTTCACAAGACTGACATCCACAGTGCCAAAGATTCTTCTGACGGGGAGGTTGAAGGCCAGTTCCACTTATTGTATTCCTTCTGTTTAGTGTCACTTATAATAAAGCCATAACCTTAGCTGCATCCCTTCGAACTCACGTGTGTATCTTTGTGGCATCCTGATCACGACAAAGAACATAAAAAACGTCTGGGTAACAATATCATTATCACTCTCTAAATATATTATTCACTAGCGGATGTACCCGGCTTTGCCCGGGTTTTACCCGAGTAAAGGTTTGTCTAACGAACATTTGTTAAAACAATTCTCAATAAACTTATTAAAAAAAAAGATATATTTTGGTAATTTGAAACTCGTAAATTTGAATCTCTCGATAAAGTGATCATTTTTTCCCGGTCCCTGTGTGCCGTGTCATCCTGAATTTTGTCTTTCCTAATTTTCTACATTACAAAATCATCGTTTTATCTAGTGAACATTTTTTCCCGGTCCCTTGAAAAATACTCGATAAGTTGAATAAAATCATGGTCGTTTATGGAAGATGGACGAAGTTCCCGGAGGTCATCTTGGGCAAGCCCCCGCGAGGCTTTTTTCTTGTCAACTTGGCACTGCTGTGTCACCAACTCTGCCCCCGCGCGCGAGGACCTATTGACCCCTCTGCCCCTCCGATTGGTCGGTGGGTACTTGGACTGTCCATCCGGCCGGCGGCCGGACGATTACATACTCTCGACAGGGGGAGGGGCAGACTTCCTGCCTAAGCCTATCTCCGTCGCAAAGTGGCGCTGCTTGCGAGCTAAATATACAAATAACTCTAAGGATATTCAAGATATTCAAGAAATTATTTTTCAGAAACCTTCCCAGTACTATACTAAATAACTTCCCAAAGTTTCATGGCGTTCCAATGAGTGGTTTGGTCAGGCATAAAGGACACACACACCTACCCACACACACACATACATTCATTTTTATATATATAGATGAGGATTCCAATTAATATACAATTAAAATTATCATCTTTTTTATTATTATTAATTAAAAGCCTTTATTTAACTTGTCTATCTGTCTGTCTGTCGCCAAATCTTGTAATCAATTTTTAATATACTTATAGGGCACCTAGAAATATGAAATTTGGTACGCATGTTCAAACCTGATGACAATACTAGCTGACAATTTTCAGACTTCTGGGTTGTCAGGTTGGCCAAGAACGGACAAATTTCCAAATTTCCTTCCAAATTTTGTATATTTAATTTTATTTATTTTGTTTTGCCAATATCTCGCGAACCGTTCGTTTTTAGCGATTTTCGTTCGATTTCTCCTTCTGGATAAACTTTATTGGTATACTTTTTACGCTCTTTCTGATGGTACCATTTTCATTGAGATTGGTAAACTTTTTTATTTAAAAACTTTTATTTAACTTGCCTCCATGTCTGTCTGTCTGGATGTCTGTCGCCAAATCTTGTAATCAATTTTTATTAATATACTTATAGGGCACCTAGAAATATGAAATTTGGTACACATGTTCAAACCTGATGACAATGCTAGCTGACCAATTTTCAGACTTCTGGGTTGTCAGGTTGGCCAAGAACGGACAAATTTCCAAATTTCCTTTCAAATTTTGTATATTTAATTTTAATATGCTTCCAGACCATATAGAATAATGAAACTCACAATACTCGCTCAGTCCAATTAATAATTGACAGATAGACAGATATACATTCATTTTTTATACATAGAGATTAGCAGTAATTAAACGTAACAGTAAGAAAATGTTGATTTTAATATATGTAAATAGAGTCTCTTAAGAAAGACCACCTAAAAACATGACTCAACTTGTTTCTCCTGTAGGTGGTCTCTCATTGGAGATTCTAATTGATATTAAAGGATCTGTAATAGACCTTTAATAAGAGACTGCCTCTTGGAGAGACGGGTTAAGCTACAATTTTAGGCACCCTCTACTTTTTCACACTGTTTGACTTAATAAATGCCATTTTAACCATTTTGAATGTGTATCAATCCAGTCTATTTTTTTATATTTTATAGGCAAAATCACTTCATTTCAATTCATAGGGAATTCTTAACATTTTTTTTTGTCTTCATTCAGCTTACTTTCTTTTATATTTTAAGCCATTGTTCCATTATACATATTTAATACCGTATACACTGTTTTACTTTCAAAAATGTCATTAATAATTTGAATACAGACACATTGAAAACCTTCTTAATAATGATGATAAATTTTAATAAAATTATAATGGAATATGGGAAATAAAACGAAACGAAAAAAAGGAAATCTGACAAAAAATAGCTTTATAACTTTCCCCAAAGTTCTAAATGGTCAAATAGCAAGTGGCTATATAAACAGTGTATACACAAAGATAAAATATAGATTTTAAAATATTTTTTTACTTAATTTTATTGCATTGTAAATTCTTCATCTTCAGGGTCATTGGTAGTTATGTGGAAAATTTGGTGACATTTGGTTAAGTAGTTTCTGAGTTTATCGATAAACAGACAGACAAATTTTGATTTATATATATATAAAGATAATACAGAGATAATAAATCAGAGTGCTGAAAATATTACAGAATAATTAATATTTATCCTTATGCAAAAAAAAAAAAAGGTTTTTCAAACTAATAATTAGATAGAAACCTTTCTGGTAGTATATTAAACAATTTCTCAAAGTTAAATTGCGATGAAATGAGTAGTTTGGTCCGGCATAAAGAAGAGGCATATAATAATTTTTTTCTATATGCATGATAATATTTAGAGCAGATTGTTGAATTATAACAGATAAATTAGAATATTTATCTTGATTATTTTTAGGCGAAAAGTTATTTCAAAATTTTATTTGCTAGAAACCTTCCCAGTACTATACTAAATAACTCCCTAAAGTTTCATGGCGTTCCAATGAGTGGTTTGGTCAGGCATAAAGGACAGACACACCACACACAGACATACATTCATTTTTATATATATAGATGATCTGGCTTTGTATCTTCTACTCGAATGAATGTTTTCTGTTAGAATTTTGTTTCTGCATACAAAAAGTGAACTCGCTTCACCCGTGGTCTCTACTCTTTTGGAATTCTTTCCCTATATAATTTTGTATATGATTATCAAACATGATACAGCAATATTTTCATTATCATTTTCTGACTAAAAAACAACTATTTTTTCCCAGAACCTGTCAATTTCAATTTTTCTTGGCTAAAAATGCGACAATTCTGGAGGTTGCGAAAGGATTTTTTCAATAAATGTTCAAGACATGGAAGGAATTAGAAATCCAAATATTCAGATTCCTATCTAAAACGTCCTTGGAATTACAAGCAAATAAATGAGAAAAGCCAACAAATATTTTAATTTTATCTGTTATAATTTAGTCATCTTATTCCAATATCATCACGCATATATTTATATTCATTATATATATATAGGTGTGTGTGTAACAATATACCTCCATACATTTCACGACACCTTTTTAAATAGTTCCCCTTTTTCAATTAGTATGTTGTTACTTTTAACTATTTAATCAATTGTTTAATTATAATTCAAATTATATATGTACCAATTAAGCCCTAACAATAATCCACTGGGTGTCTCTAACTTTGTAATATATTTCAATGAATTTAAGGTTCCCAAAAGCAAAGAGACGCAGTTCTGTTAGTAACGGATTTTGCTTATGTCACTTCCGACCTCCAACGAGGAATTGACCAGTCTGCTGCGAGCAGGCTTGCAGCTATTTAAGGCCAACGTCGTCTCAGTGATAAGGCTTTTTTTGGACTGGCATTTATACGACTAAAAATAGCGTGAATAATCTATATATATAAAATTGAATGTCTGTCTGTCTGTACTCTATAGATTCAAAAACCATACATCCAATCGCCGTGAAATTTTGGGATATTATTAGGTATATCACCGGGAAGGTTTTTGAAAACTAATTTCATGAATATCTTGAATATCCTTAGAGTTATTTGTAGATTTGTAGATATAACTCGCAAGCAGCGCCCCCATTGTGACGATGATAACAAGTTTTCTTATCACTAAGTTTGTTATCTTAAATATTATTTATCAAAAGTAAGATTATCTCAGGATGACACGGCAAATATTTTACCGGGAAAAAATGTTCACTAGATAAAACGATGATTTTGTAATGTAGAAAATTAGGAAAGACAAAATTCAGGATGACACAGCAATTTATTTGAGACAAGAATAATGATACAATTCCAAGGCAAAGATACTATTCCTTTAACTTCCAATTACCGAGGGAACCAATTAATATTGATTTTATTCAACTTATCGAGTATTTTTCAAGGGACCGGGAAAAAATGTTCACTAGATAAAATGATGATTTTGTAATGTAGAAAATTAGGAAAGACAAAATTCAGGATGACACGGCACACAGGGACCGGGAAAAAATGTTCACTTTATCGAGAGATTCAAATTTACGAGTTTCAAATTATCAAAATATATCTTTTTTTCAAATAAGTTTATAGAGAATTGTTTTAACAAATGTTCGTTAGACAAACCTTTACTCGGGTAAAACCTCGGGCGAAGCCGGGTACATCCGCTAGTTTATATATAAAAATGAATGTATGTGTGTGTGTGTCTGTCTGTCCTTTATGCCTGACCAAACCACTCATTGGAACGCCATGAAACTTTGGGAAGTTATTTAGTATAGTACTGGGAAGGTTTCTAGCAAATAAAATTTTTGAAATAACTTTTCGCTTTAAAATAATCAAGATAAATATTCTAATTTATCTGTTATAATTCAAAAATCTGCTCTAAATATTATCATGATGATACGATGATTTTGTAATGTAGAAAATTAGGAAAGACAAAATTCAGGATGACACGGCAATTTATTTGAGACAAGAATAATGATACAATTCCCAGGCAAGATACTATTCCTTTAACTTCCAATTACCGAGGGAACCAATTAATATTGATTTTATTCAACTTATCGAATATTTTTCAAGGGACCGGGAAAAAATGTTCACTTTATTGAGAGATTCGTTAGACAAACCTTTACTCGGGTAAAACCCGGGCGAAGCCGGGTACGTCCATACAAGAATAATGATACAATTCCAAGGCAAGATACTATTCCTTTAACTTCCAATTACCAAGGGAACCAATTAATATTGATTTTATTCAACTTATCGAGTATTTTTCAAGGGACCGGGAAAAAATGTTCACTTTATCGAGAGATTCGTTAGACAAACCTTTACTCGGGTAAAACCCGGGCGAAGCCGGGTACGTCCGCTAGTTAATTATAAAACACTTTTTTAAAAAAGCTTTTATTTAAAATTAACTGAAAATAACAAAATAAATATTTCTGAAGTATTGCTTTTTTTCTGAAGGTACCATTTAACAAATAAAATAATAGACTTAGAAATAAAAGCGGTGGGGGAACAATAATAATAAATTTGAGATCAATGTGATTTTATATGAAGCAAATGATTAGCAAGATTATGCCTTTCATTAAATTTACACCTATTTGCTACATAAATGATTATCACCCCCCACCGCTTTTATTTCTAAGTCTATTATTTTATTTGTTAAATGGTACCTTCAGAAAAAAAGCAATACTTCAGAAATATTAATTTTGTTATTCTTAGTGCATTTTAATTAAAAGCTTTTTTTTAAAAAGTGTTTTTATAATTATTTTAATTTAATTTCAAATTTATCTTTGTTATGAAAATGTAAAATACTAGTTATATCAAGACTTATTTTTAATTTGTTTTCTGTACACCAGTCGTCAACTTTTTCCAAAATACGCTCAATTGAATTTTTGAGGGTTGCTAAATCTTTGTTCAGCATATTATTGTGACATCATCGGCATAGCAAATTATTTCTGAATTACATTGGGTGAGGTGAGTTGGTATTTGTGAATGTAGTTGTGATGAGGACATGTGGAAAATGTCTAAGTGTTGGCTATATATTGTTTTTAGTTGATAGCAGGCGTACATTTAAAAATAACAAAAAACTTATTTTTTTCTTTAAATGAGAATTTTGAATTATAGAAGGTTTTATTTTGAAAAGGACATTATTTAAAAATGAATATGTAAAAAAGGGTTTAAACTCTAAAGGTTGGTTGAGAACACAATTGTGGAATAATGGAGATCCATTATTCCGGACGCCGTCCGGACGGCTCGGGTGACAACAAAACAAGCTCTGGCTGCGCCCGCCGGGAAATAAAGAGGGAGGAGAGCTTCCGGCCAGCCGCCAAAAAGGAACTAGAACACGGCCTGGTCTTCTACCGACCAGTTGGGTGTTTTCCTCTGTCCTTTTAAGATGTATTAAATAAAGTTAGTTTGAAGGAGACTTTTACCCTATCCTTTCTGCTATTTAGTGATCTTATTTAAATCCTTGCAACAGCCCAAAAAAGAATCATCACTGCAAATTCTTCTACCGAACTCGCATCAGTGTTTTGTGAAACGACTACCCGACATTTTCTTCACAAAGTGGAGTCCCCGCGGGTGGGCTTCTGGCAAGGCAAGATCAAGTGGATTGAACGGCGGAGTACAAGTCAAGACTCAAGCTAAGTACCTTTTGTTTTACCTTGTGTTTATAGTTTATTTTGAAAAATGGAAATTTTAAAAAGGCTAAGAAGTTTACTTAGAAAGCGACTAACTCGCAGCTTGAAGACGTCAGAAGAGTTTCTGTCAGGTACTCCACCGATACCTGTAGAGGACATTGAAAATAATAGAAAAGTCATTGAGGAAACTCATAGTGAGCTTCTTGTGATCCAAGGCAAGATAATGGACTTCATGCTAACTTTAGACGTTAGCGAAGAGTGGTATTCCCAAAATGGAGAAAATACTGAAATATTCAGACATAGACGTGTCGTTTTCGGTGTTAACTGTAGTCCTTTCATTTTGGGGGCAGTAATAGAATACCACCTGTCTAATGTTCGACCTGAACATAAACCGTTGTGTCAGAGGTTGCAAAAATCCTTTTATGTGGACAATTTAGTCACAAGCGTGAACTGTTTTGAAGAGTTACAAGATCTCAAATTGACCGCAACGTCCATCAAGGAAAATGCTAGGTTGGAGCTAAGCCGTTGGGAGCATAGCCTGGACGTGGCCTCCGATACTTACCCCTATGAAAGTGCAGAGATATCTAAAGTGCTTGGTATATATTGGGATAAAGGTAAAGATTGTTTGTCATGTGAAATTTCCGTAGCCATACCCCCCAAGATAACCAAAAGGAGTATCCTATCCTGCTTAGCCCAGATATATGACCCTATTGGATTTCTGAACCCAATATTAATAAAGCCTAAAATTCTATTGCAAAAAGATTGTACTCTAAAGTTGGCATGGGACGATGAATTGGACCGTCACTACAAGGATGAACTAAGCCTATGGTTCGACGACCTTCAGCTGCACAAAGGCATGGCAATTCCTAGGAATTTCAATCCATTGATGGTACCGCAGAAGGACTGGCAGATACACACGTTTGTTGATTCTAGTAGTGAAGCTTATGCTGCTGTGGTCTTCCTTCGGACACGGGTTGCTGACAAAATTGAAGTGCATATGATGGCGGCTAAGTCTCGAGTCGCTCCTCTCAAGAGACCTACGATACCAAGACTTGAACTTTTAGCCTGTGTTGTAGGAGCACGTTTAAACAAGATGACCTTTGAAGCTCTAGAGTTAAAAGATATCAAAAATGTATTCTGGTCTGATGCCACAACAGCCCTCGCTTGGATAAAGCGCGATGATCAGTGGGGTACCTTCGTCGGGAATCGCGTGAAAGAGATATGCAGACTTAGTGATCCTGGAGATATGTTCCTAGCTAGTGCAATCCAGCTGATTTACCCTCCAGAGGATGCAGCCTCTCCCAACTGTTACAGTCTAGATGGTGGGAGGGCCCTTTCTGGTTAAAACTCTCCGAAGAATATTGGCCTTCCAGGTATAGAGACCTGAATGAAGAAGAAATCTGTGCGGAAAGAAAGAAAATTGCTGTTGTGACAACAGTTAAAAGTACCGATCATTGGTACATGAAATATTTCTCCTCGTTTATAAAAAAATGTGCGGATGATGGCATGGATTAGAAGATTCATCAACAACCTCCGATCTTCAACGAAAGTAAAGGGCGAACTTTCTGTGAAGGAGATCGATGAAGCGGAGCTAGCGCTTTGAAATTAGTTTAGGCCGAGTGTTTCCCTAGCCACTCTATACCTGGCCTGAAGATATATGAAGTAGAACGAATCCTGAGTGTAAAAACAGAATTAATTTACAGCAGAGACGAATTTGGCTTCCGTTTGCCAGTACTATTACATGGGACTCATTCGTTGATTGAACAAATAATATGTGATTCACACGTTGAGAATTTCCACGCTGGTGTACAATTTTTGATGAACAAACTTCGGGAAAAATATTGTATAGTTAAAGCGAGACAGACCATTAAGAAAATAGTGAGAAGATGTGTCACATGTCGCCGCTTCTCCGCTAAACCCGTTGTGGTGGAAGACGCTCCATTACCTGCCACTCGAGTACATAACGCGATGGTATTCGAGGTGGTAGGGATTGATCTGGCGGGCCCGCTCTATCTGAAAGATCGGACCAAGACCTGGGTTGTTCTCTTCACCTGTGCTGTGTACCGCTGTGTACATTTGGAACTGGTAATATCTCTCAGCACAGAAGATTTCCTAATGGCCCTGGAGAGATTCATCAAGAGACGAGGACGTCCATCCACCATCTTCGGTGACAACGGAACAAATTTTGTAGGAGCCAATAACTTCTTTAAACAGATTGACTGGGAACGAGTTTATAACGACAGGAAAGTGAGGCGTATTGAATGGAAATTCATCCCGCCCACTGCTGCCTGGTGGGGTGGATATATACCTAGGTAAAAATATATATAATCCCTATATATAGTCACGACCGTCTTTCCTCATCGGCCTCAGTCACGGATGCGCGCGCATCATCATTATGATCATTATCTAATGATAATAATAATAATAATTATTATTTTATTATTATTATTATTTTATTATGATCATTATCTTCTATAGAAGCTTCTATCTTTATAATTATGTATATTTACAAAAAGTCAATTCGCTCGCGCCTCTAGCGGTGAAAATAAGGGGTAATACCAGTTTGGAGCGGGACGTTTCACAAGAGTGACATCCACGGCTCCAATTTATAATTGTAACAAATAGTATTTGAATAAAAACATTCAATCGGGTAAAACACGGGCGTTGCCCGGGTCATTCGGCTAGTATTATATATATATGTCATAATATATGCTCTTACAGAAATAATAAAGTAAACCTACAGTCAACGAGAGAGAGACGTCGATAGAAGGCAACTAAGTTACGGGCATTTTGAACCACTGACCACATGCCGGAGGGGGCTTTTCTTGGAACCCTCAGGACCTATATTTGGACAGTTTGGGGGCGGTTGGCGACACAAACGGTCGTTCCGCAGTGGCAGCCGCTAGCGCTCCCTCTCTCTCGGTTTGCTGTGTCCCATCTTCCAAACTTGTGGTTTCCTTATTTCTCTCTCCCCACATTATCACTATATTGTCACATTGAAAGTCGACAGGATAAGACCTGACCGGGAAACAAATCCCTCATATACCAGAGTATGAAGAAAACAAGAAGCAATACCACGATGATCGAACAAACCCACAACCAAGTTCCACAAGAACCAACGACCGACTCTACTCTAGCCGCTTCCCTTCGAACTCTCACCCTCTGTCTCGACCAACTTTTAAACCGTGAGCCTGAAGAAGCAATCACCTACGACGGAGATGAACCTGCCGCACACTTCTTCTCACAACTTGAGTCTCAACCGAACTTCCACAACTTAGAGCCAGCACGCCAAGCTCGAAAGGCTCTATCATCACTCAGAGGCGAACCTCGCAAAATTGCACAAGACTCAGCTCTACTCAATAAGACTTATGAAGAGGTCAAGGTGTCACTCTGCGCCGTCTATCCCCGACGCCCTAGCTTCACTCTTCAAGAGTTCAATGAGCTTAAATGCACATCGATGGCCGAGATCGAGACCTACTACAAGAACAAGGTCCGAATAGGATTGGCGATCAACCTCCCTAAGAGTGCCATCGTGCAAGCACTATCCAACGGTGTGCCACGTAACTATGGCAACCTTTTAAAGATGGCACAACCCTCGGGACCAGAAGAATGGTTGTGCTTAGCCCAACAGCTGACCTACGAAGGGGATAACACCAGCACTAAAGCTGCCCAACAACGATCACCGCGCCAGAGCAGAACACCTTCCACCACCGTGGAAAAGACCCCACCATATCCTTGCCGTTACTGTGGCGGACAACACTGGCACGCACAGTGTCAGCAGCGAGGGCCCTACCAGCGGACTTTTCGGACCTTTACACCTGCGGTCCACAACGTCGAGCAACCCCAAAGATCGACTGGGCCTGCAGGTATCTCGAGACCGCAGCAACGACGAGCTCGGGAGAAACCAAGTAATGCCAACTTCGGCAGCAGAACTCCTCCGAAGCTCAATGAACCTACCTGCACCCTAAACCAGCATACGCCTGTAAGTGCAATTATTTAAACCCCTATCATTCATTCTTTAAAGATGCCATTCCTAGTTGACTCTGGAGCCAATGTTTCCATAATTAGTTTAAACCAATTTGAATATATTAAAAATTTTAATAGTTTCATTTGTTCCACCCCTATTAAAAATGATGTTATTATCCGTACTATATCTAGTCATGCCAAACCAATCGGATTAGTTACCTTACCAATACATTTAATAATTTTAATTTTAATGAAACATTTTATATTTTAAATTCACCCCTTGAACTTGGTATTCTATCTATTCATGTTATGCAATTCTTAAGATTAACAATAGATTTTCAAAATCAATTGATACTTCAAAATAGTGTTCCAGTACCTAAACATTTGTACCATTTTGTATGTGACCTTCCCACTTGTAAGCACGGCTCGCGAATAATAACTTCTAACCCTAAACGACCCATAATTCACTCGGTTAACTTAGGCGTTGACGATTTTCAACCTCCACGTGAGCCTTGCTTACAAACAACCCTTAGTAATATTTATCAACCTTCCCCTGAATGCCCCTCTCACCCTTACAACCTTAATAGCCTTCCTAGCAGCCCATGCCCCTCTAGAGAATTAATGATTAAAGAATTTATCGAACAACCCCCAGAACTGCCTATCCCTTATCAGCAATTATTGTATTCTTTTAAAGATATTTTCCCTATCAATAAATTCAATGTATTACCACTCAGCATAACCCCTGTAAAACTCAAAATTATTTCCGATAAGGTTATTTCCCTCCGACCATACCGAACTACCTATGCCTACCAGAAGGAAATTCAGGACCAGGTATCTCAACTTCTAAAACATGACATAATCACCCCCTCCTCTAGCCCATATTCCTCTCCTGTGACACTCGTTCGCAAACGCGATAACACCATGCGTCTCTGCATTGACTTCCGTCGCGTGAACGAACTAGTACCCTCGGATTTGCATCCTTTGCCATTGATAGAAACGGTACTGGATAACCTGTCGAAAGCCAGAGTATTTAGCACCGTTGACATAAGCAATGCATACTATCAAATCCCCATCGCGGAGGATAGTCAACCACTACTCTCTTTCGTGACTCAACAAGGGCAATATAATTTCAAACGCTTACCCTTTAGATTCAAATCAGCACCCCAAATTTTCGAACGTGTGATTACCCAGTTGATCCACAAACACCACCTCTCTTTCATAGCCCATTATTATGACGACTTCGTTATTTTTTCTGACTCCTCAGAACAACACCTTACACACCTTCGACTTTTCTTTAAATTCTGTTTAGAGGAAAATCTCCAGCTTAACCTTAAAAAATGTAATTTTTATCAAAATGAAATAGATTTTATCGGCTACCACATCACCGTAGGGACTTACACACCTAATATTAAAATACCGAAATCATCAACGCTATTAGAACCCCTATCAACATTAAAACTCTACAATCATTTTTAGGGGCCGTCAACGTATATCATAAATTCATCCCAGAATATGCTAGACTTCGCCACCCCTTAAATCAATTACTAAAAAAGAACGCCAAATGGCTTTGGAGCCCGAATTGTCAACAAGCCTTTGATAAATTGAAGCAACAGCTCGCAACACAACCTGTGTTACATCTATTTCAAGAAGGGCTCCCATGCCAGGTCTATTGCGACGCTTCCACGCAGGGCATCGCAGGTGTACTCAAACAAGTACATCCTGACGGTAACATCTACCCTGTACAATATTACAGTCGCGCGTTGTGTTCCTATGAGCGTAATTACACTATATCTAAACTGGAGTGCTTAGCCATTGTAGAGTGCGTTGACAAATTCCGAGCGTACCTCCTAGGTACAAGGTTTGTCATCTACTCGGATCATCACGCCTTACAATGGCTAAAGACCATAAAATACCCCACCAGACGACTCTTTCGTTGGAGCCTTCGACTCTCAGCTTACGACTATGAGGTCAAATACCTCAAGGGCTCGCGTCAGTACGAAGCGGACCTACTCTCCCGTAACCCTTTCTGCGGATTTCTATCCACAGGTCAAATAAAAGATCATCAGGGCGAATTACGGAGGGACACAAGGTATATCCTCAATGACAAGGACCTTATGACCATCACACGACGGGGTGTCACTAAAATAATTGTTCCACCATCACTCCGTAGCACCCTACTACAACGAGCCCATCGCGATTTCAATCACCCCGGCATTTCACAGATGACCAGACTGATCGCAGCCCAATACTATTGGGACGGCATGACAAATGACATCAGGACACATGTAAGAACCTGTTCAGTATGCCAATTAGTCAAACCACCAAAAGGACCTATATACGGAGAATTGGGACAACTCCCCCCAGCGGTCCTGCCGTACGAACTAGTGTCACTAGATACTATTTCTGGATTCGCGAAATATGGAAATTCTCAGACCTTCTTACATGTCGTAGTGGACCATGCCACTCGGTACGCGTGGGCATTTCCATCACGGTCCACCAGCATTCTCACCTATACCCAAGTGATTAAAAAGGTGATGCAGTTTGGTTCTCCTAAACGACTTTTGACGGATAGAGCTCCTGCCTTCTACCACTCCGAAATTTCGTAGAATTTTGATTAGACATAACATTGGCCAACTTCTCACGACAAGCAACAACCCTCAGGCCAACGGATTAAGTGAACGACTAAACGCCACGATTACTGGCAAACTTAAACTGTTGCGCCTCCAACAACCTAAGACGGCCTGGACCAAACTACTACCTCAGGTTCTTCAGGCTTATAACCATATCCCACATTCTGTGACCGGGTTTCCACCGTCATACCTTTTGTTAGGTAGTTTCCCGCTACAACTATCCTAACATGTACAAAACTACCCAAAAATCGACGACGCCAGAGAATTGGCCTATCAAAGGACACACGAATGACACTTACGCGACAAAGCGAGATTCGACCAAACACATAGAGCTTCCGATTTTGAAGTAGGCGATCTCGTTTTGGAAAAACATACCACCATCCAGACACCGGTAAACTGGCACCTTTCTTCTCAGGACCTTATGAAATACTGGAGATAATTTCCCCTCAAATCGTACGGATCAACCGCTCCAACCGACCTCTAAATCGTGAGACAGATACAATTCATGTCAACAAATTAAAACACTATACGGAAAACGAACAATTTATTTCACCGCCCGTAAATGATCGAGACCAACTTAAAAATACCTTCAATTTCCTATATAAACACTTCAATCACACTCTAATCCATACTAAAACGGCTATTAACTCACGAAAGCAACATGACTACACTTACAATCAAGATGATCAAAGATATTTGAACCGCTTATCCCCTGAAATCTTTACCAATTACTAACCTGACAACGAGACTTTACGAACCCAGTAGTATCTAAATAATTAAGGTAGAAAGGCCCAGGGCAAGTTTCCCCCTCGCTCTGTCGCCTTTATTCTACCTTTGCATCTCGAACTACTTTATCTTCGCAAATTAAATATAAGTCCATTCGACTTCCTCACCTACACACGGGACTTTTCCCCTCGGACTCGTTACACAAGTAACTACATAGATAAGGTAGAATGGCCCAGGGCAAGTTTCCCCTCGCTCTGTTCGCCAAGGTTCTAACATTGTATGTAGTCCTATATTTACCTCAGTCCTGAGCTCACACAATTGCCAACCTCAACCTCATTTCTCGTACTCTACACTTATAGCATAGAAAGCCCATGCCAAATTTCCCCTTGCCATGTCCGCCTGAAAAATATCTTAAAGTGTAGAGTTCCCCAGTCTTAATGACCTTCAGAATTCCATCATGTGTTTGTGACTCCCCTTCTCCTTGTTCACACTCCTCAATGTCATTTACTTTATAGTACATTAGATTTTGTTGTATATAGCCTTTTATAACCTTGATATTTTCAAAGATTTCCTTAAATGTCAAACTCTCCGGTGTTGTAAAATTGCTTGTAAATAATATTTACTTGTGTACTATACAATATTTTATTTACATAAAACTATGTCACCATAACCTTAATTAATTTCAACTGTAAAATTATTTTCTCTATCCGTGGCTTCACCAGCTTTAAGTATACTCAAACCATGTTCAGCCTTCTTCAACAGGGGCCATATGTCATAATATATGCTCTTCCAGAAATAATAAAGTAAACCTACAGTCAACGAGAGAGAGACGTCGATAGAAGGCAACTAAGTTACGGGCATTTTGAACCACTGGCCACATGCCGGAGGGGGCTTTTCTTGGAACCCCAAGGACCTATTTTTGGACAGTTGGGGGGTGGTTGGCGACACAAACGGTCGTTCCGCAGTGGCAGCCGCTAGTGCTCCCTCTCTCTCTCGGTTTGCTGGGTCCCATCTTCCAAACTTGTGGTTTCCTTATTTCTCTCTCCCCGCATTATCACTATATTGTCACATATATATATACTAGACGAATGGCCCGGGCAACGCCCGGGTTTTACCCGAGTGCGTATATATTTTAAAAACGTTTTAATTCGAATACTATTCGTTACAATTATAAATTGGCGCCATGGATGTCACTCTTGTGAAACGTCCCGTTCCAAACTGTGTGTTTTTAAAATGTTTTAAATAAAATACTATTCGTTACAATTATAAATTTGAACGATAGGCTCATTATTTCTTTATACCGTTATATTATATATATTATATTATATATATATTACAAGTTATTTGTTTTCTTGGCCGACTGTTTTACATATGGTGTTATCTTAAAATTGCTTGTTTTGAATATTTTTTAGATTGAGATTATTAGCTAGTATGTAAAAAAATTAACTCTGTTGAAATTTAATTTTGTATTTATATATATAAATAAAATTAACTCTGTTGATTTTTTTGTATTTAATCGATAACAGCGAAGTTACGCATGTTAATGTTAGGAAAAATATTTTGATGTTAAGCAAAACCTGCTCCATCTCGTTTTACATAAATGTTGAAAATTTGGTCGAAATTGATGCATTGTAACGAAAGTTTTTAGTGAACAACACTTATGAAATTTGCATTTTATTAATATAGATATAAGATATATATATATAAGATAAAAGTTGATATTTTTTTTGTGTTTAAGTTAGAAGATTAAATAGATGTTTATATGTATTATATTTATATCTTATTAAGGAGAGAAAAATGTAATAAAAGTAATTATATGTTAGAATAATATGTTTTTATTTCAAATAGAAAAAAAAAGAAAATTTAACAACGTAACGTCTTTTATCATCGGCTTTTACCCTTCATTTAGACATACTCTAAAGATAAAGGAAGAGATTTATAATGATTATATATTTATTTTTTAGTAAAAGAGAGGAAAGAGATAAAGAAAGAACCATACACTTTTATTTCAAACAGGTAGAGAATTGAAAGGGTGTTAGTATTTTATAGTTAATTAATAGTTTTTGTAATTTTTTATATATATATTTTTCCCCATATATAATTTATTATTTTTTATAGAGTTAGAATAATATGATTAAATGTTTTGCCTAGTTAAGGATAGATAAACATTTTTTAAACCTTTGCCAATTAGAAATTATTTTTTGGAACCCTAATGGTAGACCAAGACAATACACAAAAAAGATTGGAAAATCTATTGGAAAGAGAAATCTGTGGTATTAGGGCTCTTCATAAGAAAATACCACATACCCATTTCACCCTTACTTCATTATGGTTAGATTTCTCTTCGACCATTATAGTGTATAATTAAGTTAATATTAGATAACATAGAATGAGGTTGTATACTTACCTATTCATAGTGACGCCTGTTGCTCTCTAGAGACAGTGCACATGTGTGGACATGTAACATGTGGCTGTTTGGGGCACGCCAACTTTGTTCTAAAAGTAACCCTCCCTCTTCTAGGAAACCTTATTTTTAAAGTTGTTTAAAGTTAGAAAAGCTGTCAGAAAGGAATCATTAGAAATTTTAAAGATTGTGCAAATATGCATTATTTTTTTTGTTTCCATTGATTTAAGTCAAAATTATATTTGAAATTATAAATTAATTGAATAATAAAACATTTATTATGCTTCAAATTCATTTATATTTGGTTTCCAGCTCCCTCTCACAGTAACTGGAGATCAAATTGAATGAATTTAATGCTTTATAATAGTTATCATATAATTAATTTATTTAAAGTCATAGGAAATATATCCAGTTATTCTATCATTTGTTTTATTATAAGAGTAGAATATAAGTTGTTGGTTAGATTAATTGAAGAAGTTTGAAGTTTCAAACATATAATTATATTTTTATTGCTTAGGTATTTGTGTATTGATAGTTTATTGTAAAACTTTACTGTTTTTATTTGAAACCGTTGTGTGTGTGTGTTTAAATACTCTTTATTAAGATTTTTAATGTTGTGGAATAATGGACGCGGTCCAGACGGCTCAGGTGACGACTGCAAACAAACAAGCCTCGGCGGCGCCAGCCGCCAACAAAGGACCAGAACACGGCTTGGTCTGCTACCGACCAGTTGGGTGTTTTCCTCTGTCCTCTTAAGATGTATTAAATGAAGTTAGTTAAAAGGAGACTTTTACCCTCTCCTTTCTGCTATTCAGTGATCTTATTTAAAGCCTTGCAACAGCCCACAAAGAATCATCACTGCGAATTCTTCTACCAAATTTTGCATCAGTGTTTTGTGAAACTATTACCCCAAAATCAAGTGGATTAACGGCGAGTACAAGACTTAAGATAAGTACCTTTTGTTTTACCTTCTGTTTATAGTGTTTTTTGAAAAATTGAAATTTTAAAAAGACATAGAAATTTACTTAGAAAGTGACTAACTCGCAGCTTGAAGACGACAGAAGAGTTTCTGTCAGGTACTCCACCGATACCTGTAGAGGACATTGAATATAATAGAGAGATCATTGAAGAAACACACAGTGAGCTTCTTGTGATCCAAGGCAAGATAAGAGACTTCATGCTAACTTCAGACGTTAGCGAAGAGGAATTAGAGCAAGACGATGAGGTAGCCTTGCAATATACCCAGAGATATAAGAGGATATATAAAAAATGTCTCGCTCTTGTTGGAACCAGGATCACTGCATCCAGTCCCACGACCAGTGAAGTGAGCTTCGCTTCTAGCTCACACCATAGAACTGTAAAACTACCCAAGATAGAATTAAAGAAGTTTACAGGAGAAATAAAAGATTGGTTGGGATGGTGGGCACAGTTCAACAAGATACATGTCGATCCCACTTTAGAAGACAGCGACAAGTTTCAATATCTTGTGCAATCTATGTCGCCGGGAACCAGAGCTTTAATTCTATCTTGGGTAGTTTTACAGTTCTATGGTGTGAGCTAGAAGCGAAGCTCACTTCACTGGTCGTGGGACTGGATGCAGTAATCCTGGTTTCAAAAAGAGCGAGACATTTTTTATATATTCTCATATATCTCTGGGTATATTGCAAGGCTTATCCGCCTTATGATCGATTGCTCCTCCAAACAACAGTTGAAGGTGACTTCATTTTATGATGAGTTGGTGATTCATTTGAGAGCATTGGAATCCTTAAAGATTGAGGCCAGACAGATTTCTGTATTTATATTTCCAATGATTGAGGCATGTCTCTCAGAGGAACTCATGAAGGCTTGGCAAAGAAGCCTCCTCCATGATGTCAAGATTAATGCTAATGATTCGACTCAAACTAGAGTTGACCTAATTATGGAGTTTCTCCAAAAGGAAGCTGCAGCAGAACAAGACAGAGCCTTAGCTGGATCCAAGTTTGGACTCAAATCTCTGAAACAAGATAGAAACGTGGGCAGACAATCACATCCTGCTAAGATACCTACGGCCTCTGGACTATTTGCTGGACGTGCCCAGAATAGCATTTTTTGTAATAAAGATCATAAAAACACAGAATGTCTTGCTGCGCGCAGAATGAGCATTAAAGAAAGAAGAGAGCGTATTAAAAACGCTAAATGTTGTTTCTCCTGCCTCCAACCAGGTCATATCTCTTCTAATTGTAGAAGGCGCATAACTGAATGTATTCGATGTAAGAAGAAGCACCTTGATATTTTATGCCCTCTTAATGCTCCTGGACGAGAGTCAGCGGATGAAGACAAGGAACAGGTGGAAGACTGTGACGTTTCTCCTAAAGTTGAAAACGGAGTTTCATTCTCCGGTCTTAGCGCTTCGTCTCTGATTTTGCTACAGACTCTGAAGATTAAGGTAGAAGGTGCGACTTCGGCGAAAGTAGTGCGTGCCCTCCTTGACACAGGTTCCCAACGATCCTATATTTTGTCTAAAACTGCCCAGGATCTCGGACTATCTCCCATTGGCCAGGAATCACTTAAACATGTGGTGTTTGGAAGTCATACTAGTGAAAGTGTCCACCAAGAATACAGAGTCAATTTGGGTCATGCATCGGGGAATTTTAAGATGGTAGCGAAGCTTCTTGACGAACAAAATATCTGTGGTAACCTACCAAGATTGAGCCGCGGGCCATGGTTGAAAGAACTCAAAGTCCGCAGAATCTGGGTTCCTGATATTGGAAAGGATGACATGGAAATTGAAATACTTCTAGGATGCGATGTGTTGGGATCTATTTTCATGATGAAATCTTGTGTGTTGTCAAATGGCTTGACTGCGTCGCAGACGCGTTTTGGATGGACTTTAATGGGAGAATGTCAGCAAGGTAGTGACGTTTCACTCGCTCATCATGTTACAACGATGATAATTTTGGAGAGCAGTATAACCAATCTGTGGAATCTCGATGTTCTTGGCATTATGGATCCTATTGAGGTTAAACAGAGAGATAAGAGAGACGCATTGGCGCGTCGACATTTTCTAAAAACAGTCCATCATTCTGTTTCTGGAAGATATGTTGTTTCCCTTCCGTGGACTGTAGAGAAAGCTAAAATCGCGGACAACAGGGAGATTGCCATGAAGAGATTAGAACAGACGACTAAGAAATTAATCTCTTTGAATCTTTATGAAGACTATGATGATATTTTCCGAGGCTAGTTGGATGATGGGATAATTGAGAATGTTCCAGCTGAACAACACGACGCTGAGGCCTTCTACCTGCCTCATCGTCCGGTGGTGAAACTCTCCAGTGGGACTACGCCTATCAGGCCTGTCTTTGATGCTTCTAGCAAGGTCTATAGATCCCCGTCTTTAAATGACTGTCTTGAAAAAGGACCTAACCTCATAGAGATGATTTCCAACCTTATGCTAAGGTTTAGAAATGGCAAGTTTGGTGTCGTGGCAGACATTAAGAAAGCGTTTCTGCAGATTGAGGTGAATGAAAGGAACAGAGATTACCTGCGTTTTCTGTGGTATTCCCAAAATGGAGAAAATACTGAAGTATTCAGACATAGACGTGTCGTTTTAGGTGTTAACTGTAGTCCTTTCATTTTGGAGGCAGTAATGGAATACCACCTGTCTAATGTTCGACCTGAACATAAACCGTTAGCTCAGAGGTTGCAAAGATCCTTTTATGTGGACAATTTAGTCACAAGCGTGAACTATTTTGAAGAGTTAAAAGATCTCAAATTGACAGCAACGTCCATCATGGATAATGCTCGGATGGAGCTAAGCCGTTGGGAGCATAGCCTGGACGTGGCCTCCGATACTTACCCCTTTGAAAGAGCAGAGATATCTAAAGTGCTTGGTATATGTTGGGATAAAAGGGAAGATTGTTTGTCATGTGAAATTTCCGTAGCCATACCCCCCAAGATAACCAAAAGGAGTATCCTGTCCTGCTTAGCTCAGATATATGACCCTATTGGATTTCTGAACCCAATATTAATAAAGCCTAAAATTCTATTGCAAAAAGTTTGGATAAAGCGCGATAACCAGTTGGGTACCTTTGTCGGGAATCGCGTGAAGGAGATATGCAGACTCAGTGATCCTAGAAATTGGAGATATGTTCCTAGCGAGTGCAATCCAGCTGATTTACCCTCAAGAGGATGCAGCCTCTCCCGACTGATACAGTCTAGATGGTGGGAGGGCCCTTCCTGGTTAAAACTCTCCGAAGAATATTGGCCTTCCAGGTATAAAGACCTGAATGAAGAAGAAATCTGTGCGGAAAGAAATAAAACTGCAAAAATACAGACTAGATCGGGAAGAACCGTTTGTACACCCAACCGATTGAACGATTATTATTGTTTTTCTGTGTGCCTAGAGAAAAACAGGTGGGAGTATGTGGAATAATGGACGCCGTCCAGACGGCTCAGGTGACGACTGTAAACAAACAAGCCTCGGCGGCGCCAGCCGCCAACAAAGGACCAGAACACGGCTTGGTCTGCTACCGACTAGTTGGGTGTTTTCCTCTGTCCTCTTAAGATGTATTAAATAAAGTTAGTTAGAAGGAGACTTTTACCCTCTCCTTTCTGCTATTTAGTGATCTTATTTGTATCCTTGCAACAGCCCACAAAGAATCATCACAGCGAATTCTTCAACAGAACTCGCTTCAGTGTTTTGTGAACCGACTACCCGACGTTTCTTCACAAATGTCA
>CP092864.1:181634635-181669633 GCA_030710605.1 Cordylochernes scorpioides
AAGTTTCGGACTGAAACGAAGCGATTGGAATCCGGTAAATACGAGTTGCACCTTCCATGGATGGAACCAGCCCAGAAGCTGAAAGAAAATAGAAGCCATGCCGAGAAAAGACTGCGGAAGATGACAGAGGATCTAAATAAAAAAGGCTTTTATCAACATTACAACAAGATATTTGAAGAATGGAAGGAAAAGGGGATCATCGAAAGAATCCAGTCAAATCAAGATGATAAATTAGAATACTTTCTACCACACCGAGCAGTAGTGAAATCTGGTAGCAGCACGACACCAGTATGACCGGTTTTTGATGCTTCCTTTAAGACAAAGGGTGGATGGTCTCTGAATGATTGTTTGGCGAAGGGACCCAACTTATTAGAGCTCATTCTGGATATCATTTCGACTCAAAAAAATCAGCGTAGAAGCAGGCAAAGAAATTTTTCCATAGAATATAACAGAAAATTTTTAATTTCAAATAATTCGATTAATTTGTAAATTTAATTAACAAAAGTTTCTGAACATATTAGTTTAAACCACGTCCCCACAGTACCATATGAAAACAAGAAAGGAAGGATTATTAAACCCTAGATATCATTGACAAATCCTATCAACATATATAGTCACGACCGTCTTTCCTCATCGCTCTCACGGATGCGCGCGCATCATCATTATGATCATTATCATTATCTAATGATAATAATAATAATTATTATTATTATATTATTATTATTATTATTTTATTATCAACATATATAGTCACGACCGTCTTTCCTCATCGCTGTCACGGATGCGCGCGCATCATCATTATGATCATTATCATTATCTAATGATAATAATAATAATTATTATTATTATATTATTATTATTATTATTTTATTATCAACATATATAGTCACGACCGTCTTTCCTCATCGCTGTCACGGATGCGCGCGCATCATCATTATGATCATTATCTTCTATAGAAGCTTCTATCTTTATAATTATGTATATTTACAAAAAGTCAATTCGCTCGCGCCTCTAGCGGTGAAAATGAGGGGTAATACAATCTGACCTAATGTACATGTAAAGTTTGGAGCGGGACGTTTCACAAGAGTGACATCCACGGCTCCAATTTATAATTGTAACAAATAGTATTTGAATAAAAACATTCAATCGGGTAAAACACGGGCGTTGCCCGGGTCATTCGGCTAGTTATTATATAGTCACGACCGTCTTTCCTCATCGGCCTCAGTCACGGATGCGCGCGCATCATCATTATGATCATTATCTAATGATGATGATAATAATAATAATTATTATTATTATATTATTATTATTATCAACATATTTAGTCACGACCGTCTTTCCTCATCGGCCTCAGTCACGGATGCGCGCGCATCATTATGATCATTATCATTATCTAATGATAATAATAATAATTATTATTGTTATTATATTATTATTATTATCAACATATATAGTCACGACCGTCTTTCCTCATCGGCCTCAATAATTATTATTATTATTATTATTAATCTATATATATATAAATTGAATGTCTGTCTGTCTGTCTGTTTGTCTGTACTCTATAGATTCAAAACCATACATCCAATCGCCGTGAAATTTTGGGATATATTTAGGTATATCACCGGGAAGGTTTTTGAAAAATAATTTCATGAATATCTTGAATATCCTTAGAGTTATTTGCAGATTTGTAGATTTAACTCGCAAGCAGCGCCCCCATTGTGACGATGATAACAAGTTTTCTTATCACTAAGTTTGTTATCTTAAATATTATTTATCAAAAGTAAGATTATCTCAGGATGACACGGCAATGTGACACGGGAAAACTGTTCACTAGATAAAACTATGATTTTCTAATGTAGAAAATTAGGAAAGACAAAATTCAGGATGACACGGCACACAGGGACCGGGAAAAAATGTTCACTTTATCGAGAGATTCAAATTTATGAGTTTCAAATTATCAAAATATATCTTTTTTTTTTAAATAAGTTTTTAGAGAATTGTTTTAACAAATGTTCGCTAGACAAACCTTTACTCAGGTAAAACCTCGGGCGAAGCCGGGAACGTCCGCTAGTTAATATATATAGTCACGACCGTATTTCCTCATCGGCCTCAGTCACGGATGCGCGCGCATCATCATTATGATCATTATCATTATCTAATGATAATAATAATTATTATTATTAATATATTATTATTATTATATATATAGTCACGACCGTCTTTCCTCATTCCTCTTCGGCCGCCTCTGTCACGGATGCGCGCGCACAGGGAGGTCACGTGCTCGCCGGCAGCCAACGGGCGCGCGCCGCCGGCATTACGTCATAGATTATAAACACAAGGTAATAAGGCCAAATAAAAAATAGTGTGTGATAAGGCACAATTTGGATTATCTACTTATATAATTGCCTTATTCTGTCTGTGTGAAGTTCACTGTGTGAAGTTCACAGATAGATTTTGGTCAGAATGGATAAAATAAAAAAAGTGTCAAGGGATGGGAATCGAACCCACGACCTTCCGCTTACCGGGCAGATGCCATGACCACTTGGCTACCCTGGACATATTTTTCCGTTCACATTTTTATTTTTATATTTTCAAGACACACACAGTTTGAAGCGTGACGTTTCATCAACATATATAGTCACGACCGTCTTTCCTGGCCTCTGTCACGGATGCGCGCGCATCATCAATATGATCATTATCATTATATAATGAAAATCATTATTATTGTCTTTCCTGGCCTCTGTCACGGATGCGCGCGCATCATTAATATATATAGTCACGACCGTCTTTCCTCAATTCCTCATTGGCCGCTGTCACGGATGCGCACGCATCATCATTATGTTCATTATCATTATCTAATGATAATAGTAATAATAATAATTATTATTATTATTAATATATATAGTCACGACCGTCTTTCCTCATTCCTCATCGGCCGCCTCTGTCACGGATGCGCGCGCACAGAGAGGTCACGTGCTCGCCGGCAGCCAACGGGCGCGCGCCGCCGGCATTAGTCATAGATTATAAACACAAGGTACTAAGGCCAAATAAAAAATAGTGTGTGATAAGGCACAATTTGGATTATCTACTTATATAATTGCCTTATTCTGTCTGTGTGAAGTTCACTGTGTGAAGTTCACGGATAGATTTTGGTCAGAATGGATAAAATAAAAAAGTGTCAAGGGATGGGAATCGAACCCACGACCTTCCGCTTACCGGGCAGATGCCATGACCACTAGGCTACCCTGGACATATTTTTCCGTTCACATTTTTATTTTTATATTTTCAAGACACACACAGTTTGGGGCGTGACGTTTCATCAACATATATAGTCACGACCGTCTTTCCTGGCCTCTGTCACGGATGCGCGCGCATCATTAATATATATAGTCACGACCGTCTTTCCTCAATTCCTCATCGGCCGCTGTCACGGATGCGCGCGCATCATCATTATGTTCATTATCATTATCTAATGATAATAATAATAATTATTATTATTATTATTAATATATATAGTCACGACCGTCTTTCCTCATTCCTCATCGGCCGCCTCTGTCACGGATGCGCGCGCACAGAGAGGTCACGTGCTCGCCGGCAGCCAACGGGCGCGCGCCGCCGGCATTAGTCATAGATTATAAACACACAAGGTAATAAGGCCAAATAAAAAATAGTGTGTGATAAGGCACAATTTGGATTATATTTAATACAGTTATCAGCGTCATGCACAATTCTGTCACGTTAAGTGTCAAGTTACGGTAAGTAGAAATTTAAAAATTTAAAAAAGATGCCGAAACCCGGGATCGAACCAGGGACCTTTAGATATTCAGTCTAACGCTCTCCTAACTGAGCTATTTCGGCTTATTTTATTTATTTATATAGAAGCTTCTATCTTTATAATTATGTATATTTACAAAAGTCAATTCGCTCGCGCCTCTAGCGGTGAAAATGAGGGGTAATACCAGCTGACCTAATGTACATGTAAAGTTTGGAGCGGGACGTTTCACAAGAGTGACATCCACGGCTCCAATTTATAATTGTAACAAATAGTATTTGAATAAAAACATTCAATCGGGTAAAACACGGGCGTTGCCCGGGTCATTCGGCTAGTAATATTATATTAATAAATATCAGAGTCATCAACAATCAATTCTGTCATCGTTTGCTTTTGTGAATAGAATAAATACCCAAATATGGCCATTTCTTATATGGCCATTCTATATACAGTTACGAGCGTCTTTCCTAATCCGTCATCCTTCTCTGTCACCGTTTGCTTTTATTGGTTGGCTACGGTCACGCCACCTTTGCCCCCCCCCCCTGCCGGCGGCGCGCGCCCGTTGGCTGCCGGCGAGCACGTGACTTCCCTGTGCGCGCGCATGGCGGGCGGTAGGCTATAGTTATTAACTAACATATGCAATTAATTAAGGCGCCAATTTAGAATTGCAACAAATAGTATTTGAATCAAAACATTCAATCGGGTAAAACACGGGCGTTGCCCGGGTCATTCGGCTAGTATGTATATATATTTTTACAGGTATACAGGTTGTGGCTTTCTGTCTGAATTTGCCAAAACTCGTTTTATCTCATTCTTTATCTCATCGTTAGTAAAGTTTATACTAGGGTGATAAACAGTGCATCGTTCTGATGCATAATTAGAGGTAGAAGTGCCTCTTTAGGTATATGAATATCATCCTCCCGCAAAATTATGTTGTTTTCTTGCCTAAAATTTGCCTTTGCCTGTTTGGTAAATTCTATTGATTTCATAACCACGCTCGTTAGATGTTATGAAATCAAAGCCTCCCCTGTGCTGATGAGGGCCAAAACCTAAAACCATAGTATATAGGTTGGATTTTTATCTGAACTTTCCAAAGCTAATGTTGTGTGGCTTATTCTTTATCATCATTAGTAAAGTTTTTTTTTTACTGGGGTGATACACTTTGCATTGTTCTGATTCATAATTAAAGGGAGAAGTGTCTAATTTTGTATATATATTACCTGGATGAATACAATGATGTTTAATCAAGGTCTTCTCTTTGGTTTATATAAATTTTACAATGCCACAGTCACACACCGTTTGGAGGAGATTAATAGAATAGCCGAATGTCGTGGTTCATTTGGATGATGAAAGAGAAGACTAGAACGCGGCTGATTCCAAACTCGCCTTTTCAGTGATACGCTAACCTATGCACGGTGGATTCTGTGGCCACTGGACATGCGTCGGACCTGGAGGCTGCTGTTGGGTTTTGCGCTGTCTGGAGTATAAGAAGAGCTCCATCTATGCTTCCTTCCTGTGGTGAATCTGTATAAGACCGGTGGTCAACCTTGCCTTCATCCTCAGAGAAAACTTTTTTTTCTTCCTCTATGACCCTTCTTCTCTCTTGAGTGGGGTTCTTCATCCCTCCAGCCCCTCTCCCCCTCCTCGTATCCTCGTTAAAACGCAATCGGAGATGTTGTCTTTCATCTCTTCTCTCTCGGCCATGGAACCTCTCCACTTCTCCCCTCCTTAAAAAAAGCGAGAAATGTCTACCAATAAACGATACTACTATACATATATAACACATATTGAACAAATAATTACGAATCTAGAATATGGTATTGATCAAGCCTTTATTTGTGCTTCAGAATCCGATTTCGATTCCCCAGAAATACTGACTGAATACTTGGATGAGCTGCTGAGTGAAGGGGACTTCAACAATGATGGCTTCATCGACTTCCACGAGCTCATGTTAGCCAATAAACTTGAGCTTTGATTAATTGTTTTATATATATAGCGATACTTTTTAATAAACATAATAAAAACTTTGAAAAAGGCATCTCCTTATCATGCAACTGAAGTTGCTGATGGCTTGCGCCATCTATCGGAATAAATATCAACTATTATCGTTGATTTTTAATTATTCCAGAATTGGCCAAATACCCATTCTTGATTAATCAAGAAAAGCTAATCACGGACGCGTTTCGGGCTGTTGGCCCTCATCAGCGTGGTGTAAGCTATACCTTAAAGAGAGAGAGAGAAAATATCTTTATTTGCGGGGCTGCTAACCAAAATAAATGATTTTGAGCCCCAATGGCCGCGTAAAGCGGAATATATAAAACCACTATGACCAGGCTGGAGAGGCTAGGGACAGGTTCTCCGTCAGGGAAGAGGCAGGTTAGGCCGGATTGGGTCCGCGGAGGTCAGGAAGCAGGAAGAAGGCGGGAGGACTAGAACTTTGCAGCTCTAGATCTGGCAGTTGGGCAAGACATTTATCTTGCCTCGTGGTCGGCAGAGAGGCCCTTGGCTGAGCAGTTGGCGCACATGGCCGTGCGCGGGTTGGCAAGAGTTGGACAGCTTCGGCCTTGGTGGTCACCAGAAGCGCAGTGGAAGCAGGTGACCGTAGCCTTGGTGCACCTATCGGCGTTGTGGCCGTAGCCACAGCAGCGGTAGCAGACTAGGACAGACTCCTCGTAGTTCAGGATCACTTGGTCCACAATGATCCTGCCGCGTCTTCCAATGGCCTTGTAGGAAGCCAAGTCCAGCTCAATAAAGGCCGTGCAGGTGCCATTTCTAGTCGGAGATCTGTGTGCCACTCGGACAGACTTGTCTCCAGGAAGCTTGCTGAGGGCATCGGTGGAAAGGAAGGCCTTGACAATGTCCTCATCCGCGGTTTCCGCCTCCACGTTGAAGAGGCATATTCTTGGGAGTAAGGGCCTCAGTTCCCGGACTTTCAGGCCTTGGAGCTTGTTGTCCAGGGCAGAGCTGACGGCAGGAATGGCCTCTGGAGTGTTGGAGTGCAGCACCAGTTTTCCCCTGGTGCGCAGAGACGCCCAGACGCCTTGGGGCAGAGTGTGGGCAGCGCGGACAGCTTTGAGGATGTCCCGTGGGTCAGCCTGCGGGTTATCTGCTATAACCACGATGTGGGCCGCAGATTTCTCCCCATTGAGGGTGCCTTTGGCAACGGCAGGCTTGGGGGCGCTGAAAGATGCAGGCTTGGCTGGAACCAGTGGTTTGCTCCACTTAGCGGGCGGGTTTGACGCCTCTGGCTGCTTCCTCTTGGTTAGAGCAGGATCTGGCTTCTTTGGAGCAGGTGCTGCCACAAGGACAGCAGCTAGAGCGGGGGTGGCAGGGTTGATGGGCTCGGTCCAGCGCTAGAGTCCTTGCGGGTGGGAGCAGGGCTAGTTTGAGTGGTTTGGCAGATTTTCTTGGGCATTTGGGCATCCATGATTTTATCCAGCTCCATGAAGTCATTCACGGTGCCCGCGAGGTTCTTCACATCCCTAACTAGGCACTTGATTATTTCCGTTCGCTGCTCAATGAAGTGAACAAGGTCCAGGTGAAGAGCTGCTAGGGAGGGCTGGCCGAGGGATTGCAGGATTTGGTAGAGGCGGGAGATGGCCATGTTGTCTTGTTCAAAAAGCGCCGCGATCTCAACCGAGGGTTGAGAGGGCTTGTTGGCTTTCTTCTTCTTGCAGGAATCCATGGCGGGAGAGCGTCGGAGCGTTGAAGAAGTGGTGAAGTTTATTAAAGTGAGGCCATCATACCTCAACGACCATAAAAACTGGTTATTCAGGCATCCTGAAAAATCATGAAACGGATAGTTAAGGCCAGAATTGCGTGAGACCGCGACACAATGTGAAAAAATAGTACAAATGTGATATTGTACTGGGATAAGGTGCATAAATTTTGAAAAAGGCATCTCCTTATCATGCAACTGAAAGTTGCTGATGTCTTGCGCCATTTATCGGAATAAATATCAACTATTCTCGTTGATTTTTAATTATTCCAGACTACCCGTTTCATGTTTTTTCAGGATGCCTGAATAACCAGTATTTCTGGTCATTGAGGTACAGCTTGCACCACGCTGATGAGGGCCAACAGCCCGAAACGCGTCCGTGGTTAGCTTTTCTTGATTAATCAAGAATGGGTATTTGGCCAATTCTGGAATAATTAAAAATCAACGAGAATAGTTGATATTTATTTCGATAGATGGCGCAAGCCATCAGCAACTTTCAGTTGCATGATAAGGAGATGCCTTTTTCAAAACTTATGCACCTTATCCCAGTACAATATCACATTTGTATTATTTTTTCACATAATAAAAACTATTTCTCTCTACAGACCATATGCCGTAACGAATACAAATTTAAAGAATAAGGGCCTGGACTCAGCAATGGTGAATCTTCACAGCGATTTCGCCGGTTAAATCTAAAGACCTCTCTACTATTTCATTAGACTGAATTTCTTCATTGCCTTGCATTTGTTAGAAAATATAATGAATTGGTGGTTTTAAGAGAACTAGGAACATACACTTGTATGTGCTTCTAAGACTGTAAAAATATACGCACGCAAACAAAAGTTCATTTAGCAAATGAAACCTTTAGACGTGAATGTTTCTTTCACACATACAGTGTATATCAAACTTCTACTGTCCTTATTGTTATGAAAAAATATTCGGAGAGCTTGGCTCATCAGTGCTTTTCTGTAAATAATTTATATTTTCAACAAATAAATAATTAGAAATCAATCTGAAAATAGGTTAGTTTTAATTCGGGGGGTTGAGGCCTCCAAAGAATTATATGGATGAAAGATGGTAGAGTTATTTTGTTAGACTTGTTAGTCTGTTGCCAATTTTAGCAGTTGTTAAATTTCTGGGTATTTCATTAACCCAGGTGCCAATAAATTAAACAATTCAAAATACATACAAGTTAAGATAAAACAATTATTGTTATTGTCATTTTACAAGGATTCAAATAACAAGAGGAATGACCCACAACGAACTCAAAAACGACAGATAGTTCTTAGCCTTATTAAAGTTTTCCTTTATTAAACTCGATGATAAAATATTATGTCTTTTTTTTTTGTATAGATTTAAATATGCCATTATCTTCATATATGTAGTGAGAGCCGTCATTTTTATTTTAGTTGTATGAAATTATTTTCTCTAAAACGTTTAAGTACATTTGATTACTTCCGATTTTATTTCCACTTGCTTATTCACAATGACAATGCAATTATTTGAAACTTTTCATATTTTGAGACCTTTGCAAATACACTGCTGGCCACCCAAATTGAAACACCAAGAAAGACAAGAGATATCACAACAAAATTTATTTGTAGATAACATGTTGACCAAGTATCAAATGATTAAATTTATAGACTTCTTCGAAGTGTGGTTTCTGCCTGAATCAGTAGCCAGAGTAGCCTCCATTGTTGGAGATCTCCGCTGCTACACGCCTCGGCATTGATTCAAAGAGACTTTGGATGTGTTCTTGGGGTACAGCAGACCAAGCAGCTTCCATACGTTGCCAAAGTTGAACTGGTGTGGCAGCTGGGGATGTAATCTGGGTCAATCGTTGAACAACCATGGACCACATGTTTTCTATCGGCGAAAGATCGGGAGAGCGAGCCGGCCAGCAATTCAATCTGAATATTGACGAAGAACCTTTGGACAATGCATGCCACGTGTGAGCGTGCATTATCCTATTGAAATATGACCGTGGGCAAGCCCTGAAGGTAAGGAAGGACAACTGGGTCCAACACCTCGGAGATGTAGCGTTGGCTGTTTAAAGTACCAGCAATGCGTACTAGAAGAGTGCGAGAGTGATATCTAATACCGCTCCATACCATAATACCCGGTGCAGGACCAGTGTGGCGGTGCATAACGCAGCTGTTCAGCATCCTCTCTCCACGGTGTCTCCAGACTCAAATCCGACCATCGTGTTGTTGAAAACAGAAGCGTGACTCGTCAGTAAAGACAATTTCATTCCATTCTGCCGTCCACATCCTTCTTTCATCGCACCATTGGCGGTGGAGACGTCTGTAGTTCTACGTCAAGGGTAGACGAAGCAATAGACGTCTTGCGGACAGACCACCCTGCTGTAAACGGCGTCAAATGGTACGCGCAGACACTGGATGATGCGTTGCAGGCTGAATGTGCTGTGCTACGGTTCGTGATGTGACTGAGAGATCTGTCACTGCCTTGCGCACAATTTGCCTGTCAGCACGTGAAGTGGTGCACTGAGGTGGATGCGATCGAACACGTCGGTCTGTCGTACCTTCCTGCATCCAACGATCACAAATACGCATTACAGTTGTTTGGTTTCGTCCAACACGACTACAGATTTCCCTGAAAGATAATCCACAATCTCGGTAGGCCACTATCCATCCTCTGTCGAACTCGGATACTTGATCAAAAGATGATCGCTGTTTCCAACGAGGCATAATTGATTTTTTTTAACACAAGAAAAACACAATTGGCGAACTTGAAATCGTCGAAATCAACAATCCTTAAATAGTGCTTTGAAGTGGAGCCACAGGCGCGCGTGATGTTTCTCTGCGCTGAAATTCTAATCATTTGCATATCTCACCTCCGCTAATGCATGTTGTAAATTCCATGTTATTTGCATGCTTCTTTCAGGGTGTTGCATTTACGGTGGCCAGCAGTTTAGAACGATAGCATGTTCGATTTAAAAATGTATAATTACTTGATGTATATCAGAACCAGGCTGCCAAAATGGACGATAAATATGACATTCCTCCATACTTAACAGAGCCCCCAAAGAGGCTGGCGAAAAAAACGTAGCAAACAATTGACCCATCAACTATGGATCTATATATTCACCACTGACCAAACAAGCTGACACCTGAGAAAATTCTCACCCACCCCAGACCATCTCAAAATAAACCTTTAAAAAATACACCCAGGAACATTAACCACAACCTTTATGCTATACATATATGGCTTTTTAATTGAAGATTTATTTATGGATTTCTCTATTTTCAATACATATATGTGTGTAATAGAAAATACGGTCTATACCTTTGATGATATTTGAAACCCTCAGATTAATTCTGATCATTCTCGAATCAAAATTCCAATTATATTAGAGATAAAAACCTGAAATAAATTATTTATTACTGTTTTTAAATCGTTAATACACGCTTGTAATAGCTCAAAAATAGAGTCAACACGCACACAAGAGCCTTTATTAAGACATTTAGTCTTATACATGGATTTAGTATAGAGTCCCAACAAGATCCAAGTCGGAATATCGTACATTATACATACAGCGCTATGTTATTTATGTAAATAGATTGTGTAGAACAACTTCAGTCCACGATATAAATGCCGGTGGCCGGTAGTATAAACCGATGGTTTCCGACAGCTATGAACCGGGATCAAATCTCGCATTGGACACTTTTTTTTTTGTGAAGAACCTGTTCATATTATTCATTGTAAATAACATAAGCTAAGTTGCTCTTTTTGAGCGGTGCCTAATAAAGTTATTTTGGAATATTTTGAACAGAATTTTCAGAAGAGTTAGAGATACTAGTCGAAGCCTTGACCAGGACGAGGGGAAGAGTAGAAAACAATCACAATTTGAATATAAAAAAGCTTCTGGATATAGTTGTCCATCCTGAAAACTCCCATGTTCGCCACTCTACAAACCAAATCATACCAGGATTATCTTCCAATAATATCGGAATTACTATCTTGTGAGAACAAATAAGTATGGAAAATGGGTTATAATTAAATGAAATTAGTTTTAAAATTTGAAAAAACTGGTTCATTCTTCTCTAACATATTAGTGTCAATCAACAAATGCCAGAGGTTTCTGGAGATGAGTTTTTTTATCTTTATTAAACGTATTCTCGAGCTTTCGGGTATCTCTACCCCTCTCTACAGGAGTACATAAAAATATATAAACGGTAGTATTCTGTGTGTTTAAAGATATAGATATATCATCATCATAGAACGCATGAAGCGTAAACATTGGAGAGAGAGAGAGAGAGACGGTTAAACATACTTTATTGACTACTAGTCAATTATGGATGAAAAATAATGAGAATAATACAGTGAAATTATTATTGAGGAAGGCTCCACCATCTTTCCAGAGTCCTCCTCCAGACGATGAGAGGGTCCTCTTGGACGCCCCGTATCTCCAGGCCCAGGAAGTGCTTGTAGATACGGGTCTTGGCAGACGCCAGGATGGCCAGGGCGTCGTCCTCCAGGTCATGCCCGAAGATCCATCCCTGCAGGTCAGGGGGCCGCTGGATGATGGTGAAGGCCTCCACGATGACTGGCCTGATCCCCTACAGGACTAGTAGCGGTGGGCCAGTGACAAGTCTCCGGACCCACAGGCGATGCAGGACTCCCGGGCTGAGGCCGGATGCGCTGGATGGGGAAGAGCGTGCAGGGCCAGCCGCACAGCAACATCGGCATTGTGCCCCGAGTAAGCACCTCGCCGGAGAGAAGACCAGCTGATGGAGATGGGGATGCTGACGTGAGGGAGCCACCGGCCTAGCAGCTGGGTGATGAAAAGTGCAGCCAGGCGTGGACGCTCCAGCATGCGTCGGGCAGTGCGGGTGGTTAGGCGCTGGAGGGGAGTGGCCGTCCCGCGCAGCACAATGGCATTCTCGATGTTGTCAACACGGTGGGTGTGGTTCCGGTTCTGCTCTGCAAGCCGGCTACAGAAAGTGGTGAGTGCCGCGACGTCAGCTAGGGTAGCGCGGGTGGTGCGCAGAGGGAGGGATGAAGAGCTGGTGATGTCACTAACGCGCAATCCCGCCCACCGTGATGTGACCAAGAGATCTGGAGGCCGAAGGAACCTGCAGTCCCCGATGACATGGAGTTCCTGGAGCTGATGGGGCGGCAGCACTCGGTGGTTCAGCTCCAATATCTCCGAGACGGTCTCCAAGAGCCGGAGTAGCCTGCGGCGCCGAGGTGGAAGCCAAGTCCCAGATGTCGGAGGAGACAGCCAAGTCCCACTCACAGCGAGCCAAGTGTAGCCGTTGAGGCTTCCGCGCAGCGCGGCTTGCACGCCCTTCAAGCACGCAAGGTGAAGCTGTGTCCTTATGTCCAGGAGTCTGAGGCCACCCACGGAGACTGGCCTTGCAAGGACGCCGCCCGGCAGCCAGGCAGTACGCTGAGGTCCCCATACAAAGCGCATCAGTCGGGCTTGCAGTTTGGCGATGGTGGAGTCTGTGGGCAGGTAGCCGTGTAGATGGTGCACCACGGCGGATAACACCAAGGAGTTGGCGGCTCTGGCTCGACCGACTAGGGAGAGGCCGCGGGTGAGGGGACCCACCTCGTTATAACACCCTCGAGCAGTGCGAGGAGATGTTGTTCCTGGGCGGAGAATGGCATTGCCGATGTTACATTGCAGCCCAGTACCCGAATCTGCTCCGATGTCCAGGAGATGCCAAGCTGCGCGTCGGTGCGGGCTCGCCAGGCGCCGCACCATAGGCCTCTGCTCTTCGCGAAGTTGACGTCTATTCCGGAGGCGCGCCGGAAGTCCTCGAAGATGTTTCTCACCACGTCGAAAAGCTCGTCGCGCCTGATGAGCAACACGATGTCGTCGGCGTAGGCGGGGACGTTTCCGGGGCCAAGCGCTCGCTCGAGGCGCACCAAGAGAGGGCCTGTGGCGAGGCTGAACAAAGCGGCGCTGACGGCTCAGCCCTGCCTCACCCCGTTCAGCAGATGGAAGGGCCTTGTGTGGAGGCCTCCGGCTCGTACCGCCGCATCCGCCCCGGCATACAGGAGGAGTCACTCGATGAAGGCTGGTGGCAACCACAAGAAGACCATCAGGGACACTAAAAAGCTTCGGTCCAGGGTGTCGAAGGCCGACTCTAGGTCCGTCGAGATTACAGCCAGCTCCGACCCATTCCTCGTAGCCATGTGGATCTCGTCGGCTATTCTCGCCACGTTCCAACTGGGAGACCTTCCCGGGACTGCGTATGTCTGGCACCGAGGCACCAAGACGGAGAGATGGGGCCGCAGACGCTGGAGGAGGATGTTGCCCAGGACGCGGTAGTCTGCCGTGAGGAGCGAAATCGGCCTGTAGGCGCTGAGCCCAGGGCCGCCGTTGGACTTGGGGACGATGCAGATGGTGCTGCGCCTGATTGATGAAGGCAAAGCCCCGCGGAGTTTGGAGGCCTCGAAGACGCGCCTGAGAGCCTCGACGAAGAAGTCTTCGTAGGCGATCAGAAACTCGCAGGGCAAGTCGTCCCACCCGGGAGCCCTTCCGAGCGGTAGCCGGCGGATGGCCGCCGCGATCTCTGCGCCGGTGATAACAGGGCGGATCAGTGGATCATTCTTTTCTAGGGTGAGGGGTGTGGTCGTCCCCCGGATGAACTCAGCGGCGGCGATGGGGTCGCTGGACTCACGGGCAAAGCGGCGCTGGTAGATGGAGTATGCTCGTCGTCGCAGCTCCCCGCCCTCGATGATGCTGCCATCCTCATCCCGGATGTTCGTGCAGGTGGGCCTTCGAACGCGAGGCCAACGCACAAGGTCGGGCAGCGATGGGTAATCGGCGGCTGACGATGCTGCCTCCAGCCTGGCCTGCAGAAATCGCCCGGCACGCGAGATGTGGTCGTCGTCGGCGCCGCTTCAGACATTGAGTGATCTTACCTCCGCCAGGAATTCGGCCTTGATCTTCGACCATATTATCCACAAAGCTTCGCTGGACATGTCCGCAATATATTCAGCTGTTCTCTCTATTGTTGCCAGCAGATATTGATTCCACCAGCACTGAACGAGGCATAGCGGCCACGCAGGGCTGGCGAGGGAAAGGAGGTGAACCCAGCTGGACGAGGACAGCTCGATGGTCAGAGAGTCTGTAATAGATGGTTTTGTACAGTGTAATTCTCTCCAGGAGTCTCGATGGCAGGATAATTCTGTCCAAGCGAGCGGTGTCAACTCGACGCCTGCAGGTGGCCACTCTGGTTGGAAGGTGTGCAGCGTCAAAGAGGGTGGCTACATCAACGAGGGCTGTCTGTTCCATAAGCTCCGTGTGGGCCTCCACCGAGCCGGATGCCGTGTCGCTCGTGCTCTGGTCGTCGATGTTGAGGTCGCTCACCACCCAGGCGTCCTCCTGGATCGCGGCTGCCGTGATGGACTCCAGCTGCTCAAGCCGCTCGCGAGGAATGTGTGATAGGTGACAGTTGATCACGCGCACTTCCTGGCCGCGGACGTTTATGGAGACGATGGAGATATTGCCTGGCCACAGGACGCGCTGCCGCAGGACAGCGACCCCGGGGCGAAGAGGCAGGCGAGGCTCGAACCTCTGAGGGCTGCGGGGAGCACGATGACGGCGCTGTAGCCCAGACACAGACGTTGCATGGCGTCCAGCGATGAGGCGTTGGTCTCCTGGATGAAGGCGACGTCTACGCGATGTTGACGCAGGAAGTGGCAGAGCTCAATGCTCCTCTCGCGAGCGGCGAGCCCGCGGGCATTGATGGATGTCAGACGAAAGCTCATTGGGCGCTCCTCGTCAGGGCACCAACGGCCATGAGACGCTTGTATATGGCGGAGTGGGAGTTGGGCAGGGCTTCTACTAGCATCTCGGCGACCCTAGTGAGCGCGGTCTTCTGCTCATCTCCTATCTTCTTCTGTAGCTTCTTTAGACCGGGGACGGTGGCTAGCGCTTTCAAGATCTCGCTTCTTTCTAGCCCTTCGAACTCAGGCTGGTCCAATATGTCATTGGAAACTCGCTCGAGGAGATCGTTGAGCTGCTTCCGGGTCTTTAAGGGGGTCCCTGAGGGAGACGACACTTGGGTCTCCTCCTTTTTCATCTCGTCTGGTGATGTAGAGGCCTTTGGGTTCTCCAGGGCCATGTTAGGCATGTCCCGCGAAGATGTTGTGGATTTCTTAACGCCACTGGATAGCTTTGGTGGAGGAGGGGATGGGTCCACAGCGGCGGTAGTTTGGGTCTGTGCAGCAGGTGGGGCTGATGATGCAGCTGGAGTTGGGGCTGCAGTCGATGGTGGACCTGCGGCTTTCGTTGGTGAGAGAGCCGGTATGGTATTCGAGGAGGGGGGCTACCTTCTTCCGGCGTTCTTTGGGCCAGGAGGGGAGTCCCCTGGTAGAAGTAGGCTAGCCTCTTGCACGCCAGTCTTCCGGGGGTAGTTGGAGCGTTTGTGACCTTGTTTATGGCATAGGGAGCACCTGATGCCGTAAGTTACGTAAACGTGGCTGGTCACCCCCTTGGATTTGATTTCGAGACGGGCTGGGATGTGAGAGAGCTTCACGCCGTCTCGAAGGGTGATGAAGGCCTCGCGACGTGCGTCGTCCCAGTATGCATCGCCCAGCTCGAGCATTTTCTGGACGATGGAGGTTATTTGTCCGTAGGCTGCCACGAGGTCCCCGTTTTCGATGAAGAACGGAACGTTGCCGAACACGATCCGCTCCGCCCGTTTCTTCAGTGGTGTTGCTCGCAGGATGGCGTCCTCTATCTCCAGCCCGTCCTCTACGAGCTTGTCGGCTTGCTGGACATTGAAGAGGCCGACCAGGATTTGCCCCTCCATCTTCGTCAGCTGGTAGACGGTGCCCTTGCCCAGCTTGGCTTCCAGCGCCCGGAAGTACTGCTCCTGGGTGAAGTCTGGGCAGAACTCCAAGTAGACGCACTGGTCCGCCTGCCCTGCTGCCGACCTGACTCGGAAGGTCGACTGATTCTGCCTGGTGGTCTGGCATTCGTGCACCCTGCTGGGTCTTGGCGTGGCTCGTGGCCTGCTGCTGTTGGGAGGGATCCTCGGTGCCTATACACATCCCTTTTTGGTCCCCGAGTTGGCATGGTCAGGGTCATGTGGCCTTTTCTTTAAGCCTTCCACTGTGGTGAAGATTCCATCTTCGCCATCGGGAAGCAGGTCGTCCAGTTCCGGGCAATCAGCCCAATTGCGGCGAGAATTTGCATGTCCGCCGTCCGCCGCCGGCTCAGGATTAGCATCTTTGTGGCTTTCAGCCATTTCTGAATCTTTTGCCGATATCTCGGCGGAGACTTGAGGATTTTCTGTGAGGTTCGTATGGGCTTGCAGCCCATTCTCTTGGCTTTCAGCCAATACCTCAAAGGGGTTAGTAATCTCCATGGCCTCCATCTCAGCCTCAAAAAACGAGGAGCTCGCGCGCCGCGTGGCCGCACGGCCGAGAGAGAGAGACAATGACAATTCACATACTTTATTGACATCTTGTCAATACAATGTCAAAGTGCAAAAATCGGCACAAATAAAAAAATTAACAAAAATTAAAAAATATCAAAATTAAATATATATATTAATACATCAGACAAAACCCTCAATGAAGAGACGTCTGGAATGAGCACCACAAGCCACCTTAAAATCGGACAGCTTCTGGGTTATGTAGTGGTCACTGTCCCCAATACTCGCTATTGCACGGTCGAGGAGCTCCGCGAGAATGATCTTTTCATCGGACGTAAGGCTGACCAGGACATCCTCCCTATCTTGGCTTCTAAATACCGCCCATACTATCGTCTCTGTGTCATTTTACAGGGAACGCAAGACTGCCTGAGAGCCCAGTTTATAAAAAAATATCTTTAACCATATCCTTAGCGTACTGAGGAGGCTTTTCATTTTGGGCATTGGAAGATTCCGAAATACTGGTGGAGGGTGCAGCCTCGGGGGTTTTGTCCTTATGGGCTGTTGGTGTGAGGGTCATCTGCACCGGGGCAGCCTCAGGCGCAGGGTCGGATGCTGCAGGTGGAGGTGCAGCTGTAGTGGTGGTGGGACACTGTCAAAAACAATTGAAATTGCTAGAATGTTAGAAATTTCTAGAAATGAAATTTGATTTCTTGAACCTCAAAATGATCAAACACTAGAGTCCAAATTTAACCTAAAAAGCACTATAATGCTAATAATTTCAACAAAGGTAGATTCACTAATCAAGCTACCCCATCATTTTCAGGTACCTCAAAGCCTAAATGAGCACAAGAATATGGTGCTAAAAAATGACTTGTTCATATTGCAATAAATTAGGACATCTTTTTAGAGCTTGCAGGAACCGCTAAAAAATCAAAATAATAATAGAAACTACAAAAGTTTCAATCAAACTAAAGTTAAGACCATGCAAGAAGAAAATAAGACTGAAGTAGGTGAAATTTCAGATGAATATACCTACTATACAGGTGCTGAAAATAAAGAAAAAGTGCAAATAGATGGTAGTAAAATAAATATGATAATTGATACAGGGAGTGATAGAACTTTCATAAGCTATAATAAGATGCTTGAATTATATGGCCATAAAATTATGCCAAAATTATATGACACCATCCGTACCTTTTTTGCCTATGGTCAAGATAGACCTCTTCCATGTTATGGTTATTTCAATGCTGTGATATCTTGGAAAGAAAATTCAATTTCAGAAGAAATTTATGTAATTGATAAAAAGTTGATTCTTTGTTGGGAGGCAAGGCTAGTTTTGAACTAGGTATAATTAAAAGGGTAAATCATGTAAATGAATCAATGTCTACTAATATAGAAACTATTGTTCAAGAATATGAACATCTTTTCCGTGGACTTGGAACTATAAAAGGCTATAGTCATAAAGTGACATTGAAAGACAACTATAGGCCCATTGCCCAGAGATGCCGTCGCATACTTTATGCAATGGTAGAAGCAGTAAATCAAGAGCTTGATAAGATGCTAGAGAATGGAATCATTGAAGAAGTGCATCAAGGTTCTGAATGGGTTTCTAACATAATAGTTGTTCCAAAAAGGGATAGTGAGGAAATTAGACTATGTATAGACCTTCGGGAAGTGAATAAAGCAATATTGAGAGAAAGACATCCAATTCCTACAATTGACAATATGTTACATGCCCTTAAAGGTGCTAAAGTGTTTGCAAAGCTGGATGCAAAGGATTTTAGCAGGTTGACTTAAAACCTCAATCAAGACTCCTTACAACTTTCATCACCCACACACACACACTGTGGTTGTTACAGATTTTGTAAAGTTCCTTTTGGTTTATCAAGTGCTCCAGAGGCATACCAGGAAGGAATGGCTTCAATTTTGCCTGATTTTAAAGGTGTAATTTGTTGCTTGGACGATGTCGTAGTTCACGCCAAAGATAGACAAGAACTAGAAGAAAGGCTTAGAAAAGTCTTACAAATATTTGATAAAGTAGGCATCAGGCTAAACAGGAATAAGTGCAAATTTGCCATGGAAGAATTAGATATTTTATATCACATTGTTAGTAGTGAAGGTATTAAACCTGATAATAGGAACTTGTGGGGTTTTTAAAAAATCCATACCTATTTTTTCTTAATTGGCAGAACCTCTAAATAATTTGACTAGAAAAAAAATGTTGGGTGGAATTGGGATTTAAAAACAAATAAAGTATTTCAGGATCTTAAAGAGTCACCAACAAAAGAGCCATGCTTGGCATATTACAACTTGAACTCACCAACTGAATTAATCACAGATGTAAGCCCTATTGTTCTTGGAGCAGTATTAATACAAACACAACAAAATGGCATTAAAAGACCAATTGAATATGCCAGCAGATCCTTAACTGATACTGAAAAAAAGAAATTCACAAATAGAAAAATAGACATTGGGATGTGTATGGGCAATTGAACATTTTAACACCTATATTTGGGGAAGGAAATTTGTGTTAAAAACAGATCACAAACCTCTAATCTATATGCTGAATCCTAAAAATGGAGCTGTTTTGCCTCCAAGAATTCAAAGATTGAGTTGGAGATTACAACCATACTTTGACTGACTTTGAAATTGAATTCATTCAAGTAAGGCAAAATATTGCAGATATTTTTTCAAGACAACCTCTTTCTAACCCAAGTGATGAAAAATGGCTGGAGGACTATGTTCATAAAGTCTTATCCATCACTTCTGAAGAGCTTCAAGCACTGTCGTTGAAAGAAATAAAGGTTTGTACAGAGCAAGATCCTTTGTTTCAAAAACTGAAAGAGATGGTTCAAAAGGGAGTTTGGCCATATCCTTTGAATGAAGAATTCAAATCCCTATATATATATATATAAGTGTGTCAGTGTTTGTATGTATGTATGTATGTATGTATGTGTGTTTGTTCCTATGTCGGCTATACACGTCCACAATACGTAACTAATCTGACTGAAATTTTAACAGTATATAGAGTAGAATCTGGAAAAACTTATAGTGAAAATTTAAGGTCTCTATCCCGAATATTCTTCGAGTTATTTGCAAATTGCGTTGCGAATTTGTCTTTTCGCTCGCAAGCAGTGCCTCTAGCGGTGAATATGGGAGGTAATATCAGCTGACCTAATGTACATGTAAAACGTGTTTTAACAGGACATAGAGAAAAATCTGGAAAATATATTTGTCGGATATTTAGCCAATAAAAATTGAAATTGACAGGTTCTGGGCATTAAAAGTTGTTTTTTAGTCAGAAAATGATGATGACAATATTGCTGTATCATGTTTGATTATCAGATACAAAATTATATCGGGAAAAATATTCCAAAAAGCTGAGACCACGGGTGAAGCCAGTTCTTTTTTTAGTGTGCAGGAACAAAATTATAACAGAAAAACATTCATTCGAGCAGAAGACACAAAGCCAGATCATCTCTTTATAAAAATATCGCTTCTCTGACACAAAGTTTGGAGCGGGACGTTTCACAAGAGTGACATCCACGGCGCCAATTTATAATTGTAACGAATAGTATTTGAATAAAAACATTTAATCGGGTAAAACCTGGGCGTTGCCCGGGTCATTCAGCTAGTGTTTTTATAAGTTTAAAGATGAACTCTCAATTTTTGATAATCTTATCTTAAAAGGAAGTAGAATTTTGCTACCTTCAAAACTAATAAAGAGAGTCTTGAGAATTGCACATGAAACACATCAAGGAATGACAAGAATCAAACAACTGTTAAGAGAAAAATATTTTTGGATAAACATGGACTTTGACATTGAAAATTTGATAAGAAACTGTCCAATTTGTGTAAGGAACCAACCATTGATAAATGATCAACCATTGCAAATAGTTCCGTTACCATCAAAACCTTGGATGAAACTTGGAATTGACATAGTTGGTCCAATTGGCCATCTTTATGTTTTAACAGTGATCGACTACTATTCTTCATATCCTGAAGCAATGATAATAGAAGACATTTCCAGCAAGACAATTATTTAAAAATTGATGGAGATTTTTGCAAGACATGGTTATCCACATGAAGTTGTAACTGATAATGCCTTACAGTTTGTAAGTGCATCAACGGAATGATTTTTAAAAGAATGTGGAATCAGGTACATCAAAGCCTCACCCAATTACCCAAAAAGTAATGGGAAGATAGAAAAAGTCCATAGATTTCTAAAGAAACAATATAATTCAAGTTCTGAAGAAGGGAAGGATTGAAAAGAAGATTTATCCAGAATTTTAATGTTCTACCGAACTACTCCAAACATATCTACAGATTACAGATCTACTAATTAAGCTCACTTGTTAATGATACAGAAGAAGATGAAACCAACATCAAGAATTCAATATGGTCTACAAAGAAAAAATGAAAACATATAATGATATAATTCGGAAGGCTAGTCTTGATAATTTCGAAATTGGAAATTTAGTTTATGTGGCAAATCCAAATAATGGAAAATTTGATTCAAATTTCAGATCAGAACATTATGTAATTCTTGAAAACACTTCAATAAATTCTTTTAAATTAGTTAACACTAGAAATGGAAAATAATTCATAGAAATGCTAAACATTTAAAACATGTTCCTACTCAAGAGACCAATCGAGACATTTCTGACTTGATTCCAGAAGAGAGCCAGGATAATATCAGTTCAGATTCAACTAGAATTGAACACCTTAACTCTTCGGATGTACAAATTCCAGATGATAATTCCTCAAACTAAGACCAGGACACATCTTTAAACCGACCAAGTTCAAGTAGAGCAGGGTCATTGGCAACAAATCTCGGTCTTCACGTTGAGCCTTTCTTATAGCTTGGCCAGTCCAATTTTGCTCTTCTACTTCATCGCTTTCTTTCACTGTAACTTGTCTTATACAAAATCTGTCTTCAGCACGAGCACAATGTCCACTTTGTGAAACACATGGCCTTCTTTTAAGGTGTCAGCATTATCGTTTCGTCTCCCATAGTTCTTCCTAGGGATTGAGGTGGTTTTAGAATTTTCCGGACAGTGTCTTCTCGTGTGACTATATTGTCCACATCTCCAGCAGTCGGTATCACTGCGTTGTTTTACTTTTCGGGGGCAAGTTGGAGAAATGTGATCAAGGGCTCCACAAGTACAGCAGCGACCCCTTTTTCTTTCAGGCTTATCCTTAGAAATATCTGGACAGTTTTTCCTTATGTGGCAATCTTTTCCACATTTCCAGCAACCTGTATCACTGCACTATTTTACTTTTCGGGGGCAAGTTGGAGACATGTGATCATGGGCTCGACAGGTCCAGAAGAGACCCCCTTTTTTCTTTCTGTATTATATAATTTAACTTGTCTAGCCACGCGGTAACTTTATATTGAGGATTGTTGGGAAGCTTCATACTTCATGGCTTGGACCAGGGTTTCTTGTAGAGTAGTCGCACTTGATAGTCTGGAGAACTTCTGGGTTTCAGGGTCTCCGATGGCATCAATAAACTGGTGTTGGGCCATAAAATCTTGTATTTCAGGAGGGCATGTTGGAAAGTATAATCTTGCCAGGCGTCGGATGTCGTAGGCCAAATCCTGCAAACTTTCTTTCTTATCTTGTAGTCTATTCTTAAACTTCACCACTTGAAGCTGTCGGTAGTGTTTTTCTCCATATCGGGAATCCAGGGCGTCAATCAGGGAGTTGAAGTCTAGGCGAAGTTGTTCCGGAATCATCTGGAGAACTTCCACTGCAGGTCCACGAAGTGCAGCAGCCAAAAAGCTTGCCTTATCTCTAACGTTCCATCCGTTAGCTTGGGCAACGACATCGAACTGGGCTTTGAAAGAGTTCCATGATGATTGTCCATCAAATGTAGGAACTTTGACAACAGGCCTACCCGAATTGTTATTTTCTTGCTGGAAAGCGGAGTTCTTGGATGGCCCATTTCCACAGCAGCAAATCTCTCTTCTGAAGCAGATATTTTTTCTTTCGCTTCTTCTTTTATAGAGGAGATTTCATCTTCTAAGCATTTAAACTTAAGCCCCAAGCTTTCTTTTAGCTCTTGATGTTGAGCTTGAATAGCCTGGAGAATAGCCTCACGAGTTTCTTGATTTCGAGCTTGAAGAGCCTCGCGAGTTTCTTGATTTTAAGCTTGAAGAGCCTGGTTCAGAACTTTACGAGTTTCTTTATTTTGAGCTTGAAGAGCTTCAAGAGTTTCTTGATTTTGAGCTTGCAAAGCCTGGTTTTGAGCTTGCAAAGCCTGGTTTTGACCTAAGGTAGCCTAGTGGAAATGGCATCTGCCCGGTAAGCGGAACACTGTGGGTTCGATTCCCATCCCTGGACACTTTTCTTTTTCCGTTTATCATTACTCTTCACAATTCATCCTTTCATACCTCATCCCTAAGGTTAGAAATAATCGTTATTTCTCCTTAAATAAATTTGGATTTTTCGTTGAAAAGAAACTCATGCGGGATAATTTTTAAATGTCGTTTTGCAGTAAAATCTATATAAAACACTTTCATATGACTTGTATAAAAAAACAGGGTGTAGTTTCAGATGTCATTATATATATTGGAAAGACAGATAAAACTTTATGTTAAAACAATTTTTTACTGATAACAATTTTAAACAATTTTGACAAATTTACATAATTTTACTGATAAACATTTTTTACTGATTTCTCAATATTTACTTTACTAGAGTTGAAAATATATTAATTACTAGCGGACGTACCCGGCTTCGCCCGGGTTTTACCCGAGTAAAAGTTTGTCTAACGAATCTCTCGATAAAGTGAACATTTTTTTCCCGGTCCCTTGAAAAATACTCGATAAGTTGAATAAAATCAATATTAATTGGTTCCCTCGGTAATTGGAAGTTAAAGGAATAGTATCTTGCCTTGGAATTGTATCATTATTCTTGTATGGATGTACCCGGCTTCGCCCGGGTTTTACCCGAGTAAAGGTTTGTTTAACGAATCTCTCGATAAAGTGAACATTTTTTCCAGGTCCCTTGAAAAATACTCGATAAGTTGAATAAAATCAATATTAATTGGTTCCCTCGGTAATTGGAAGTTAAAGGAATAGTATCTTGCCTTTGAATTGTATCATTATTCTTGTCTCAAATAAATTGCCGTGTCATCCTGAATTTTGTCTTTCCTAATTTTCTACATTACAAAATCATCGTATCATCATGATAATATTTAGAGCAGATTGTTGAATTATAACAGATAAATTAGAATATTTATCTTGATTATTTCTAGGCGAAAAGTTATTTCAAAAATTTTATTTGCTAGAAACCTTCCCAGTACTATACTAAATAACTTCTCAAAGTTTCATGGCGATCCAATGAGTGGTTTGGTCAGGCATAAAGGACAAACAAACAAACAAACAGACACACACACATACATTCATTTTTATATATAAAGATATTAATGAAAAACATATACTCTCACACTTACTTATTTTAGTTTTACTAAGATAAAACTTTAATAAGGCTTATAACATGCTGCCATTCTACACCTGTTCGTAGGATATGATAATGTTCTAGTATTACTATAAGAAAGCATTATTGCCAATCATGATGCAGCAATATTAACATCATATTTTCTGACTTCAAAATAAGCAAATTAGTCTAATTTTTAAATATTTTCAAATGCTAGAGTCAAAAATTCCTTTCATATCTATCCATCATTGATACTATCACAAAATATTTGATATTGGTTTAATTTGAATAGTATTTGTATATCTTCTATAATTTAAATTTCTTCTTTATCTAAGCATACACCCTTATTGAATATATAATTTTATTTGTAATTTTCAATTGAGAATACTCTAAAAAGGTTGCCTTTTTGAACGTTAGCTTTATATATAGAGATGACCTGGCTTCGTCTTTCTTCTCCTCGAGTGAATGTTTCGGTGTTAAAATCTTGTCCCTGCCTACTAAAAATGATGTCTTGGCTTCGCCCGTTGTCTTCTTTAGTTAATTTTCCCCCGAAAGAATTTTGTTTATGACAATCAAACATGATACAGCAATATTGTCATTATCATTTTCTGAATTAAAAAAAAAAGTATTTTTGCCGAGTAATTGTTTTTTTTTTTTCCTTGTTTACACACAAATGTGATAAAACCATCTTCCAGACTTAACTTTATGCTCTATTAAAATTATATATATTTTATGGGGAACGTTCGAATTTACATGTATAGGAAATCCGCCGTTTTATAGGAAAATAAGGCGTGGTGTTTATGCTTAAAATATGAAACTTCCTAAGTTTTGTCCACGAGTGAAAATAAAAAGGGGCACAATACATAGCAATATCCATGTGAAACCTCTCTAAAACATGGAATGGTGTCACCTAAAGGGGGTCGTTCATTGAATTAGGTATAAGAACTCTATTTTAATATTTCAAAAGGTGATGGCTGATCATAGAGATCGTTCATGAGAAGCTTTCTTGTGTGTATGTATATATATGTCTGCAATAAAAATATATAAAAGTTTTTTCCACATAATAATAGTAATAATAATAATACCTATTTACAGTAGAGAACTTGGATAATTCGAAAGTCTTTAATTCGAATGTTTATCTTGGTCCTTAGAATTTCCGTTTTTAATTCGAATTTTTGAATAATTCGATTTTTTTTTGTCCCTTAGGCTTCGAATTATCCAAGTTCGACTGTTTTTTATTCTCTTCCTTTTTTCTATACGAAACCATTGTTTAAGAGTATTTTCAACTTGACATATGCAATCTGAAGTGTTCAGATCCCTACATCTTTCCTCTTAGGCTTGGTCTATTTTGTTACTGGTTCATCGCAAAAAAACAGCTCTCTAGGCTGCAGTCTAGACCGGGAAGTTGGCAATTTTCAGTCAAAGAAAAGAGGTTAAACTCTATTTCTATCGCTCTTTAATCAAAATAATCCAAAGATGATGATGTGATCGGATTTATAAGAAATCACGCGTCTACTTCAGAATTTCCTATGAGCACACCATTGTGAAATAAAAACGACATCATCTAAATTATCCTAAATTCCAACAAATTACCACCTCCATTCAGAACTAGGGTTAGTAAAGTTTCAGCTGGCTTCTCATGAAAGGTTACATTTTTATTTTATATAAAATTTCAGGAATTTTTATATAAGTTACAATGTGCATTTCTTGGTGTCTACAATTTTTAGAAAAACCCGGAAAGCAATTTCCTTTTCGCATAAAACAAAAACTCTATATATATCAAAGCGCAATTAAATTGAAATAATATATATGCACAAACACATTTATAAATATCAAGTAGAACTTGGATAATTCGAACGTCTTTATTTCGAATATTTATCTTGGTTCCTAGACTTTTAAGCCTTTTATTCAAAACCTTTTTAATTCGAATTTTTCGATAATTTTATAATTTTTTGGTCCCTTGGGCTTCGAATTATCCAAGTTCGACTGTATAGTCAAATTATATATATATATATGTCGTAAACCCGGGTAAGCCAACAAGTGAGTTGGAAGCAGTCGGGATTGAGTGGCAAGGCGTGCAGAGTGGCAAGTCCGCACGGGACAGTAAGGACAAAGTTTGGGATCAAAAGACACTCTCCTAGTACGTCTCACGTGGCACCAGGACCATGGGAAAGTTGAGGATTAACTGAGGATAGCTCGGCGTCCTGCATGAAGCCGCGGAGGCAGGAAGGAGCCAAAACGGCGGCCACGAGGGCCGCCGTGAGACCTAGCACTCAGTTGGCCTCTCCGCAAATATCCACTGTAACCTAACTAACTGTCAACATCCGGACCAACGCCCCTTCGTTGTCCCTCTCTGGATCCCCCGGGTGTCCAGTGGCAAGCTGGTGTCACTTTGAGACGACTAGAAAAGACGTCATACTTTATTACTTACATATCGCATTGTTTAAATTACGATAGAATGTGCCCCCGGTGAGAAAGGTTTGATTAGGGGAGTAAAATAAAATAGAGCGAAAAGCTAGCAAACCTATTAAATGGGAAATAATTTGGGGCACAAATTAGTTACTAGAATAAAAATAAAGATAATGGAGAGAGAGAGAGAGAGTAGTGGTGGCACACTGATATAATATTATAAAACTACAAAAAAAATATATAAGGAGTACATAGGAAGGATAAATTTGAAGTAAACACACACAATAGCGAGGGTAAATATTTTGTAAAGTTAGGTATACGAGGTGTGTTCAAAAAGTATCGCGACTTTTGAATTTTCGCGGGTTACGTATATTCGAATTTCGATCTTTTTGTGGCTTTATGTTGGTACTCATGTCTCTCACTTATGCCGACAAGCTCGGCCGTTTTGAATATTCACTTAATTGTTTGCAGCTGCTTTGCTTGCAGGTGTTTTGGATCGTCTTCGATTTTTACCCATTAAAAAAATGGATCAAAGAACCTGTATCAAATTTTGTGTGAAAAACGAAATTAAGTGCGCGGATGCATTCCGAATGTTGACTGTGGCATACGGAGAAGCTACCTTGGACCGAAGCAGCGTTTATCGGTGGTACAAAATGTTCTCAGAAGGCCGAGAAGATGTGAACGACGAAGAGCGTGCCGGACGCCCGAGGACTTCAACAACAGACGAAAAATTAATGAAGTGGAGAAAATGATATTGGCCAATCGTCGAATTACCGTTAGAGAAGTTGCTGAGGACCTAAACATATCGATTGGCTCGTGCCATTCGATTTTTATCAATGATTTGGGTGTGAGACGGGTCGCCGCGAAATTCGTACCAAAATTGCTCAATTGCGACCAAAAACAGCATCGCATGAACATTGCTAATGAGATGTTGGACTCTGTCCGCGACTACCCAAATTTGCTCCAGAGGGTCATAACTGGTGAAGAAGCGTGGGTTTATGGTTATGACGTGGAAACCAAAGCTCAATCATTTCAATGGAAGCTGCCGCACGAAACAAGACCGAAAAAAGCGCGCCAAGTTCGTTCAAATGTGAAAGTCTTGCTGACAGTTTTCTTCGATTGCAGGAGCGTGGTGCATCATGAGTTCTTGCCACAGGGTAGAACGGTCAATAAGGAATATCACCTGCAAGTTATGCGCAATTTGCGCGAAGCAATCCGCCAGAAACGCCCGGATTTGTGGAAGAACAAAAATTGGCTTTTGCACCACGATAACGCCCCTGCTCACACATTCGTTGCTTGTGCGCGACTTTTTGGCCAAAAACAACACACTAATGATGCCGCAGCCACCGTATTCCCCAGATCTGGCCCCCTGTGACTTTTTCTTGTTCCCTAAACTGAAGAGGCCCATGAAAGGACGACGTTACACTACGCTTGACGAGATAAAGACGGCATCGAAGGAGGAGCTGAAAAAGATTTTTTTAAAGATTTTTTTGAAGTGCTTTGAAGATTGGAAAAACCGCTGGCACAAGTGTATAATATCTCATGGGGATTACTTTGAAGGGGACAAAATAGGTATTCATGAATAAATAAATAATTTTTGAAAAAACACAAAAGTCGCGATACTTTTTGAACACACCTCGTACTATTTACAGTTTTTTGTTACTTAAGGTGTAATGAGTATTTACAACATAGTTTCAGGGATGTAATACAGGAACGAGGAGAAGTAGAGATAATAAAAGTAATATAAAAGAAAATTGACTTAAGCAAAAGGTTTGGGATAGGTAGTGACGCAGTGAAGAATAAAGGAAGAGGGTCTGAATTGGTTTCTGCAAAGGACATCTCAGGAGTCCTGCCTTGCAATACGAGCTTAGAAGCGAAGTATTCGAAACTATTAATAATGTTGTAAGATTATTTTTGAAATTAAACAATTTTTACTGCCCTTACTGCAATGGAAAAATTAAAATTTTTGAAAAAACACAAATGTCGCGATACTTTTTGAACACACTTCGTACTATTTACAGTTTTTTGTTACTTGAGGTGTCATGAGTATTTACAACATAGTTTCAGGGATGTAATACAGGAACGAGGAGAAGTAGAGATAATAAAAGTAATATAAAAGAAAATTGACTAAAGCAAAAAGTTTGAGATAGGTAGTGACGCAGTGAAGAATAAAGGAAGAGGGTCTGAATTGGTTTCTGCAAAGGACATCTCAGGAGTCCTGCCTTGCAATGTGCCCATTTGAAAAAGAACTTCTCTCTCTCTCTCTCTCTCTCTCTCCCCATTATCTTTATTTTTATTCTAGTAACTAATTTGTGCCCCAAATTATTTCCCATTTAATAGGTTTGCTAGCTTTTCGCTCCATTTTATTTTACTCCCCTAATCAAACCTTTCTCACCGGGGGCATATTTAATTTTTCCATTGCAGTAAGGGCAGTAGAGAAATTGTTTAATTTCAAAAATAATCTTACGCCATTATTAATAGTTTCTAATTTTGATAACAGATGGCGCGCAAAGGCAAGCGAAGTATTGTTTTCAGGGTTCAGCGATCTCACGATTCCCTGGATGTAGCATTAGATCAGATGGGCAAAAGGCGTGAAGATCAAAGGAGAGGTAGGTAATGAGAGTATATGGGAAAAAAGCTGTCTGAGAGAGGTTAAAATGATAGGGAGGCTCAAGAGATGCGCTGCTGTCAGTAATGAGCTCGACCAGATAAAAAATAAAAGTAAAATAAAAATGAGTGGGCGCATCATGCTGATGATGGCGATGGGTCGAGCGTGAGAAAAAAAAATATCTCGCTGGGTACCCAAGCTATCCGTGTGGAGTTAACATGGAGAGGAATAGTGTACCAGGTCGATGAATCTTTTTAAAAAAATGTTGACGAGCAGGAGTCTCAGGAACCGTTGAAGAGGTTAGAGCAGGGGTGGCGAACCTTTTTATAATAGAAGGCCAATTTTCATTTTACCATTTTTGAGAAGGCCGCATCCATATATATATATATATATATATATATATATATGTCATAATATATACTCTTCCAGGATTAATAAAACAAACCTACAGCCAACGAGAGAGAGATGGGCAGCTAAAGCGAGACACTTTAGACATCACGACATTCCAAAAAGGGGGAAAAAGGGGCCCGCCCGTCACCACCTGGCGACTATTTTTGGGGGGTCGGGTGGTGGCCACACAGGCAGTCGTTCAGCGGATAACCTCTCGCTCGCTCTCTCTCGGCTGGCTGCCTGGGTTATTGCTCTATCAACTCGTCGTGTGATTAGTTCTCACCTCACCACATTATTACCACTATATTGTCACATATATATACTAGCGGATGTACCCGGCTTCGCCCAGGTTTTTCTCGAGGGAATGTTTGTAGTCTAGTAATAAGAAAATATACTACACCTAAAAACTATCAGAGAAAAGAGAAACCACGGAAGGTGAACAGAAAAATGCTTACAATGGATGTTATGTTTACGATATCAAGTTAAATAAAAACAAAGATAAAATTTGCATATGTTGGTCACTATAAATTTGTATATTTGTTAGGCGAAATTAGAAACATGATAAAACAATTGGGTATTTAAAAACAAATGTAGAAATAAAAGTTGAAGTATAATAAACAATGTTAAAGTTTAGTTTTAATTATTAATCAAGATTGTGTGTGAATATGTGAGAAAGATGTAATATCGTTGTTGTTTTCTTGGCCGACTGTTTTACATATGGTGTTATCTTAAAATTGCTTGTTTTGAATATTTTTTAGATTGAGATTATTAGCTAGTATGTAAAAAAATTAACTCTGTTGAAATTTAATTTTGTATTTATATATAAATAAAATCAACTCTGTTGATTTTTTTTTGTATTTAATCGATAACAGCGAAGTTACGCATGTTAATGTTAGGAAATATATTTTGATGTTAAGCAAAACCTGCTCCATCTCGTTTTACATAAATTTTGAAAATTTGGTTGAAATTGATGCATTGTAACAAAAGTTTTTAGTGATGTCCACTTATGAAATTTCCATTTTATTAATATAGATATACATATACGATTTTATTAAAGGGATTTATATACAAAATTAAAATACATAATTTTCTTTGCAAATAAATACTTTATTTTTTTCAAAATGACATACAATTGATAAATTCCAAAAAAAAATGACATTTAATTTCACAATCCAGAAAATTTAATGGGATTTTTGTGGTTTTTTATTGGATAACAAAAAAAAGAAATATTTGGTTCAATTGACGTGGTACGTAATTTAAGTTGATCTTCCAAATGAACATCACTTATTTTACTTCTTAGGCGGGTTTTAATTTGAGTCATGTATGAAAATGTTGCCTCGCAGCAATATATACTTCCAAAACATGAAAGAATTATTCGTGCGTGTTGTCTTATGCAAGCAACTTTTCAAAACATCAAAAATCCTCAGTATTAGCTCGAATAAAAAATAGGACCTGTGCTGAATCGGTATTGCCTGTGGATTCATTCAATGCTATGGAGAAATATATTGAAACGATGCAGCAGAGAAGTAGCAGGGAAGAAGTGGGAACGCCAAGAGAAGAAGGGCCCCTTCTCGGAAGTGTTGATTGACAAAATTCCAGGGGAGGGGGGTGGCAGACAGCAGTCCAGCTGACGCCGCCGCCGGGAAGGGATCAGCCGAGTCCAGCTGGTGCCGCGGTGGAAGGAAGTCGGCCGGCCTGCCGGGAGATTGGTGTGTGCCGACCAGACATGGCAGTCTGGGGGAAGAAGTCTGTCTGGTGACAACGGGACCTGCAGCGAGGAGAACGGCGGTGGTGACAACAGACGCAGCAGGTGGGCACCGAACGTGTGGCCGTATGGACTGACCGGGAAGACGGTAGCGGAGAAGGATCCCTCTAGTGGCGGACATTGAAGGCAAGTTAATCTTCTACTGTATAGTTACTTATCTACTCTTTTAAGATCTTGTAATAAATATACCGCACTAAGCTGTATCCTAAAGAATCCACATTGTTCTCTTAGAAACCTTGAACGCAAACATTGACGGCTGAGAAGCGTCGTAACATTTGGTGTCAGAAGTGGGATACAGCTTAGTCAATTTTAATTGAAGATTTTATTTTGCGCTAATTCAAAAAGAAAAATGGAAAACTAACCGACCCCGAAATCGAAAAATTCACAAAATTGCTCCGTCAGATAAGCCAGAAATTAGATGTGCTCGGAGAAACCGTTAGATCGACTACTAAAGGAATTACTCCATTGGAATCTCGATTGAGCCGACTCGAGCATAATCGGAATGTCAAACGTTCTGCCACACCCATGTCTTGCGAAGTTAAGTTCAATGTACTACCGCCAGAAAATCCTGATGGCTTTTCAAAAACAATCACAGCAACCAATAGCCCACGTATTCAATGTCTGAGGGGACAAAAGACGGTCCCAGGTGATGAAGATCCCGACAAGACCATCACAACAAAGATCATCACGTCAGGAGACGTTGTAAGTGAACTGCCAGAATCTACGCTTGAAGATTCTCCCGTGATCCAGAAGTCCGAAGAGTGTCGACAGCAGGAAATGATCCAGACTGGTTGTGTAGCGGAGGAGGGTGAGCTGATCGCCTCCGACAACGGCTGTGGCACGAGTGTTTGTATAAAATCAAGCGGACGGAAGGAGAATGCCCTAAGGTGATATACAGAGCGAAAATTCAACCCCTGGGATTCTTTCTGAAATACTCCATGAGAACAGCAACGATCTTGGCGAGCTGCAGTGCGACAGCGTGGCTGACTTCAGCGACAGTGTCAGACTGTCAGGGACTACAGCGGCGATCCAACTGGACGGGACGGAGCTGGATGCTCCGTGGAAGTGCGACAAGGCTAGATGGTCGAAGCACCCTGAAGTTGGAGCCGGCAACCCGACTGAACGGGATAGAGCATTGGACGCTCTGTGGAAGTCCGACGACAATGTCTGTGACGCGGAAGTCGCGCGCAATGTGTCAGCGCCGTCGTCTGCAATGCAAGCTGAAAAGTTGTGCCAAGAATGTGTACCATTCATCTTCGTTCCTTCGCCCGACAAGGTGCAGATCAAACAGCCACCGCCTAGGAAAAGTTCTACCGACCTTGAGACTGCCACGGGATCCGACACCTCCAGAAGGTTTAAGAAATTCACAGCCCTGTGCGTGGTCGGCACAAAGGAGCCCAGGTTTGAAGGGTTAGGAAAGAGAGAGCCTCTAGAGCAAGAGAATGGGAAACCTAAAGAAGAAAAGGGAGGCCACGATATGGACAGCGTGGATCAGGTGGACGAATCCACTGTAAAGATCGGCGATCTACAGCCCCGTCGTGGAAGGAAGCGGCGAAAGCGCAACACAAACGATCACAACCCTTTGTACATTGCGGCTACAGAGTGTTCACAAGGAGAATTCAAAATATCAGATGGAAGCATCGTAGGCAGTGAAATATGGCCGCCATCTTGTGGAGAACCACCGCCCTGTGCTAGACAGCGAGACCAATCAATGGTGTCGGCACTGGTTGAGAGTGGAAAGAAAGCCCGAGTTGAGATGTGGCTCTGCAAACAAGGGTTGGTGTTAACCCTGCCGCTACGCTTCCGGGAGGCGGACGACCCTCATGTGGCCAGAGACGTCAGGGAGATCAAAGGGCCGCCGATCAGCGCCTCTGGTGAAATCAGCCTTTTCGGGACGAAAAGGATTGAGAAGGGGGCTGTGAAACGATGCAGCAGAGAAGTAGCAGGGAAGAAGTGGGAACGCCAAGAGAAGAAGGGCCCCTTCTCGGAAGTGTTGATTGACAAAATTCCAGGGGAGGGGGGTGGCAGACAGCAGTCCAGCTGACGCCACCGCCGGGAAGGGATCAGCCGAGTCCAGCTGGTGCCGCGGTGGAAGGAAGTCGGCCGGCCTGCCGGGAGATTGGTGTGTGCCGACCAGACATGGCAGTCTGGGGGAAGAAGTCTGTCTGGTGACAACGGGACCTGCAGCGAGGAGAACGGCGGTGGTGACAACAGACGCAGCAGGTGGGCACCGAACGTGTGGCCGTATGGACTGACCGGGAAGACGGTAGCGGAGAAGGATCCCTCTACTGGCGGACATTGAAGGCAAGTTAATCTTCTACTGTATAGTTACTTATCTACTATTTTAAGCTCTTGTAATAAATATACCGCACTAAGCTGTATCCTAAAGAATCCACATTGTTCTCTTAGAAACCTTGAACGCAAACATTGACGGCTGAGAAGCGTCGTAACAATATATTTTCTTCTTTAATAATCTTGCAGAACTGTTGTTTTATATTTGTAGCTAATTCTTGTTGTCCTTCGGTGATGGTTCCTCTTGAAAGAGGTAATTGTTTGTATTTAGCTACCTTTTCTGGATGTAAGCATTTGACCACTTCCACAATACATTTTTTTATCATTTCAACGTCGCTAAATGGTTTTCACCGTTTTCCAAGAATGTACGCTAATTTGTATGTTGCTTCCGTGGCATTATTATTTTGTTGAAAGAACTTATTGAAAGTTTGTTGCCGGTGAAGCTTTTCATTTTTAAGTTGTTGTAATATAGTTTTACGTGCTTCTCCTTCAAGAATTGCATATTTATGATTCGAATGAGTCATGTAATGTTGATTAGCATTATACTTTTTAATTGTAGTTATAACTGTACTACATAACAAACAAACCATTTTATCTTTGGAACTAATTAAGAAGTATTCCCATTCTTCATTAAATAATCGATTCTCGTCCTTTAGAGTCATTTTTTAGACATGATTCTAAAATTAAAAGATATATGAAAATTCATACATAAAAAGACCATGCTGCACTTAAAAATGTATTTTGAAATTACGGGAGAAATGGACTGAAATCATAATCCACATTTTTTTTACAGGAGTTTACTTTCACAGAAAATCAATTATATTAATAATTGTTCAACTGATAAAAAATTTTAAATTATGCAATGATTATTAAAATTTAAAATTAATTTACCCGTATTCTACTACAATACAATAGAAAACATTGTTCGATGTTTGTGATATGTATTATTTTACAACTTACCTTATTAAAAAATAAACAACCATTTAGTAAAGTTGATACAGTTACACACCGGCAATTACGTTGCCTCGACGTTACTTGGATGTTACGTTTAGTTTTAGTACTAGTGTTGACCGCAAATCGGCGCTGCCGATATAGTGGTATAGTTATGCACTTCATTTTTAGCATGACACATGAATTACTTCAGAAATTTAAAAATACCTACATTTACTATATTATATAATATATGACATTCGTATTAGATATTTCCAATAAAATAATGAAAGTAATTGAAAACTGCGAAACA
>CP092864.1:181669733-181726699 GCA_030710605.1 Cordylochernes scorpioides
TATTATTTAAAATGTTATATTAAAATATTTTATTTAAAAAATTATAATTTCATAGATATAAATACTCTGTATAAATCGACCGCCAGAGGTCACGCTTCCCATATAAAATCACATTGTTGTTCTCCTGGCCGACTGCTTTGCATATAGTGTATCAAAACTGATATGGTGTTAATAGTTGAACTTAATTGTAAATATTTAATGGTAAAGTATGGAAAGATATATTTTGGGAACTAATTATACAAAGGAAAATAAAGGTTTACAAGGATCAAAAGGTGTGATAATATTTAACGGGGCAAAAACAACTATGGTAAAATTGATACATAAAATTAATTTGACAAAAAGGGTATATTTAAGCAAATAATCGATTGAAAACTATTTAGAAGTATGGGTGAAAATTACAAATTAAAATTTGGTAAACTGCGCAAAATGTTTGATACAAAATACCTTGAAATGGATGATGCTGGCTGGAGTTGGCTGTAGATGGAGATGACTGGTGTTGGGCGGAAGATGCGATGGCTGGAGTTGGAAGGGAGAAGACTGCTTGAAACTTCTTGAGATGGTGATGGCTATGTTGGCTTGAATTAGGATATGTTTGATTGGAGATGGCTATGTTTGTTTTGAGATGGCTATGTTTGCATGGAGATGGCTATTTTTGATTGTGAAAACTATTTTTGATTGAAGAAGAATTTGCATATCAGTGAATAAACTATTTTTGATTGAAATGAACTATTTTTGATTGAAAAATGAGCTATTTTTGATTAGAATGAACTATTTTTGATTGGGAGATTTGCATATTTGAGTTTGAAAAAATTTTGCTTTTGGGATATTGTCCACACAAGTTTCAGATATCCTGTCGGCTTATATTATATTTAAATAAAAAAGATTAGATGCTTGAATTTTGATCATCTTGATGATTATGCTATGGTGGTGCAGTCGTGGTTGAATAATTTTGAAATAAAAATAATAATAATAGTAAAGATTAGAAATTGCTTTAATTGAGCTAAGAAATATAAAAACATAATTGGATAAAAGTAATGCCTGGCTTAAGGCGTAAGAATAAAAAAATGAAAAGCGTATTTACATAATGTACAAATGTCTTGGGCCGACCAACGGGGAGAGAGAAAATATCTTTATTTACGGGCTACTAACCAAAAGTTATGATTTTTGAGCCCAAAATCGATGTCAGGTGGCAAGGGACCCTAGGATGTGGAAGCAGGAGATGTCTCGCAGGGGTGGTAGAAACGTTGGGCAAGCAGGGGAATAGCGCCAGGGTGCAGTGAGGCGGGTGCGTTGAATAGGCCAGGAATCCAGGAGAAGTGGCAGATGATAATGGAGGCAGAAGGTCCTTGAAGCCTAGAACTTGAGGGCCCTAGACTTCAGGATGGGGCAGCTTGAGGCTCTCGCCTCGTGCTTGTCAGGAAGGCCCTGGGAGCAGCAGTTGGCACATTTGGAGGTGCGCTGGTCAGCAATGGATGGGCAGGTTCGGCCTTCATGGCCGTCTTCACCGCAGTGGAAGCACTTAGGAGCTCTGGTGCATTGGGCAGAGTTGTGGCCGAAGCCACAACAGCGGAAGCAGACGCGGGCGCGCATGGACTCCTCGAAGTTGAGGATTACTCCATCCACCACGATCCTCCCGCGAACGCCCAGGGCTCTAAAGGTCTTGAGGTCCACCTCGATGAAGGCGGTGCAGGTCCCGTTTCTGGGTGCAGAACGGTGCGCCACGCGCACCACCTTGTCCCCAGGAAGTTTTCTAACAGCAGCGGTTTCCAGGAAGGTCTCCTCAATTGTGGAGTTGGATGTCTCCTCATCCACTTTGAAGAGGCAGATCCGTGGCAGGATCTCCTTCTGCTGGCGGACCTTCATTCCATTCAACTTGCTGGCCAGGGAGGTTGTAACCTCAGGGATGGTGTCAGGATTGCTGGAATGGAGGACCAGCTTCCCCTTGGTGCGCAGGGAGGCCCAAATGCCTTGGGGGAGAGTGTGAGCAGCGCGGACTGTTTTCAGCATCTCCCTTGGGTCAGCCTGTGGGTCATCTGAGATGACCACTGTGTGGGCCGCCGATTTTTCTCCATGAAGGATCACTGTATTAAAATTATCTTTATTACTTTGATTATTTAAATTCAAATTATAAAATTTGTAAATTGTTATTATTTAATAGAGAGAGAGAGAAAAAAAAAATTTACTTCTTACACATCATCCATATATATTTATAATTAATAACAATAAAATTTAACAACGTAACGTCTTTTGCAATCGGCTGTTACACGTCATTTAGACATACTCTAATTTTTATATAGAATAATAGAAGTGAGAATATATTTAATAGTATAAATTTTAGTAGTTATATAGAGAAAAGATAGAAAGACAGAACCATGCACTTTTATTCAAACTAATAATAAGAAAAAAAAAGTTTTGTAAAGAAGGTAGATAAGATTGTTAGTATATATATATATACTAGACGAATGACCCGGGCAACGCCCGTGTTTTACCCGATTGAATGTTTTTATTCAAATACTATTTGTTACAATTATAAATTGGAGCCGTGGATGTCACTCTTGTGAAACGTCCCGTTCCAAACTTTACATGTACATTAGGTCAGCTGGTATTACCCCTCATTTTCACCGCTAGAGGCGCGAGCGAATTGACTTTTTGTAAATATACATAATTATAAAGATAGAAGCTTCTATAGAAGATAATAATCATAATGAGGAATTGAGGAAAGACGGTCGTGACTATATATTAATGACGAATGACCCGGGCAACGCCCGTGTTTTACCCAATTAAATGTTTTTATTCAAATACTATTTGTTACAATTATAAATTGGCGCCGTGGATGTCACACTTGTGAAACATCCCGCTGCAAACTTTGTGTCTGAGAAGCGATATTTTTATAGAAAGATGATCTTGCTTTTGTTTTCTGCTCGAATGAATGTTTTTCTGTTAGAATTTTGTTCTTGCGTACAAAATAATGAACTGGTTTCACCCGTGGTCTCTGCTTTTTGGAATTTTTCCCGATATAATTTTGTATCTGATAATCAAACATGATACAGCATTATCGTCATCATCATTTTCTGACTAAAAATATATAGTTTTAATAATTGATTTATGTATATTTTTAAATAGCCTATCGTCTTCACCGTATTTTTTACCTATGTATGGAAATTTTGGTTTGAATTAGTGAACTACTGCGAATTTGTATACCGGACATACAAACAAACATACAAACAGACAAACATTCATTTATATATATAGAGATTTACTCTTCATTGTTGGCTTTTTATATTATATTTACTCTTCATTGTTGGCTTTTTATCTTACATTCACTCTGTTGGCTTTTTATATTACATTTACTCTTCATTGTTGGCTTTTTATCTTACATTCACTCTTCATTGTTGGCTTTTTATATTATATTTACTCTTCATTGTTGGCTTTTTATCTTACATTCATTCTTCAAGGTTGGCTTTTTATATTACATTCACTCTTCATTGTTGGGTTTTTATCATACATTCACTCTGTTGGCTTTTTATATTACATTTACTCTTCATTGTTGGCTTTTTATCTTACATTCACTCTTCATTGTTGGCTTTTTATATTATATTTACTCTTCATTGTTGGCTTTTTATCTTACATTCATTCTTCATTGTTGGCTTTTTATATTACATTTACTATTCATTGTTGGCTTTTTATCTTACATTCACTCTTCATTGTTGGCTTTATATCTTACATTCATTCTTCATTGTTGGCTTTTTATATTACATTCACTCTTCATTGTTGGCTTCTTATCTTACATTCATTCTTCATTGTTGGCTTTTTATATTACATTTACTCTTCATTGTTGGCTTTTTATCTTACATTCACTCTTCATTGTTGGCTTTTTGTATTATATTTACTCTTCATTGTTGGCTTTTTATCTTACATTTATTCTTCATTGTTGGCTTTTTATATTACATTTACTCTTCATTGTTGGCTTTTTATCTTACATTCATTCTTCATTGTTGGCTTTTTATATCATATTTACTCTTCATTGTTGGCTTTTTATCTTACATTCATTCTTCATTGTTGGCTTTTTATCTTACATTTATTCTTCATTTTTGGCTTTTTATATTACATTTACTCTCTATTGTTGGCTTTTTATCTTACATTCATTCTTCATTGTTGGTTTTTTATATCATATTTACTCTTCATTGTTGGCTTTTTATCTTACATTCATTCTTCATTGTTGGCTTTTTATATTATATTAATGATGATGCGCGCGCATCCGTGACATGAGGAATTGATTGACGGTGGAAAGACGGTCGTGACTATATATGTTGATTTTTATAATTTTATATTTTAACCTTTTTTTTTAATGATTTTTTATTTTTTTTTATTTTAAAATATGAATATATCTAGTTGTATTTAGTAATATATCTATAATATGAATTAACTTTTGTTATAAGTTTGGTTATTATGTTTTGAAACCCTAATGGTAGACCAGACATATTACCTAAAAAATTAAATTGAAATAATTAGTGGAAAAAGAGATCTGCTGGACCGGGGATTTTCAAATAGAAACCCAGCTGACATTTCACCCCTGCTCTATTATGCCATAGATCTCTTTTCAACCGGATTTTATGTGTTAATATTAAGTTGTTTTAGTGAAACATTTATATATAAAGATTTAACAACTACAAGTGTTAAGAAATTCTAACTGTAACCTACCTCTTCTGTGACGCCTTCCTCTGTAAACAGCTATTTCTGGTTAACATCTGTTGCGGGGAAGGGGACACATGTTCCTCCCTTCCAAATTAGAATGCTTTCTCAGAAATTTCAGATAAATAAGACAACTGAATACGAAAGAAAATAGTTAAGGGAAGAAAGCCAATCTTTATAATCTTTACAGTTAGTTAAATTAATATAACTGATTCAATTATTATTTATATTTTAATTTTCCTTTAAAAAGGTAAATTATTAGATGATTTATAAAGTTATTAATTTTGAAAATTCATTATTATTTAATTTCCATTTTACTCCCCAGAAATTGGAGATTAAATAAAATGAATTCTATACAATATTATTTTAAAAATCTTGTGAAAAAATTTTCAAATGCTTTTATTCAAATACTCTTCGTTACAATTATAAATTATCGCCGTGGATGTCATTCTTGTGAAACGTCCCGCTCCAAACTTTGCCTCTGAGAAGCGATATTTTTATAAAGAGATGATCTGGCTTTGTGTCTTCTGCTCGAATGAATGTTTTTCTGTTAGAATTTTGTTCCTGCATACTAAAAATGAACTGGTTCACCCGTGGTCTCTGCTTTTTGGAATTTTTCCGGATATAATTTTGTATCTGATAATCAAATATGCTACAGCAATATTGTCATCATCATTTTATGAATAAAAAACAACTACTTTTTTTCCCAGAACCTGTCAATTTATTTAATCGTAGAAACTTTCTCCTTGGGATATTAAAAATATAAAGTTAAGTGCCAGGAGAAAATGTTTTTTATTCTCCTGGCACTTAACTTTATATTTGTCAATTTATTTTTCTTGACTAAAAATCCGAAAAATATCTTTTCCAGATTTTTCTCTATGTCCTGTTAAAACACGTTTTACATGTCCATTAGGTCAGCTGATATTACTTCACATCTTCACCGCTAGAGGCGCTGCTTGCGAGCGAAAGGGCAAATTTGCAACGCAATTTGCAAATAACTTGTATGCATACTTGTATACTTGTGTACATAGTCCATAAATCTGTACATAGACAGGAAAAGCACATATATTTTAATAATATAAATGAGTTTTAAAAATTGTAAAAAAAAAAAAATGCATAGGCCGGAAATTGAACCCGGGGCGCCCGCGTGGCAGGCGAGCATTCTACCACTGAACCAAAAGCAAATGGTGACAAAATTGTTGATGACTCTGATACTTGTATATATATATATATGATACAGCAATATTGTCATCATCATTTTCTGAATAAAAAACTACTACTTTTTTTTTTCCAGAAGCTGTCAATTTTTTTTTTATTAAAAACCCGAAAAATATCTTTTCCAGATTTTTCTCTATGTCCTGTTAAAACACGTTTTACATGTCCATTAGGTCAACTGATATTACCTCCCATCTTCACCGCTAGAGGCGCTGATGGCGAGCGAAAGGGCAAATTTGCCACGCAATTTGCAAATAACTTGTATACATACTTGTATACTTGTGTACATCTATCTATATATATAAAAATGAATGTTTGTATGTTTGTTTGTATGTCCGGTATACAAATTCGCAGTAGTTCACTAATTCAAACCAAAATTTCCATACATAGGTAAAAAAAAATACGGGGAAGACGATAGGCTATTTTAAAAAATATATAAATCAATTATTAAAACTATATATTTTTAGTCAGAAAATGATGATGACGATATTGCTGTATCATGTTTGATTATCAGATACAAAATTATATCGGGAAAAATATTCCAAAAAGCAGAGACCACAGGTGAAACCAGTTCATTATTTTGTACGCAGGAACAAAATTCTAACAGAAAAACATTCATTCGGGCAGAAAACAAAAGCCAGATCATCTTTCTATGAGAATATCGCTTCTCAGACACAAAGTTTGGAGCGGGACGTTTCACAAGAGTGACATACACGGTGCCAATTATAATTGTAACGAATAGTATTTAAATAAAAACATTTAATGGGGTAAAACCCGGGCGTTGCCCGGGTCATTCGGGTAGTAGACCATAAATCTGTACATAGGCAGGAAAAGCACATATATTTTTATAATATAAATGAGTTTTAAAAATTGCAAAAAAAAACAACAACAAAATGCATTGCCCGGGAAACGAACCCGGGGCGCCCGCGTGGCAGGCGAGCATTCTACCACTGAACCAAAGCAAACGGTGACAGAATTAAGAAAGAATTGTGCATGACGCGGATAACTATATATATTAACTAGCCGAATGACCCGGGCAACGCCCGTGTTTTACCCGACTGTAGATGTTACAATGGTGATCCTTAGGTCGCTGGTTCAAATCCGGCTCGAAGGAGCATCCGTGACAGAGGCAGCCGATGACGGTCGTGACTATATATATACTAGACGAATGACCCGGGCAACGCCCGTGTTTTACCCGATTGAATGTTTTTATTCAAATACTATTTGTTACAATTATAAATTAGCCGTGGATGTCACTCTTGTGAAACGTCCCGCTCCAAACTTTACATGTACATTAGGTCAGCTGGTATTACCCCTCATTTTCACCGCTAGAGGCGCGAGCGAATTGACTTTTTGTAAATATACATAATTATAAAGATAGAAGCTTCTATAGAAGATAATGATCATAATGATGATGCGCGCGCATCCGTGACAGCGATGAGGAATTGAGGAAAGACGGTCGTGACTATATATTAATGACGAATGACCCGGGCAACGCCCGGGTTTTACCCAATTAAATGTTTTTATTCAAATACTATTTGTTACAATTATAAATTGGCGCCGTGGATGTCACACTTGTGAAACGTCCCGCTGCAAACTTTGTGTCTGAGAAGCGATATTTTTATAGAAAGATGATCTGGCTTTTGTTTTCTGCTCGAATGAATGTTTTTCTGTTAGAATTTTGTTCCTGCGTACAAAATAATGAACTGGTTTCACCCGTGGTCTCTGCTTTTTGGAATTTTTCCCGATATAATTTTGTATCTGATAATCAAACATGATACAGCAATATCGTCATCATCATTTTATGACTAAAAATATATAGTTTTAATAATTGATTTATATATATTTTTAAATAGCCTATCGTCTTCCCCGTATTTTTTTACCTATGTATGGAAATTTTGGTTTGAATTAGTGAACTACTGCGAATTTGTATACCGGACATACAAACAAACATACAAACAGACAAACATTCATTTTTATATATATAGAATTTACTCTTCATTGTTGGCTTTTTATATTATATTTACTCTTCATTGTTGGCTTTTTATCCTACATTCACTCTGTTGGCTTTTTATATTACATTTACTCTTCATTGTTTGCTTTTTATCTTACATTCACTCTTCATTGTTGGCTTTTTATATTATATTTACTCTTCATTGTTGGCCTTTTATCTTACATTATTCTTCAAGGTTGGCTTTTTATATTACATTCACTCTTCATTGTTGGCTTTTTATCTTACATTCATTCTTCATTGTTGGCTTTTTATATTACACTAGACGAATGGCCCGGGCAACGCCCGGGTTTTACCCGAGTGAGTATATATTTTAAAAACGTTTTAATTCAAATACTATTCGTTACAATTATAAATTGGCGCCATGGATGTCACTCTTGTGAAACGTCGCGTTCCAAACTGTGTGTTTTTAAAATGTTTTAATTAAAATACTATTCGTTACAATTATAAATTGGCGCCGTGGATGTCTCTCTTGTGAAACGTCCCGCCCCAAACTGTGTGTGTCTTGAAAATATAAAAATAAAAATGTGAATTTTCATAAAGATTTCATCATGTCGATTTTTTTTTTTGCATTTCACCTACTAAATCGATAGAGATAATTACATTTGCAACATGAACTTAGGTATATTGACTAAATAGAAAACTGCATAGTAATAAAGATAATTTTTTAAAGGCACCATATCGTTTTTTTTCAATAAAATCGAAACAAAAATTAACGATAAATAACGATAATTGCCTTAAAAAGAAATTGCCTTAAAAAAAAGAAACATTCGCGGTGATTTTGTCTTGCATTCGTTTATACAATTATTATATACGAATGACCCGGGCAACGCCCGGGTTTTACCCGATTAAATGCTTTTATTCAAATACTATTCGTTACAATTATAAATTGGCGCCGTGGATGTCATTCTTGTATAATATATAAATGAGTTTTAAAAATTGTAAAAAAAAAAAAAAAAATGCATCGGCCGGGAATCGAACCCGGGCCGCCCGCGTGGCAGGCGAGCATTCTACCACTGAACCACCGATGGTTATGAAAAATACCATCCGTGAGCTTCAGACAGACAAACAGACAGAATAAGGCAAATATATAAGTAGATTTACTATTCATTGTTGGCTTTTTATCTTACATTCACTCTTCATTGTTGGCTTTATATCTTACATTCATTCTTCATTGTTGGCTTTTTATATTGCATTCACTCTTCATTGTTGGCTTTTAATCTTACATTCATTCTTCATTGTTGGCTTTTTATATTACATTTACTCTTCATTGATGGCTTTTTATCTTACATTCACTCTTCATTTTTGGCTTTTTATATTATATTTACTCTTCATTGTTGGCTTTTTATCTTACATTTATTCTTCATTGTTGGCTTTTTATATTACATTTACTCTTCATTGTTGGCTTTTTATCTTACATTCATTCTTCATTGTTGGCTTTTTATATCATATTTACTCTTCATTGTTGGCTTTTTATCTTACATTCATTCTAATTGTTGGCTTTTTATATTATATTTACTCTTCATTGTTGGCTTTTTATCTTACATTTATTCTTCATTGTTGGCTTCTTATATTATATTTACTCTTCATTGTTGGCTTTTTATCTTACATTTTATCTTCATTGTTGGCTTTTTATATTACATTTACTCTTTATTGTTGGTTTTTATCTTACATTCATTCTTCATTGTTGGCTTTTTATATCATATTTACTCTTCATTCTTGGCTTTTTATCTTACATTCATTCTTCATTGTTGGCTTTTTATATTATACTAATGATGATGCGCGCGCATCCGTGACATGAGGAATTGAGGAATTGTGGAATTGACGGTGGAAAGACGGTCGTGACTATATATGTTGATACATTTTGTGTAGAAATAGGATTAGTTGACTTTATAAGGTAAACTTATTCATACAGTTTGTATCCCTCGATAGCTCAGTCGGCAGAGCAGAGGACTGTAGATGTTACAACGGTGATCCTTAGGTCGCTGGTTCAAATCCGGCTCGAGGGAGTTTTTTTTTATTGGCTGCCGGCGAGCACGTGACCTCCCTGTGCGCGCGCATCCGTGACAGAGGCGGCCGATGACGGTCGTGACTATATATAGTGGACCCTCGGTTTGCGAGCATAATCCGTTCCAAAACGCTCGTAGTGCGAAACTAATTTCTTATTTTTAATAATTGAAACTCGGGCAATTCTTCTTGCTACGAACAATTGCACAGTTTCCCACATTTTACATATTTCCCGAATCTGATCTGAAGGGAGGTACCCCAAAAAATTTTCATCCATCACGATTACGGGCAACCATCACGAGTTGCTCGTAATGCGAAATTTCACTCGTAATCCGAGGTAAAATTTTTCAAAAAATTTTGCTCGTACTGCGAAAAGCTCGTACTCCAAGGTGCTCGTAAACCGAGGGTCCACTGTATAGGGATAATCAAATATGATACAGCAATATTGTCATCATCATTTTCTGAATAAAAAACAACTACTTTTTTCCCAGAACCTGTCAATTTATTTTTATTGACTAAAAATCCGAAAAATATCTTACCCAGATTTTTCTCTATGTCTTGTTAAAACACGTTTCACATGTCCATTAGGTCAGCTGATATTACCTCCCATCTTCACCGCTAGAGGTGCTGCTTGCGAGCGAAATGGGAAATTTGCCACGCAATTTCAAATAAGTTGTATACATACTTGTATACTTGTGTACATAGACCATAAATCTGTACATAGACAGGAAAAGTAGATATATTTCAATAATATAAATGAGTTTTATTAAACGATTAGATACTCTTAATAATTGGTTTAAACGCATAAGCATAAAAAGATAAGAGGAGCTACTTTTATAAATTTTAATGCGCAAGCTTTCGGACTAGAAGTCCTTCTACAGGCATGGATAGTGGTAATACTAACGCCCAATTTACCCGAATTCGCCCAATTTACCAGCTCCTTAGATAAGAATGCATACATATATGGCTCTCCCAAGATACACAAGCCAGGGGTCCCGCTCAGACCTATAATAGCCTATCATTTATCTCCGGCATTCCCAATAGCTAAATTCCCGGTGAGTATCCTATCCCCCATTAGAAATAATAGTCCAAACATATACAGTATAACAAACCCCCCTAATTTCATAGAAGAGATTTCATCATTACCACCTCCACCACAGCACATTATGGCCTCCTTTGATATCACTTCTTTATATTTGTCCTTGCCCCATTCCCTTATTACAGATAGTCTACACTCCTTTCTTAGTACAGCAGGTACATATAATCAAACCATAGACATTATATTACAGCTTACCAAGCTTTGTTTATCCATGGGTACTTTTACATTTCAAAAACAATATTACAGGCAAATTAGAGGAACTCCTATGAGTAGCCCACTCTCTTCAATCATTTCAGAAATAGTCTTGGGTTTTTTGGACAGATGGATTAACCATACTCTTCCCTCGGATATATACTATTGGAGGAGATATGTGGATGATATCTTTTGTATCATCAAATCTGATAGTTTACATCTTATTCACAGCACCCTACACAGTTTCAACTCCCATATAGAGTTCACATACGAAACAGAACAAAATTGTGTTTTACCATTTTTGGATATTTTAATTATTCGTACTCCATGTAAGTTCCACTTTACTGTATATTATAAGAAGGCCATTCCACCGCAATATACCCATTTCTCCTCCAATAGTCCGATTGCATAAAAAAATAATACAGTCAGAACATTATCAAAAAGAATTTTCACTCATTGTTCCCTAACCATATTTAAAACAATAGAAAAAGCCAGAATAGTTTCCATTTTAATTAAAGCAGGTTATCCTAGACCCTTTATTTATAGGCATTTCTATGATCCTTCTGTCTCAAAGTCCACCACTATACACAGAGCTGCCTGTTTCCTACCATATTCCACTTCATCACTTGCAATATCCAGAATCCTTCGTCCTTTTGGAATTAAAGTATACTACAATAGTTCTCCATGTTTGGCCACCATATTAAGACATCCAATCACCAAAGCTGACAATACTAACCTTTTCATACATTCTACAGGAGCAGTATATGTCGTCTCATGTCAAGATTGCTCATCCACATATGTGGGTGAGACAGGCAGAACGACATATATCAGACTAACCGAACACAAACGCAATATCCATAATAAAGACCCTAAATCACATTAATATATCAACACACAGCACAAACAGGTCACCAGTTTAATTTAGATCAACCAAAAATCTTATACCGTAATATACACAATAAATACAATATACTTTATTTAGAATCAGCCATATCCAACCAAATCAACAGCCTTAATAGAAAAATAGATATCCCAGACATATGCCAGGTTCTTTACAAATAATCATATACTAAAAAAAAAAGGTTAGTATTACCACTATCCATGCCTGTAGAAGGACGTCTAGTCCGAAAGCTTGCGAATTAAAATTTATAAAAGAAGCTCCTCTTATCTTTTTATGCTTATGCGTATAAATGAGTTTTAAAAATTGTAAAAAAAAAAAAAAAAATGCAACGGCCGGGAATCGAACCCGGGGCGCCCGCGTGGCAGGCGAGCATTCTACCACTGACGGTGACAGAATTAAGAAAGAATTGTGAATGATGCTGATAACTGTATATATTAATATAATATTCGGGGTGAATCCTGTCGACTCTCTGTCGGATCGTGTTGGATCCTGTCGACTTACTGTAATAACCCGTTTGAATCCTGGTGAGTCCTGGTGAATTGTTGAATCCTATGTCGGATTATGTTGAATTGGTGATTGATGGCGCAGTCTTGGTCGAATAGTGGTTTTCCACAGGGGAATAACGAGCACACATGGATGGGATAGAAAATAGACCTTGCGAAAGGGAGAGTGATGAGACTGGAGGAGGTACTTTGCCTTTCACATGATGGAGCGGACAATACCTTGGTTGGAGCCTAACCTGAGCACACCTTGCTTCTAGCACGGTCACCTACCTTCTCTTTAACTTCTTGTCCGTCATTAACTCTCTCTACCTCTCATTGGTGGAGATCCTTCCACGTACTCTCTGATGATTTGCTATCAGTTGGTCATGCTTAAAGGTGATTGGTTGTTGATTTGTCATGCTTAACTGTGATTGGCTTAGTACCTCCATTGTCGCCATGATTGCAATCTTCCAGGAAGAAGAAGGTCTTTGAACTTTGAAGTTTTATGGGTCCTGGACAGTGACCTTTACTTCCTGGATGATGCAATCCTGTTAATTGTTATTCCCTTTTCGCGAAGCCTAACTTTTATTAAATCTTTTGACGATACATTTCATAGATTGTGGTGGGGTTACATATTGTTATATACAGATAATCGCATATATATATATATCGTAATTTGAATAATGTGATATGTAAGTAATAAAGTATGACGTCTTTTCTAGTCGTCTCAAAGTGACACCAGCTTGCCACCGGACACCCGGGGGATCCAGAGAGGGACAAAGAAGGGGCGTTGGTCCGGATGTTGACAGTTAGTTAGGTTACAGTGGATATTTGCGGAGAGGCCCACTGAGTGCTAGGTCTCACGGCGGCCCTCGAGGCCGCCGTTTTGGCTCCTCCCTGCCTCCGCGGCTTTATGCAGGACGCCGAGCTTTCCTCAGTTAATCCTCAAATTTCCCCTGGTCCTGGTGCCACGTGAGACGTACTAGGAGAGCGTCTTTTGATCCCAAACTTTGTCCTTACTGTCCCGTGCGGAATTCCCACTCTGCATGCCTCGCCACTCAACCCCGACTGCTTCCAACTCACTTGTTGGCTTACCCGGGTTTACGACAGTAAACCCGTATAACCGACAGGATTTTGATGGCAGACAGTGGACAAAGGACTATGAACAAAGATGGAGAACACTATGTGGACGCTTCTGAGGTACCCGCCACTTACATCCGGCCCAGCGTGGACACCTTGATAAACTGACTGACCGAGGCCCTCCAAGAAGTGACAGCTCCACGTGCCTATGTCTCCCCTATGGCACCTATCCGCGGAACACTTCTTCCGGCAACTGGAAGCCGTGCGAAACGACATCGAGTAGGGGTCTGCGAGGCTCCACGAGCTCCTTCGATCAGCTCAACTCGGCCTCCCAGTCCTATTACCAGAACAAAACATCTTCGTCAATGCCATCCATCAATCTATCACCTTTTTTATATTTGTATGCTATATGTCTTTGTTTTATTTTTCTATACCTCAACCACTAAGCCATTATAAATCAACTAAGCCCACATTATTATATAGATATTGTGGCGAAGAATTATTTTATTATTTAATTTAATATTATTCAATGAAAATATATTCAACAGATTATAAAAATATATATTAATCTGTATTTGTGATATCATCTTTAAAATATTTCTTTGCTTGCTTGCTTAAGATTCTCTAGCTGTACAAGACGGCCACTCTCCTAGGTATCACCAACATATGTCCAGCATCCCTGGAAGGTCTCCCAAGAAAGAAATCTGCCTGGCAACACCTCATTAATTGGACTTCCACTGGCATTGTACATAAATCCAAGAAGACTTAGGTCAGAAGGACATCCAGGGTAGTTGGCGACTTCTGTACGCTCCAGGAACCTGGGTTACTTAAATAAATAATAATAATTCTCTAGCTGTATATAGTTTGGCTGACTTGTTAATAAATGTCGACTCGTCGCTGTGACGTCATCAATAAATACTTTTACATCTTAGGATATTTCAAGACTTGATTTCTACGCTACAACTGGTGAAGAAGCTGGATCGATACCCATTCAGAAAAAAACGGAAAATTGACTCGGTTGAGCAAGAAGAAAAAACCATGAACATCAAGAAAGAAGCAACTACTCAGGTAGGTTCATTTTTTGTCCAACATCTACCTAGAAACCCCTCAATGTTCTCTTGTGAGGGTGTTGAAGATCCCCGTAGCTGGTTAAAAGGGTATGAACGTGTGGCGAAGCACAACCAATGGGATGAAACCCTTTGTCTCGCAAACGTTTATTTCTATCTAACTGGCACTGCTCTCAAATGGTATGAAAACAACGAGGAAAGCATCCAGACATGGACGGAGTTCATGTCACAATTAGAAAATGTATTTGGAAAAAATGAAAGCTCAAGACTGCGAGCTGAGAAAATACTCAAAACTCGCGCACAATTAAAAGGAGAAAGCACCGAATATTACATCCAAGACGTCCTGCGCCTTTGCAAAGAGGTAGATCCACAAATGAATGAGGAAGATAAAATATCCCATCTGATGAAAGGAATAGCTGAGGAGCTCTACCAGGCACTTCTCCCAAGGGATGTGCATAACACTGAGCAATTCGTCACCGAATGTCGCCGCATTGAAAGCCTACACTGCAAGCGAGTGACCCCTACCAAATACGAGCGACTACCAAATGTGGCATCTCTCAGTGATCATGATGACAGGGCAGATCTGTCATCTATGATCAGGCAAATTGTTCGTGAGGAGGTACAGCGGGCATTAGGCTCTACTCGAGAGGAACCAAAAATTTCTACCATCGAAGATATGGTAAAGGAGGAGATTGGAAGAACCCTGGCGCCAATCTCAAAGCCTAGGAGAAGTTCCCCACAGAAGGAAAGACCCCGAGAGTTTTATAATAATAGATATGTGGCCCAAACGATAAGACCGCAGCAGCCAAAACAAGTAAACGGAATACGCGATACCAACGAATGGCGAACCACGGAAGGTAAGCCAATCTGTTTCCACTGCGGACGTCCTGGCCACGTCGTGCGCTACTGCCGTGACAGGAGGAGAGAATATGAAGGAGAACAAACTTGGAATTACAAGCAGAGAGATAGGCTAGAGCCTAGAACTTTCTATAATTCTCGGAGCAGCCAAGAGCCCAACGACGACCTGCCAAGAGAAAATAGACGCCGCTACCGAAGCCCCTCTCCTTACACTGGCCGAAAAGGACAATATTCGTCTCCTGATAGAAGACCCAGCCAGTCGCCTCGCCGTTCCCGTCAGGAAAACTAGAAGATGCGTCCTATTTTGGAGGTAAGGCCGCAAAATTTATAAATCCTCCCTTGTCGACCACATTAGAATTCAAAGAAAATTACATAGACATTAAAATAGAAGGAAAAATGACGCGTGCCCTCGTCGACTCAGGAGCCTCATATTCTGTCATTTCTGAGAGGTTCAGACTCAAACTAAGAAAAATAATGTTTGCCGAAACTGACGTCACATTACGAGTAGCCAACGGTAAAATTGTAAGACCAAAAGGACGCTGCACACTGAAACTGGACTTGAATGGACTACAGGAAAGCTTTGAATTTGTCGTTATGGAAGACTGTAGTCACGAAGATATTCTTGGTTGGAACTTTTTGAAGTTATCTAGGGCGATAATTGATTCAGCTGACGACACACTCTTCTTAGAAAAATGTCTTTTTGAGGATACACCTAAGACCAGCTCACCTCTCTACTCGGAATTGGAATATAGAATCGAACCCGCCTCTATTCAGTTAATAGAAGTAGCAAGTCGTGACATTCCTAATGACGCAATTGTGGTGGCAGAATGTCGAAAAGAGCTATTGCTGGAAAAAGAATTAACGGCTCCCTCCTCTGTCATTTCACTTACCAATAACCGAGGTAAACTTTGGGTGGTGAATTGGAGTCCATATCCGAAACTAATCCCACAGGGGATGCATGTAGCCGATAGTGCTGTCATCGAAGATAGTCAATTATGTACTCTAGCTGATTGTAACCAAGGTGAAACAGAGGCGGAACATTCTGAAGACCCAAAAATCTCGGAATTTTTATAGATGATTCACTTGATGAATCTCAAAAAGAAAAATTAAGAAATTTGTTAAAAAACTATACGGATATTTTCCAATTTAGTAAAAGAAAACAATTCAAGGACGTCAATGTTAAACACCGAATTAACACTGGAGACCACCTACCGACCAAACAAAGACCTTACCGAGTTGCACCAAGAGAACGCCAAATTATTCAGGATGAGAGGTAAACAAGATGGAAAAACTTGACATCATTCAGCCCTCTGAAAGTCCGTGGGCCTCGCCTGTAGTATTGATAAGAAAAAAGGATGGAAGCTGGAGATTCTGCGTCGATTACCGCCGCCTTAACAAAATAACAAAAAAGGATGTCTACCCTCTTCCAAGGATCGACGACACTTTAGACTGCTTACGGGGAGCTAGATTTTATTCTTCCATGGATCTTCAATCAGGACGCGGCAAATCGACGTAGAAGAATCGGACCGTGAGAAGACAGCATTCATAACTCCAGATGGACTGTACGAGTTCAAAGTAATGCCATTTGGGTTATGTAATGCTCCAGCTACCTTCGAACGAATGATAGATAATCTTCTGAAGGGTCTTAAGTGGACCATTTGCTTGTGTTACCTCGACGACATCATCGTTTTTTCAGATGGCTTTGAAGAACACCTAAGACGCCTTCAACTTGTATTAAATTGCCTTAAGAAAGCCGGATTATGTCTCAATTCCAAGAAATGCAATTTTGGTGCAAAAACTATCACGGTTCTTGGACATGAGGTGAGTGAAAATGGAATTCGTCCCGACCAAGAAAAGATTCGAGCAGTCCGCGACTTCGCTACGCCAAGGTCATTGAAGGAAGTTAGAAGTTTTCTTGGCCTTTCATCCTACTACCGCCGCTTCATACCCAATTATGCCCACGTAGCCCAACCCTTGAATGACCTTTTGAAGAAAGACTCAGCATTTAATTGGAACCAGGAAGAGCAAAATGCATTTGAAGCTCTCAAGTCAGCGTTAATTTCCGAACCCGCTCTTGGACATTTTGATTACTCATCCCCAACCGAAATACACACTGACGCAAGCAACTACGGAATAGGAGCAGTATTAGTGCAGATACAAAAGGGAAAGGAAAGAGCCATTGCTTATGCATCCAGAACCTTAAATAAGGCAGAAAAAAATTATTCAACCACAGAAAGGGAATGCCTTGCCATCATTTGGGCTATCAATAAATTCCGACCATATGTCTTTGGACAGCCGTTCACTATTGTTACAGACCACCACTCTTTGTGCTGGCTGACCAACCTCAAAGACCCATGTGGGAGGTTAGCAAGATGGGCACTTCGGCTGCAAGAGTTTGACGTCACTGTCGTGTATAAGAGCGGAGGGAAACATCAGGACGCAGACTGCTTATCAAGAAGTCCATTAGAAAACAGTGAAGATATGGAGGAAGATATTCCAAGCATAGTGACTCTGCAGAACTTTAGCGAAGAGCAGATGAATGATCAAGCTATTAGAAAAATCGCTGACAAATTACAAAGTTCTCCTAATAATTCCTTTGTAAAAATCGATAACACGCTCTACAAAAAAAATTATGATCCAATGGGGAAACCATGGCTTTTGGTGGTTCTACGCCATTTAAGGCAGGAATTACTGAAAAATCTCCATGATTCACACACGGCCGGTCACCTCGGATTTACTAAAACCTATGACCGAATAAGAAAAAAGTATTACTGGCCCGGAATGTATAGAACGGTTAGAAGGTATGTGGCACACTGTTCAGACTATCAGAGGCGTAAACATCAGCCCCAACTCCCCTCAGGGCACTTACAGCCAATACCTGTTCCTGAAGTTGCCTTTGAAAAGGTAGGAATGGATCTCCTGGGGAGATTTCCAACATCAGAAGGTGGCAACCGTTGGATTATTGTATGTACGGACTACCTAACGAAATATGCGATAACTAAAGCTCTACCCACAAGTGAATCCATGGAAGTCGCCAAATTCTTCATTGAAGATGTCATCTTAAAGCACGGCGCGCCGAGGGAATTAATCACGGATAGAGGAAGGAACTTCACATCTTCAATGATAAGTGATCTGAACAACCAGTGCAGAATAACCCATCGGAAGACGACCGCCTATCACCCCCAGACAAACAGACTCACGGAGAGGTTGAATAAGACCATAGCAGACATGCTGTCCATGTATGTAGATGTCAACCAGAAAGATTGGGACAGGATTCTTCCATTCGTTACATTTGCATACAACACAGCAAAACAAGAGTCTACTGGGTTCACCCCATTTTTCCTTGTACACGGGCGTGAAGCCGAGACTCCACTTGACGTGTTATTCCCCAAGTTATTGCCAGAAGACGACGATTACATCCAAACTCTAGGGGCAAGAGCCGAAGAAGCACGAAAACTGGCACGTATCCACTCCATGAGATCTCAAGATAGCAATAAACATCGCTATGACGCCCATCAAAGAAATATAATTTATCAGCCTGGAGATCTTGTATGGATCTTTATTCCTGTGCGTAAAGTGGGATATTCGGAAAAACTAATGAGACGTTACTTCGGACCATACAAAGTAACACGAAAAATATCTGATGTGACCTATGAAGTTGAAACATTCGGAAACCAGCAGGGTCGTCGTAAAACAAAAGATTTAGTTCACATTTGTAGGATGAAACCTTATTTAAACCCAGAGGACCAGGAGGACCAGCTAGAAGAGGACCCAGAAGATGACTCGACAAACTTCCAGGAAGAAGACATCCCCACTGAACGAACACAACAACCACAGACCCGCGAAGAGATATCAGGCCCTATCACCCGTTCTCGAGCCTTGAGACTGAGGATGTAAGTCTCCTTCTGAGCATCGGGTCGATGCTCTTTATAGGAGGAGGCTATGTGGCGAAGAAATATTTTATTATTTAATTTAATATTATTCAATGAAAATATATTCAACAGATTATAAAAATATATATTAATCTGTATTTGTGATATCATCTTTAAAATATTTCTTTGCTTGCTTGCTTAAGATTCTCTAGCTGTATATAGTTTGGCTGACTTGTTAATAATTGTCGACTCGTCGCTGTGACGTCATCAATAAATACTTTTACATCATAGGATATTTCAAGACTTGATTTCTACGCTACAATATTATTGTCATTGGTCATTATATCTTAGAATATTCAATCATCAGCAATCATTTGAATTATTACTATTTGACTATTTTTTCATCTGTCAGCATATATAGATTTTAAAACTTTACAAATTCAAGTTTTTTAAACATCATTTGAGTTTTTTTATATAACATTTATATATTTTTCAAATACCTTAAGATCGTCTTATTTCTGATATCATTGTTTTTATTAGATTATTACTAGCCGAATGACCCGGGCAACGCCCGGGTTTTTACCCGATTAAATGCTCTTATTCAAATACTATTCGTTACAATTTAAATTGGTGCCGTGGATGTCATTCTTGTAAAACATCCCGCTCCAAACTTTGTGTCTGAGAAGCGATATTTTTATAAAGAGATGATCAGGATTTGTGTCTTCTGCTCGAATGAATGTTTTTCTTTTAGAATTTTGTTCCTGCATACTAAAAATGAACTGGCTTCACCCGTGGTCTCTGCTTTTTGGAATTTTTCCGGATATAATTTTGTATCTGATAATCAAATATGAAACAACAATATTGTCATCATCATTTTCTGAATAAAAACAACTACTTTTTTCCCAGAACCTGTCAATTTTTTTATTTTGACTAAAAATCCGAAAAATATATTTTCCAGATTTTTCTCTATGTCCTGTTAAAACACGTTTTACATGTCCATTAGATCAGCTGATATTACCTCCCATCTTCACCGCTAGAAGCGCTGCTTGCGAGCGAAAGGGCAAATTTGCCACGCAATTTGCAAATAACTTGTATACATACTTGTATACTTGTGTACATAGACCATAAATCTGTACATAGACAGGAAAAGCACATATATTTCAATAATATAAATGATTTTTAAAATTGTAAAAAAAAAAAAAATGCATCGGCCGGGAATCGAACCCGGGGCGCCCGCGTGGCAGGCGAGCATTCTACCACTGAACCAAAAGCAAACGGTGACAGAATTAAGAAAGAATTGTGCATGACGCTGATAACTGTATATATTAATTATTTTTTTCATATTGACGCCTCTCTCTTTCTCTCTCTCCCAATCTATATCATTTACTCACACCTCCCTAACCCATTTTCTCTCAATTTCATACAGACTCCCATAGGGTTCCTGTTGCCACCTATTTTATTTTATTTTATTAATTCATCTATTGGACCATCCTTCCTCGGTATACAATTCCCGATAACGAGTTCAGGAAATCCAAAGATTATTTTTTTTTAATCCATCACCCGACAACATCATTCATTACATTCAACCATGTCGGGTCATTCAATCATCAATGGCAACAGTACCCTTTACCTTCCACAATCTTCATCCTTCATATTTCCCGCAGTCAAGTCTCCTGCTCGCCAACCAAACTTTTTTTATTATTATTATTATTTTAAATTTTGATTCAACCAGCTGGCTCAACCTTCCTCGCTGTACATTTCCCAACAGTGAGCTCAGGCGACCAGTTCGAGTTTTTTTTCAATGCTCAGATCATCATTACAACCATCATTTTTACCATTTTATTACTCTTTTTTTCCATTTTCCTCCGAGCTCAATCATCATTGGCAACAGAGCAACTCTTGACTCCATCTTTCCCATTCCTTCACTTTCAACTTACTTACCTCCCCTGTCTGATCTAATGTTGATTATGGAAAGTCTTGGGGGTTAAGTCAATGAAAACAATACCTCACTTACACAGGCACGTATTGCACATTGCCGAACGCCATTGCAAGAATCGACTCAGACTTCCTCTCTTTTTACCACTGCGTCACTCTAAACCTTCAGATATCCATTATAAGTTTACTTGTAACATTTTACTACTTTTGATAAGTTCGTTTTCCTTTTTCTCTCTCTCACCATGTGAGACGTCTCTGAAATTATAATTATGAAAAAAAAAAACATAATGGCATTTAAATTTATTTACCACTTTTGATTTTCCAAACATCGTCTAATTTGCGTTTATAAGCATTGCATCACGTGGGGAACACACTAACCTAAATACTTACTATATTTTTTAAAATCATATTCCTTTATATTTTTATGATCCTTGATGTGTGCTATTTTATATTGTAGAATCAATTAATATATTTTTTAAATATTTCTTTTACATTATGATACTTCTTTTCCTTCCATCCCTAAACAGCTAAAACCATTAGCCAACCTATATAAACATCATGTGAAACCTTATATTCTTTGACATCATTTGTTTTAATTTTCCATAGCCTATGTCTAAGATAATTTAACTTTAAAAATTTTGTTTTAACAGTGACGCCTTTCTACCAACTGTCCCTTCTCATATCTTGATCCTTCCAACTCTGCCTTCCATACTTCTCTCGTCTCATGATCCTTTTCGTTAGGCTTTCTATACCTTCGTTCTAACCACCCCGCGTCCAACGAAGTGTTCCTGTTCGCCGACTTTTTTTTGTTATTGATGGATTATTATTTTTTTATTTACACCCGGGTCACTATCCCAGCATTCTACATTTCATTATTTTTCCCTCAAACCGGATTCAATCAATCAATGGCAACAGTCGAACCCTGTTTTCACAATCTACCTCCATCCTCTAACCCAGGGGTGGCGAAGTGCGGCCTTAAGGCCACATGTGGCCTTTTCTTGCCCAAGTTGTGGCCTTTTCATAAATTCAAAAATTATAATTTTTGTTTCGCAGTTTTCAATTACTTTCATTATTTTATTGGAAATATCTAATACGAATGTCATATATTATATAATATAGTAAATGTAGGTATTTTTAAATTTCTGAAGTAATTCAAGTGTCATGCTAAAAATGAAGTGCATAACTATACCACTATATCGGCAGCGCCTATTTGCGGTCAACACTAGTACTTAAACTAAACGTAACATCCAAGTAACGTCGAGGCAACGTAATTGCCGGTGTGTAACTGTATCGACTTTACTAAATGGTTGTTTATTTTTTAATAAGGTAAGTTGTAAAATAATACATATTACAAACATCGAACAATGTTTTCTATTGTATTGTAGTAAAATACGGGTAAATTAATTTTAAATTTTAATAATCATTGCATAATTTAAACTTTTTTATCAGTTGAACAATTATTAATATAATTGATTTTCTGTGAAAGTAAACTTCTGTAAAAAAAATGTGGATTATGATTTCAGTCCATTTCTCCCGTAATTTCAAAATACATTTTTAAGTGCAGCATGGTCTTTTTATGTATGCATTTTCATATATCTTTTAATTTTAGAATCATGTCTAAAAAATGACTCTAAAGGACGAGAATCGATTATTTAATGAAGAATGGGAATACTTCTTAATTAGTTCCAAAGATAAAATGGTTTGTTTGTTATGTAGTACAGTTATAACTACAATTAAAAAGTATAATGCTAATCAACATTACATGACTCATTCGAATCATAAATATGCAATTTTTGAAGGAGAAGCACGTAAAACTATATTACAACAACTTAAAAATGAAAAGCTTCACCGGCAACAAACTTTCAATAAGTTCTTTCAACAAAATAATAATGCCACGGAAGCAACATACAAAGTAGCGTACATTCTTGGAAAACGGTGAAAACCATTTAGCGACGTTGAAATGATAAAAATAATGTATTGTGGAAGTGGTCAAATGCTTACATCCAGAAAAGGTAGCTAAATACAAACAATTACCTCTTTCAAGAGGAACCATCACCGAACGACAACACGAATTAGCTACAAATATAAAACAACAGTTCTGCAAGATTATTAAAGAAGAAAATATATATTTCTCCATAGCATTGGATGAATCCACAGGCAATACCGATTCAGCACAGGTCCTATTTTTTATTCGAGCTAATACTGATGATTTTTGATGTTTTGAAAAGTTGCTTGCATAAGACAACACGCACGAATAATTCTTTCATGTTTTGGAAGTATATATTGCTGCGAGGCAACATTTTCATACATGACTCAAATTAAAACCCGCCTAAGAAGTCAAATAAGTGATGTTCATTCGGAAGATCAACTTAAATTACGTACCACGTCAATTGAACCAAATATTTCTTTTTTTTTGTTATCCAATAAACAACCACAAAAATCCCATTAAATTTTCTGGATTGTGAAATTAAATGTCAATTTTTTTTGAATTTATCAATTGTATGTCATTTTGAAAAAATAATGGGGAGAGAGAGAGAGAAGTTCTTTTTCAAATGGGCACCTTGCAAGGTAGGACTCCTGAGATGTCCTTTGCAGAAAGCAATTCAGACCCTCTTCCTTTATTCTTCACTGCGTCACTACCTATCTCAAACTTTTTGCTTTAGTCAATTTTCTTTTATATTACTTTTATTATCTCTACTTCTCCTCGTTCCTGTATTACATCCCTGAAACTATGTTGTAAATACTCATGACACCTCAAGTAACAAAAAACTGTAAATAGTACGAAGTGTGTTCAAAAAGTATCGCGACTTTTGTGTTTTTTCAAAAATTTTAATTTTTCCATTGCAGTAAGAGCAGTAAAAATTGTTTAATTTCAAAAGAATCTTACGCCATTATTAATAGTTTCGAATACTTCGCTTCTAAGCTCGTATTGCAAGGCAGGACTCCTGAGATGTCCTTTGCAGAAACCAATTCAGACCCTCTTCCTTTATTCTTCACTGCGTCACTACCTATCCCAAACCTTTTGCTTAAGTCAATTTTCTTTTATATTACTTTTATTATCTCTACTTCTCCTCGTTCCTGTATTATATCCCTGAAACTATGTTGTAAATACTCATGACACCTTAAGTAACAAAAAACTGTAAATAGTACGAGGTGTGTTCAAAAAGTATCGCGACTTTTGTGTTTTTTTCAAAAATTATTTATTTACTAGCGGACGTACCCGGCTTCGCCCGGGTTTTACCCGAGTAAAAGTTTGTCTAACGAATCTCTCGATAAAGTGAACATTTTTTTCCCGGTCCCTTGAAAAATACTCGATAAGTTGAATAAAATCAATATTAATTGGTTCCCTCGGTAATTGGAAGTTAAAGGAATAGTATCTTGCCTTGGAATTGTATCATTATTCTTGTATGGATGTACCCGGCTTCGCCCGGGTTTTACCCGAGTAAAGGTTTGTTTAACGAATCTCTCGATAAAGTGAACATTTTTTCCCGGTCCCTTGAAAAATACTCGATAAGTTGAATAAAATCAATATTAATTGGTTCCCTCGGTAATTGGAAGTTAAAGGAATAGTATCTTGCCTTGGAATTGTATCATTATTCTTGTATGGATGTACCCGGCTTCGCCCGGGTTTTACCCGAGTAAAGTTTTGTTTAACGAATCTCTCGATAAAGTGAACATTTTTTCCCGGTCCCTTGAAAAATACTCGATAAGTTGAATAAAATCAATATTAATTGGTTCCCTCGGTAATTGGAAGTTAAAGGAATAGTATCTTGCCTTTGAATTGTATCATTATTCTTGTCTCAAATAAATTGCCGTGTCATCCTGAATTTTGTCTTTCCTAATTTTCTACATTACAAAATCATCGTATCATCATGATAATATTTAGAGCAGATTGTTGAATTATAACAGATAAATTAGAATATTTATCTTGATTATTTCTAGGCGAAAAGTTATTTCGAAAATTTTATTTGCTAGAAACCTTCCCAGTACTATACTAAATAACTTCCCAAAGTTTCATGGCGATCCAATGAGTGGTTTGGTCAGGCATAAAGGACAAACAAACAAACAGACACACACATACATTCATTTTTATATATATAGATTCATGAATACCTATTTTGTCCCCTTCAAAGTAATCCCCATGAGATATTATACACTTGTGCCAGCGGTTTTTCCAATCTTCAAAGCACTTCAAAAAAATCTTTAAAAAAATCTTTTTCAGCTCCTCCTTCGATGCCGTCTTTATCTCGTCAAGCGTAGTGTAACGTCGTCCTTTCATGGGCCTCTTCAGTTTAGGGAACAAGAAAAAAGTCACAGGGGGCCAGATATGGGGAATACGGTGGCTGCGGCATCATTAGTGTGTTGTTTTTGGCCAAAAAGTCGCGCACAAGCAACGATGTGTGAGCAGGGGCGTTATCGTGGTGCAAAAGCCAATTTTTGTTCTTCCACAAATCCGGGCGTTTCTGGCGGATTGCTTCGCGCAAATTGCGCATAACTTGCAGGTGATATTCCTTATTGACCGTTCTACCCTGTGGCAAGAACTCATGATGCACCACGCCCCTGCAATCGAAGAAAACTGTCAGCAAGACTTTCACATTTGAACGAACTTGGCGCGCTTTTTTCGGTCTTGGTTCGTGCGGCAGCTTCCATTGAAATGATTGAGATTTGGTTTCCACGTCATAACCATAAACCCACGCTTCTTCACCAGTTATGACCCTCTGGAGCAAATTTGGGTAGTCGCGGACAGAGTCCAACATCTCATTAGCAATGTTCATGCGATGCTGTTTTTGGTCGCAATTGAGCAATTTTGGTACGAATTTCGCGGCGACCCGTCTCATACCCAAATCATTGATAAAAATCGAATGGCACGAGCCAATCGATATGTTTAGGTCCTCAGCAACTTCTCTAACGGTGATTTGACGATTGGCCAATATCATTTTCTCCACTTGATTAATTTTTTCGTCTGTTGTTGAAGTGCTCGGGCGTCCGGCACGCTCTTCGTCGTTCACATCTTCTCGGCCTTCTGAGAACATTTTGTACCACCGATAAACGTTGCTTCGGTCCAAGGTAGCTTCTCCATATGCCACAGTCAACATTCGGAATGCATCCGCGCACTTAATTTCGTTTTTCACACAAAATTTGATACAGGTTCTTTGATCCATTTTTTTAATGGGTAAAAATCGAAGACGATCCAAAACACCTGCAAGCAAAGCAGCTGCAAACAATTAAGTGAACATTCAAAACGGCCGAGCTTGTCGGCATAAGTGAGAGACATGAGTACCAACATAAAGCCACAAAAAGATCGAAATTCGAATATACGTAACCCGCGAAAATTCAAAAGTCGCGATACTTTTTGAACACACCTCGTATACCTAACTTTACAAAATATTTACCCTCGCTATTGTGTGTGTTTACTTCAAATTTATCCTTCCTATGTACTCCTTATATATATATTTTTTGTAGTTTTATAATATTATATCAGTGTGTCACCACTACTCTCTCTCTCTCCTTTATCTTTATTTTTATTCTAGTAACTAATTTGTGCCCCAAATTATTTCCCATTTAATAGGTTTGCTAGCTTTTCGCTCCATTTTATTTTACTCCCCTAATCAAACCTTTCTCACCGGGGGCACATTCTATCGTAATTTAAACAATGCGATATGTAAGTAATAAAGTATGACGTCTTTTCTAGTCGTCTCAAAGTGACACCAGCTTGCCACTGGACACCCGGGGGATCCAGAGAGGGACAACGAAGGGGCGTTATGTTTTTCATTAATATAATTAATATATTTTCAACTCTAGTAAAGTAAATTATTGAGAAATCAGTAAAAAAATGTTTATCAGTAAAATTATGTAAAATTGTTAAAATTGTTCAAAATTGTTATCAGTAAAAAATTGTTTTAACATAAAGTTTTATCTATCTTTCCAATATATATAATGACATCTGAAACTACACCCTGTTTTTTATACAAGTCATATGAAAGTGTTTTATATAGATTTTACTGCAAAACGACATTTAAAAATTATCCCGCATGAGTTTCTTTTCAACGAAAAATCCAAATTTATTTAAGGAGAAATAACGATTATTTCTAACCTTAGGGATGAGGTATGAAAGGATGAATTGTGAAGAGTAATGATAAACGGAAAAAGAAAAGTGTCCAGGGATGGGAATCGAACCCACAGTGTTCCGCTTACCGGGCAGATGCCATTTCCACTAGGCTACCCTAGCTCAAAACCAGGCTTTGCAAGCTCAAAATCAAGAAACTCTTGAAGCTCTTCAAGCTCAAAATAAAGAAACTCGTAAAGTTCTGAACCAGGCTCTTCAAGCTTAAAATCAAGAAACTCGCGAGGCTCTTCAAGCTCGAAATCAAGAAACTCGTGAGGCTATTCTCCAGGCTATTCAAGCTCAACATCAAGAGCTAAAAGAAAGCTTGGGGCTTAAGTTCAAATGCTTTGAAGATGAAATCTCCTCTGTAAAAGAAGAAGCGAAAGAAAAAATATCTGCTTTAGTAGAGAGATTTGCTGCTGTGGAAATGGGCCATCCAAGAACTCCGCTTTCCAGCAAGAAAATAACAATTCGGGTAGGCCTGTTGTCAAAGTTCCTACATTTGATGGACAATCATCATGGAACTCTTTCAAAGCCCAGTTCGATGTCGTTGCCCAAGCTAACGGATGGAACGTTAGAGATAAGGCAAGCTTTTTGGCTGCTGCACTTCGTGGACCTGCAGTGGAATTTCTCCAGATGATTCCGAAACAACTTCGCCTAGACTTCAACTCCCTGATTGACGCCCTGGATTCCCGATATGGAGAAAAACACTACCGACAGCTTTAAGTGGTGAAGTTCAAGAATAGACTACAAGATAAGAAAGAAACTTTGCAGGATTTGGGCCTACGACATCCGACGCCTGGCAAGATTATACTTTCCAACATGCCCTCCTGAAATATAAGATTTATGGCCCAACACCAGTTTATTGATGCCATCGGAGACCCTGAAACCCAGAAGTTCTCCAGACTATCAAGTGCGACTACTCTACAAGAAACCCTGGTCCAAGCCATGAAGTATGAAGCTTCCCAACAATCCTCAATAGAAAGTTACCGCGTGGCTAGACAAGTTAAATTATATAATACAGAAAGAAAAAAGGGGGGTCTCTTCTGGACCTGTCGAGCCCATGATCACATGTCTCCAACTTGCCCCGAAAAGTAAAATAGTGCAGTGATACAGGTTGCTGGAAATGTGGAAAAGATGGCCACATAAGGAAAAACTGTCCAGATATTTCTAAGGATAAGCCTGAAAGAAAAAGGGGTCGCTGCTGGACTTGTGGAGCCCTTGATCACATTTCTCCAACTTGCCCCCGAAAAGTAAAACAACGCAGTGATACCGACTGCTGGAGATGTGGACAATATAGTCACACGAGAAGACACTGTCCGGAAAATTCTAAAACCACCTCAACCCCTAGGAAGAACTCTGGGAGACGAAACGATAATGCTGACACCTTAAAAGAAGGCCATGTGTTTCACAAAGTGGACATTGTGCTCGTGCTGAAGACAGATTTTGTATAAGACAAGTTACAGTGAAAGAAAGCGATGAAGTAGAAGAGTAAAATTGGACTGGCCAAGCTATAAGAAAGGCTCAACGTGAAGACCGAGATTTGTTGCCAATGACCCTGCTCTACTTGAACTTGGTCGGTTTAAAGATGTGTCCTGGTCTTAGTTTGAGGAATTATCATCTGGAATTTGTACATCCGAAGAGTTAGGGTGTTCAATTCTAGTTGAATCTGAACTGATATTATCCTGGCTCTCTTCTGGAATCAAGTCAGAAATGTCTCGATTGGTCTCTTAAGTAGGATAATGTTTTAAATGTTTAGCATTTCTATGAATTATTTTCCCATTTCATAGTGTTAACTAATTTAAAAGAATTTATTGAAGTGTTTTCAAGAATTACATAATGTTCTGATCTGAAATTTGAATCAAATTTTCCATTATTTGGATTTGCCACATAAACTAAATTTCCAATTTCGAAATTATCAAGACTAGCCTTCCGAATTATATCATTATATGTTTTCATTTTTTCTTTGTAGACCATATTGAATTCTTGATGTTGGTTTCATCTTCTTCTGTATCATTAACAAGTGAGCTTAATTAGTAGATCTGTAATCTGTAGATATGTTTGGAGTAGTTCGGTAGAACATTAAAATTCTGGATAAATCTTCTTTTCAATCCTTCCCTTCTTGAATTAAATTGTTTCTTTAGAAATCTATGGACTTTTTCTATCTTCCCATTACTTTTTGGGTAATTGGGTGAGGCTTTGATGTACCTGATTCCACATTCTTTTAAAAATCATTCCGTTGATGCACTTACAAACTGTAAGGCATTATCAGTTACAACTTCATGTGGATAACCATGTCTTGCAAAAATCTCCATCAATTTTTAAATAATTGTCTTGCTGGAAATGTCTTCTATTATCATTGCTTCAGGATATGAAGAATAGTAGTCGATCACTGTTAAAACATAAAGATGGCCAATTGGACCAACTATGTCAATTCCAAGTTTCATCCAAGGTTTTGATGGTAACGGAACTATTTGCAATGGTTGATCATTTATCAATGGTTGGTTCCTTACACAAATTGGACAGTTTCTTATCAAATTTTCAATGTCAAAGTCCATGTTTATCCAAAAATATTTTTCTCTTAACAGTTTTTTGATTCTTGTCCTTCCTTGATGTGTTTCATGTGCAATTCTCAAGACTCTCTTTATTAGTTTTGAAGGTAGCAAAATTCTACTTCCTTTTAAGATAAGATTATCAAAAATTGAGAGTTCATCTTTAAACTTATAAAAACACTAGCTGAATGACCCGGGCAACGCCCAGGTTTTACCCGATTAAATGTTTTTTATTCAAATACTATTCGTTACAATTATAAATTGGCGCCGTGGATGTCACTCTTGTGAAACGTCCCGCTCCAAACTTTGTGTCAGAGAAGCGATATTTTTATAAAGAGATGATCTGGCTTTGTGTCTTCTGCTCGAATGAATGTTTTTCTGTTATAATTTTGTTCCTGCACACTAAAAAAAGAACTGGCTTCACCCGTGGTCTCAGCTTTTTGGAATTTTTCCCGATATAATTTTGTATCTGATAATCAAACATGATACAGCAATATTGTCATCATCATTTTCTGACTAAAAAACAACTTTTAATGCCCAGAACCTGTCAATTTCAATTTTTATTGGCTAAATATCCGACAAATATATTTTCCAGATTTTTTTCTATGTCCTGTTAAAACACGTTTTACATGTACATTAGGTCAGCTGATATTACCTCCCATCTTCACCGCTAGAGGCACTGCTTGCGAGCGAAAAGGCAAATTCGCAACGCAATTTGCAAATAACTCGAAGAATATTCGGGATAGAGACCTTAAATTTTCACTATAAGTTTTTCCAGATTCTACTCTATATACTGTTAAAATTTCAGTCAGATTAGTTACGTATTGTGGACGTGTATAGCCGACATAGGAACAAACACACATACATACATACATACAAACACTGACTTATATATATAGGGATTTGAATTCTTCATTCAAAGGATATGGCCAAACTCCCTTTTGAACCATCTCTTTCAGTTTTTGAAACAAAGGATCTTTCTCTGTACAAACCTTTATTTCTTTCAACGACAGTGCTTGAAGCTCTTCAGAAGTGATGGATAAGACTTTATGAACATAGTCCTCCAGCCATTTTTCATCACTTGTGTTAGAAAGAGGCTGTCTTGAAAAAATATCTGCAATATTTTGCCTTACTTGAATGAATTCAATTTCAAAGTCAGTCAAAGTATGGTTGTAATCTCCAACTCAATCTTTGAATTCTTGGAGGCAAAACAGCTCCATTTTTAGGATTCAGCATATAGATTAGAGGTTTGTGATCTGTTTTTAACACAAATTTCCTTCCCCAAATATAGGTGTTAAAATGTTCAATTGCCCATACACATCCCAATGTCTATTTTTCTATTTGTGAATTTCTTTTTTCAGTATCAGTTAAGGATCTGCTGGCATATTCAATTGGTCTTTTAATGCCATTTTGTTGTGTTTGTATTAATACTGCTCCAAGACCAATAGGGCTTACATCTGTGATTAATTCAGTTGGTGAGTTCAAGTTGTAATATGCCAAGCATGGCTCTTTTGTTGGTGACTCTTTAAGATCCTGAAATACTTTATTTGTTTTTAAATCCCAATTCCACCCAACATTTTTTTTTCTAGTCAAATTATTTAGAGGTTCTGCCAATTAAGAAAAAATAGGTATGGATTTTTTAAAAACCCCACAAGTTCCTATTATCAGGTTTAATACCTTCACTACTAACAATGTGATATAAAATATCTAATTCTTCCATGGCAAATTTGCACTTATTCCTGTTTAGCCTGATGCCTTTTTTATCAAATATTTGTAAGACTTTTCTAAGCCTTTCTTCTAGTTCTTGTCTATCTTTGGCGTGAACTACGACATCGTCCAAGCAACAAATTACACCTTTGAAATCAGGCAAAATTGAAGCCATTCCTTCCTGGTATGCCTCTGGAGCACTTGATAAACCAAAAGAACTTTACAAAATCTGTAACAACCACAGTGTGTGTGTGTGGGTGATGAAAGTTGTAAGGAGTCTTGATTGAGGTTTTAAGTCAACCTGCTAAAATCCTTTGCATCCAGCTTTGCAAACACTTTAGCACCTTTAAGGGCATGTAACATATTGTCAATTGTAGGAATTGGATGTCTTTCTCTCAATATTGCTTTATTCACTTCCCAAAGGTCTATACATAGTCTAATTTCCTCACTATCCCTTTTTGGAACAACTATTATGTTAGAAACCCATTCAGAACCTTGATGCACTTCTTCAATGATTCCATTCTCTAGCATCTTATCAAGCTCTTGATTTACTGCTTCTACCATTGCATAAGGTATGCGACGGCATCTCTGGGCAATGGGCCTATAGTTGTCTTTCAATGGCACTTTATGACTATAGCCTTTTATAGTTCCAAGTCCACGGAAAAGATGTTCATATTCTTGAACAATAGTTTCTATATTAGTAGACATTGATTCATTTACATGATTTACCCTTTTAATTATACCTAGTTCAAAACTAGCCTTGCCTCCCAACAAAGAATCAACTTTTTATCAATTACATAAATTTCTCCTGAAATTGAATTTTCTTTCCAAGATATCACAGCATTGAAATAACCATAACATGGAAGAGGTCTATCTTGACCATAGGCAAAAGAGGTTCGGGTGGTGTCATATAATTTTGGCATAATTTTATGGTCATATAATTCAAGCATCTTATTATAGCTTATGAAAGTTCTATCACTCCCTGTATCAATAATCATATTTATTTCATTACCATCTATTTGCACTTTTTCTTTATTTTCAGCACCTGTATAGTAGGTATATTCATCTGAAATTTCACCTACTTCAGTCTTATTTTCTTCTTGCATGGTCTTCACTTTAGTTTGATTGAAACTTTTGTAGTTTCTATTATTATTTTGATTTTTTAGCGGTTCCTGCAAGCTCTAAAAAGATGTCCTAATTTATTGCAATATGAACAAGTCATTTTTTAGCACCACATTCTTGTGCTCATTTAGGCTTTGAGGTACCTAAAAATGATGGGGTAGCTTGATTAGTGAATCTACCTTTGTTGAAATTATTAGCATTATAGTGCTTTTTAGGTTAAATTTGGACTCTAGTGTTTGATCATTTTGAGGTTCAAGAAATCAAATTTCATTTCTAGAAATTTCTAACATTCTAGCAATTTCAATTGTTTTTGACAGTGTCCCACCACCACTACAGCTGCACCTCCACCTGCAGCATCCGACCACCCTGCGCCTGAGGCTGCCCCGGTGCAGATGACCCTCACATAAACAGCCCATAAGGACAAAACCCCCGAGGCTGCACCCTCCACCAGTATTTCGGAATCTTCCAATGCCCAAAATGAAAAGCCTCCTCAGTACGCTAAGGATATGGTTAAAGATATTTTTTTATAAACTGGGCTCTCAGGCAGTCTTGCGTTCCCTGGAAAATGACACAGAGACGATAGTATGGGCGGTATTTAGAAGCCAAGATAGGGAGGATGTCCTGGTCAGCCTTACGTCCGATGAAAAGATCATTCTCGCGGAGCTCCTCGACCGTGCAATAGCGAGTATTGGGGACAGTGACCACTACATAACCCAGAAGCTGTCCGATTTTAAGGTGGCTTGTGGTGCTCATTCCAGACGTCCCTTCATTGAGGGTTTTGTCTGATGTATTAATATATATATTTAATTTTGATATTTTTTAATTTTTGTTAATTTTTTTATTTGTGCCGATTTTTGCACTTTGACATTGTATTGACAAGATGTCAATAAAGTATGTGAATTGTCATTGTCTCTCTCTCTCGGCAGTGCGGCCACGCGGCGCGCGAGCTCCTCGTTTTTTGAGGCTGAGATGGAGGCCATGGAGATTACTAACCCCTTTGGGGTATTGGCTGAAAGCCAAGAGAATGGGCTGCAAGCCCATACGAACCTCACAGAAAATCCTCAAGTCTCCGCCGAGATATCGGCAAAAGATTCAGAAATGGCTGAAAGCTACAAAGATGCTAATTCTGAGCCGGCGGCGGACGGCGGACATGCAAATTCTCGCCGCAATTGGGCTGATTGCCCGGAACTGGACGACCAGCTTCCCGATGGCGAAGATGGAATCTTCACCACAGTGGAAGGCTTAAAGAAAAGGCCACATGACCCTGACCATGCCAACTCGGGGACCAAAAAGGGATGTGTATAGGCACCGAGGATCCCTCCCAACAGCAGCAGGCCACGAGCCACGCCAAGACCCAGCAGGGTGCACGAATGCCAGACCACCAGGCAGAATCAGTCGACCTTCCGAGTCAGGTCGGCAGCAGGGCAGGCGGACCAGTGCGTCTACTTGGAGTTCTGCCCAGACTTCACCCAGGAGCAGTACTTCCGGGCGCTGGAAGCCAAGCTGGGCAAGGGCACCGTCTACCAGCTGACGAAGATGGAGGGGCAAAATCCTGGTCGGCCTCTCCAATGTCCAGCAAGCCGACAAGCTCGTAGAGGACGGGCTGGAGATAGAGGACGCCATCCTGCGAGCAACACCACTGAAGAAACGGGCGGAGCGGATCGTGTTCGGCAACGTTCCGTTCTTCATCGAAAACGGGGACCTCGTGGCAGCCTACGGACAAATAACCTCCATCGTCCAGAAAATGCTCGAGCTGGGCGATGCATACTGGGCCGACGCACGTCGCGAGGCCTTCATCACCCTTCGAGACGGCGTGAAGCTCCCTCACATCCCAGCCAGTCTCGAAATCAAATCCAAGGGGGGTGACCAGCCACGTTTACGTAACTTACGGCATCAGGTGCTCCCTATGCCATAAACAAGGTCACAAACGCTCCAACTACCCCCGGAAGACTGGCGTGCAAGAGGCTAGCCTACTTCTACCAGGGGACTCCCCTCCTGGCCCAAAGAACGCCGGAAGAAGGCAGCCCCCCTCCTCGAATACCATACCGGCTCTCTCACCAACGAAAGCCGCAGGTCCACCATCGATTGCAGCACCAACTCCAGCTGCATCATCAGCCCCACCTGCTGCACAGACCCAAACTACCGCCGCTGTGGACCCATCCCCTCCTCCACCAAGGCTATCCAGTGGCGTTAAGAAATCCACAACATCTTCGCGGGACATGCCTAACATGGCCCTGGAGAACCCAAAGGCCTCTACATCACCAGACGAGATGAAAAAGGAGGAGACCCAAGTGTCGTCTCCCTCAGGGACCCCCTTAAAGACCCGGAAGTAGCTCAACGATCTCCTCGAGCGAGTTTCCAATGACATATTGGACCAGCCTGAGTTCGAAGGGCTAGAAAGAAGCGAGATCTTGAAAGCGCTAGCCACCGTCCCCGGTCTAAAGAAGCTACAGAAGAAGATAGGAGATGAGCAGAAGACCGCGCTCACTAGGGTCGCCGAGATGCTAGTAGAAGCCCTGCCCAACTCCCACTCCGCCATCTACAAGCGTCTCATGGCCGTTGGTGCCCTGACGAGGAGCGCCCAATGAGCTTTCGTCTGACATCCATCAATGCCCGCGGGCTCGCCGCTCGCGAGAGGAGCATTGAGCTCTGCCACTTCCTGCGTCAACATCGCGTAGACGTCGCCTTCATCCAGGAGACCAACGCCTCATCGCTGGACGCCATGCAACATCTGTGTCTGGGCTACAGCGCCGTCATCGTGCTCCCCGCAGCCCTCAGAGGTTCGAGCCTCGCCTGCCTCTTCGCCCCGGGGTCGCTGTCCTGCGGCAGCGCGTCCTGTGGCCAGGCAATATCTCCATCGTCTCCATAAACGTCCGCGGCCAGGAAGTGCGCGTGATCAACTGTCACCTATCACACATTCCTCGCGAGCGGCTTGAGCAGCTGGAGTCCATCACGGCAGCCGCGATCCAGGAGGACGCCTGGGTGGTGGGCGACCTCAACATCGACGACCAGAGCACGAGCGACACGGCATCCGGCTCGGTGGAGGCCCACACGGAGCTTATGGAACAGACAGCCCTCGTTGATGTAGCCACCCTCTTTGACGCTGCACACCTTCCAACCAGAGTGGCCAGCTGCAGGCGTCGAGTTGACACCGCTCGCTTGGACAGAATTATCCTGCCATCGAGACTCCTGGAGCGAATGACACTGTACAAAACCATCTATTACAGACTCTCTGACCATCGAGCTGTCCTCGTCCAGCTGGGTTCACCTCCTTTCCCTCGCCAGCCCTGCGTGGCCGCTATGCTTCGTTCAGTGCTGGTGGATGAATATCTGCTGGCAACAATAGAGAGAACAGCTGAATATATTGCGGACATGTCCAGCGAAGCTTTGTGGATAATATGGTCGAAGATCAAGGCCGAATTCCTGGCGGAGGTAAGATCACTCAATGTCTGAAGCGGCGCCGACGACGACCACATCTCGCGTGCCGGGCGATTTCTGCAGGCCAGGCTGGAGGCAGCATCGTCCACCGCCGATTACCCATTGCTGCCCGACCTTGTGCGTTGGCCTCGCGTTCGAAGGCGCACCTGCACGAACATCCGGGATGAGGATGGCAGCATCATCGAGGGCGGGGAGCTGCGACGACGAGCATACTCCATCTACCAGCGCCGCTTTGCCCGTGAATCCAGCGACCCCATCGCCGCCGCTGAGTTCATCCGGGGGACGACCACACCCCTCACCCTAGAAGAGAATGATCCACTGATCCGCCCTGTTATCACCGGCGCAGAGATCGCGGCGGCCATCCGCCGGCTACCGCTCGGAAGGGCTCCCGGGTGGGACGACTTGCCCTGCGAGTTTCTGATCGCCTACGAAGACTTCTTCGTCGAGGCTCTCAGGCGCGTCTTCGAGGCCTCCAAACTCCGCGGGGCTTTGCCTTCATCAATCAGGCGCAGCACCATCTGCATCGTCCCCAAGTCCAACGGCGGCCCTGGGCTCAGCGCCTACAGACCGATTTCGCTCCTCACGGCAGACTACCGCGTCCTGGGCAACATCCTCCTCCAGCGTCTGCGGCCCCATCTCCCCGTCTTGGTGCCTCGGTGCCAGACATACGCAGTCCCGGGAAGGTCTCCCAGTTGGAACGTGGCGAGAATAGCCGACGAGATCCACATGGCTACGAGGAATGGGTCGGAGCTGGCTGTAATCTCGACGGACCTAGAGTCGGCCTTCGACACCCTGGACCGAAGCTTTTTAGTGTCCCTGATGGTCTTCTTGCGGTTGCCACCAGCCTTCATCGAGCGACTCCTCCTGTATGCCGTTGCGGATGCGGCGGTACGAGCCGGAGGCCTCCACACAAGGCCTTTCCATCTGCTGAACGGGGTGAGGCAGGGCTGCGCCGTCAGCGCCGCTTTGTTCAGCCTCGCCACAGGCCCTCTCTTGGTGCGCCTCGAGCGAGCGCTTGGCCCCGGAAACGTCCCCGCCTACGCCGACGACATCGTGTTGCTCATCAGGCGCGACGAGCTTTTCGACGTGGTGAGAAACATCTTCGAGGACTTCCGGCGCGCCTCCGGGATAGACGTCAACTTCGCGAAGAGCAGAGGCCTATGGTGCGGCGCCTGGCGAGCCCGCACCGACGCGCAGCTTGGCATCTCCTGGACATCGGAGCAGATTCGGGTACTGGGCTGCAATGTAACATCTGCAATGCCATTCTCCGCCCAGGAACAACATCTCCTCGCACTGCTCGAGGGTGTTATAACGAGGTGGGTCCCCTTCACCCGCGGCCTCTCCCTAGTCGGTCGAGCCAGAGCCGCCAACTCCTTGGTGTTATCCGCCGTGGTGCACCATCTACACGGCTACCTGCCCACAGACTCCACCATCGCCAAACTGCAAGCCCGACTGATGCGCTTTGTATGGGGACCTCAGCGTACTGCCTGGCTGCCGGGCGGCGTCCTTGCAATGCCAGTCTCCGTGGGTGGCCTCAGACTCCTGGACATAAGGACACAGCTTCACCTTGCGTGCTTGAAGGGCGTGCAAGCCGCGCTGCGCGGAAGCCTCAACGGCTACACTTGGCTCGCTGTGAGTGGGACTTGGCTGTCTCCTCCGACATCTGGGACTTGGCTTCCACCTCGGCGCCGCAGGCTACTCCGGCTCTTGGAGACCGTCTCGGAGATATTGGAGCTGAACCACCGAGTGCTGCCGCCCCATCAGCTCCAGGAACTCCATGTCATCGGGGACTGCAGGTTCCTTCGGCCTCCAGATCTCTTGGTCACATCACGGTGGGCGGGATTGCGCGTTAGTGACATCACCAGCTCTTCATCCCTCCCTCTGCGCACCACCCGCGCTACCCTAGCTGACGTCGCGGCACTCACCACTTTCTGTAGCCGGCTTGCAGAGCAGAACCGGAACCACACCCACCGTGTTGACAACATCGAGAATGCCATTGTGCTGCGCGGGACGGCCACTCCCCTCCAGCGCCTAACCACCCGCACTGCCCGACGCATGCTGGAGCGTCCACGCCTGGCTGCACTTCTCATCACCCAGCTGCTAGGCCGGTGGCTCCCTCACGTCAGCATCCCCATCTCCATCAGCTGGTCTTCTCTCCGGCGAGGTGCTTACTCGGGGCACAATGCCGATGTTGCTGTGCGGCTGGCCCTGCACGCTCTTCCCCATCCAGCGCATCCGGCCTCAGCCCGGGAGTCCTGCATCGCCTGTGGGTCCGGAGACTTGTCACTGGCCCACCGCTACTGGTCCTGTAGGCGGATCAGGCCAGTCATCGTGGAGGCCTTTACCATCATATAGCGGCCCCCTGACCTGCAGGGATGGATCTTCGGGCATGACCTGGAGGACGACGCCCTGGCCATCCTGGCGTCTGCCAAGACCCGTATCTACAAGCACTTCCTGGGCCTGGAGATACGGGGCGTCCAAGAGGACCCTCTCATCGTCTGGAGGAGGACTCTGGCAAGATGGTGGAGCCTTCCTCAAAAATAATTTCACTGTATTATTCTCATTATTTTTCATCCATAATTGACTAGTAGTCAATAAAGTATGTTTAACCGTCTCTCTCTCTCTCTCTCTCTCCAATGTTTACGCTTCATGCGTTCTATGATGATGATATATCTATATCTTTAAACACACAGAATACTACAGTTTATATATTTTTATGTACTCCTGTAGAGAGGGGTAGAGATACCCGAAAGCTCGAGAATACGTTTAATAAAGATAAAAAAACTCATCTCCAGAAACCTCTGGCATTTGTTGATTGACACTAATATGTTAGAGAAGAATGAACCAGTTTTTTCAAATTTTAAAACTAATTTCATTTAATTATAACCCATTTTCTATACTTATTTGTTCTCACAAGATAGTAATTCCGATATTATTGGAAGATAATCCTGGTATGATTTGGTTTGTAGAGTGGCGAACATGGGAGTTTTCAGGATGGACAACTATATCCAGAAGCTCTTTTATATTCAAATTGTGATTGTTTTCTACTCTTCCTCCCGTCCTGGTCAAGGCTTCGACTAGTATCTCTCTAACTCTTCTGAAAATTCTGTTCAAAATATTCCAAAATAACTTTATTAGGCACCGTTCAAAAAGAGCAACTTAGCTTATGTTATTTACAATGAATAATATGAACAGGTTCTTCACAAAAAAAAAAAGTGTCCAATGCGAGATTTGATCCCGGTTCATAGCTGTCGGAAACCATCGGTTTATACTACCGGCCACCGGCATTTATATCGTGGACTAAAGTTGTTCTACACAATCTATTTACATAAATAACATAGCGCTGTATGTATAATGTACGATATTCCGACTTGGATCTTGTTGGGACTCCATACTAAATCCATGTATAAGACTAAATGTCTTAATAAAGGCTCTTGTGTGCGTGTTGACTCTATTTTTGAGCTATTACAAGCTTGTATTAACGATTTAAAAACAGGAATAAATAATTTATTTCAGGTTTTTTATCTCTAATATATAATTGGAATTTTGATTCGAGAATGATCAGAATTAATCTGAGGGTTTCAAATATCATCATAGGTATAGACCGTATTTTCTATTACACACATATATGTATTGAAAATAGAGAAATCCATAAATAAATCTTCAATTAAAAAGGCATATATGTATAGCATAAAGGTTGTGGTTAATGTTCCTGGGTGTATTTTTTAAAGGTTTATTTTGAGATGGTCTGGGGTGGGTGAGAATTTTCTCAGGTGTCAGCTTGTTTGGTCAGTGGTGAATATATAGATCCATAGTTGATGGGTCAATTGTTTGCTACGTTTTTTTCGCCAGCTTCTTTGGGGGCTCTGTTAAGTATGGAGGAATGTCAGATTTATCGTCCATTTTGGCAGCCTGGTTCTGATATACATCAAGTAATTATACATTTTTAAATCGAACATGCTATCGTTCTAAACTGCTGGCCACCGTAAATGCAACACCCTGAAAGAAGCATGCAAATAACATGGAATTTACAACATGCATTAGCGGAGGTGAGATATGCAAATGATTAGAATTTCAGCGCAGAGAAACATCACGCGCGCTTGTGGCTCCACTTCAAAGCACTATTTAAGGATTGTTGATTTCGACGATTTCAAGTTCGCCAATTGTGTTTTTCTTGTGTTAAAAAAAATCAATTATGCCTCGTTGGAAACAGCGATCATCTTTTGATCAAGTATCCGAGTTCGACAGAGGATGGATAGTGGCCTACCGAGATTGTGGATTATCTTTCAGGGAAATCTGTAGTCGTGTTGGACGAAACCAAACAACTGTAATGCGTATTTGTGATCGTTGGATGCAGGAAGGTACGACAGATCGACGTGTTCGATCGCATCCACCTCAGTGCACCACTTCACGTGCTGACAGGCAAATTGTGCGCAAGGCAGTGACAGATCTCTCAGTCACATCACGAACCGTAGCACAGCACATTCAGCCTGCAACGCATCATCCAGTGTCTGCGCGTACCATTTGACGCCGTTTACAGCAGGGTGGTCTGTCCGCAAGACGTCTATTGCTTCGTCTACCCTTGACGTAGAACTACAGACGTCTCCACCGCCAATGGTGCGATGAAAGAAGGATGTGGACGGCAGAATGGAATGAAATTGTCTTTACTGACGAGTCACGCTTCTGTTTTCAACAACACGATGGTCGGATTTGAGTCTGGAGACACCGAGGAGAGAAGATGCTGAACAGCTGCGTTATGCACCGCCACACTGGTCCTGCACCGGGTATTATGGTATGGAGCGGTATTAGATATCACTCTCGCACTCTTCTAGTACGCATTGCTGGTACTTTAAACAGCCAACGCTACATCTCCGAGGTGTTGGACCCAGTTGTCCTTCCTTACCTTCAGGGCTTGCCCACGGTCATATTTCAACAGGATAATGCACGCTCACACGTGGCATGCATTGTCCAAAGGTTCTTCGTCAATATTTAGATTGAATTGCTGGTCGGCTCGCTCTCCCGATCTTTCGCCGATAGAAAACATGTGGTCCATGGTTGTTCAACGATTGACCCAGATTACATCCCCAGCTGCCACACCAGTTCAACTTTGGCAACGTATAGAAGCTGCTTGGTCTGCTGTACCCCAAGAACACATCCAAAGTCTCTTTGAATCAATGCCGAGGCGTGTAGCAGCGGAGATCTCCAACAATGGAGGCTACTCTGGCTACTGATTCAGGCAGAAACCACACTTCGAAGAAGTCTATAAATTTAATCATTTGATACTTGGTCAACATGTTATCTACAAATAAATTTTGTTGTGATATCTCTTGTCTTTCTTGGTGTTTCAATTTGGGTGGCCAGCAGTGTATTTGCAAAGGTGTCAAAATATGAAAAGTTTCAAATAATTGCATTGTCATTGTGAATAAGCAAGTGGAAATAAAATCGGAAGTAATCAAATGTACTTAAACGTTTTAGAGAAAATAATTTCATACAACTAAAATAAAAATGACGGCTCTCACTACATATATGAAGATAATGGCATATTTAAATCTATACAAAAAAAAAAGACAATATTTTATCATCGAGTTTAATAAAGGAAAACTTTAATAAGGCTAAGAACTATCTGTCGTTTTTGAGTTCGTTGTGGGTCATTCCTCTTGTTATTTGAATCCTTGTAAAATGACAATAACAATAATTGTTTTATCTTAACTTGTATGTATTTTGAATTGTTTAATTTATTGGCACCTGGGTTAATGAAATACCCAGAAATTTAACAACTGCTAAAGTTGGCAACAGACTAACAAGTCTAACAAAATAACTCTATCATCTTTCATCCATATAATTCTTTGGAGGCCTCAACCCCCCGAATTAAAACTAACCTATTTTCAGATTGATTTCTAATTATTTATTTGTTGAAAATATAAATTATTTACAGAAAAGCACTGATGAGCCAAGCTCTCCGAATATTTTTTCATAACAATAAGGACAGTAGAAGTTTGATATACACTGTATGTGTGAAAGAAACATTCACGTCTAAAGGTTTCATTTGCTAAATGAACTTTTGTTTGCGTGCGTATATTTTTACAGTCTTAGAAGCACATACAAGTGTATGTTCCTAGTTCTCTTAAAACCACCAATTCATTATATTTTCTAACAAATGCAAGGCAATGAAGAAATTCAGTCTAATGAAATAGTAGAGAGGTCTTTAGATTTAACCGGCGAAATCGCTGTGAAGATTCACCATTGCTGAGTCCAGGCCCTTATTCTTTAAATTTGTATTCGTTACGGCATATGGTCTGTAGAGAGAAATAGTTTTTATTATGTGAAAAAATAGTACAAATGTGATATTGTACTGGGATAAGGTGCATAAGTTTTGAAAAAGGCATCTCCTTATCATGCAACTGAAAGTTGCTGATGGCTTGCGCCATCTATCGAAATAAATATCAACTATTCTCGTTGATTTTTAATTATTCCAGAATTGGCCAAATACCCATTCTTGATTAATCAAGAAAAGCTAACCACGGACGCGTTTCGGGCTGTTGGCCCTCATTAGCGTGGTGCAAGCTGTACCTCAATGACCAGAAATACTGGTTATTCAGGCATCCTGAAAAATCATGAAACGGGTAGTCTGGAATAATTAAAAATCAACGAGAATAGTTGATATTTATTCCGATAGATGGCGCAAGACATCAGCAACTTTCAGTTGCATGATAAGGAGATGCCTTTTTCAAAATTTATGCACCTTATCCCAGTACAATATCACATTTGTACTATTTTTTCACATTGTGTCGCGGTCTCACGCAATTCTGGCCTTAACTATCCGTTTCATGATTTTTCAGGATGCCTGAATAACCAGTTTTTCTGGTCGTTGAGGTATGATGGCCTCACTTTAATAAACTTCACCACTTCTTCAACGCTCCGACGCTCTCCCGCCATGGATTCCTGCAAGAAAAAGAAAGCCAACAAGCCCTCTCAACCCTCGGTTGAGATCGCGGCGCTTTTTGAACAAGACAACATGGCCATCTCCCGCCTCTACCAAATCCTGCAATCCCTCGGCCAGCCCTCCCTAGCAGCTCTTCACCTGGACCTTGTTCACTTCATTGAGCAGCGAACGGAAATAATCAAGTGCCTAGTTAGGGATGTGAAGAACCTCGCGGGCACCGTGAATGACTTCATGGAGCTGGATAAAATCATGGATGCCCAAATGCCCAAGAAAATCTGCCAAACCACTCAAACTAGCCCTGCTCCCACCCGCAAGGACTCTAGCGCTAGACCTTGCCCATCAACCCTGCCACCCCCGCTCTAGCTGCTGTCCTTGTGGCAGCACCTGCTCCAAAGAAGCCAGATCCTGCTCTAACCAAGAGGAAGCAGCCAGAGGCGTCAAACCCGCCCGCTAAGTGGAGCAAACCACTGGTTCCAGCCAAGCCTGCATCTTCCAGCGCCCCCAAGCCTGCCGTTGCCAAAGGCACCCTCAATGGGGAGAAATCTGCGGCCCACATCGTGGTTATAGCAGATAACCCGCAGGCTGACCCACGGGACATCCTCAAAGCTGTCCGCGCTGCCCACACTCTGTCCCAAGGCGTCTGGGCGTCTCTGCGCACCAGGGGAAAACTGGTGCTGCACTCCAACACTCCAGAGGCCATTCCTGCCGTCAGCTCTGCCCTGGACAACAAGCTCCAAGGCCTGAAAGTCCGGGAACTGAGGCCCTTACTCCCAAGAATATGCCTCTTCAACGTGGAGGCGGAAACCGCGGATGAGGACATTGTCAAGGCCTTCCTTTCCACCGATGCCCTCAGCCAGCTTCCTGGAGACAAGTCTGTCCGAGTGGCACACAGATCTCCGACTAGAAATGGCACCTGCACGGCCTTTATTGAGCTGGACTTGGCTTCCTACAAGGCCATTGGAAGACGCGGCAGGATCATTGTGGACCAAGTGATCCTGAACTACGAGGAGTCTGTCCTAGTCTGCTACCGCTGCTGTGGCTACGGCCACAACGCCGATAGGTGCACCAAGGCTACGGTCACCTGCTTCCACTGCGCTTCTGGTGAACACCAAGGCCGAAGCTGTCCAACTCTTGCCAACCCGCGCACGGCCATGTGCGCCAACTGCTCAGCCAAGGGCCTCTCTGCCGACCACGAGGCAAGATAAATGTCTTGCCCAACTGCCAGATCTAGAGCTGCAAAGTTCTAGTCCTCCCGCCTTCTTCCTGCTTCCTGACCTCCGCGGACCCAATCCGGCCTAACCTGCCTCTTCCCTGACGGAGATCCTGTCCCTAGCCTCTCCAGCCTGGTCATAGTGGTTTTATATATTCCGCTTTACGCGGCCATTGGGGCTCAAAATCATTTATTTTGGTTAGCAGCCCCGCAAATAAAGATATTTTCTCTCTCTCTCTCTTTAAGGTATAGCTTACACCACGCTGATGAGGGCCAACAGCCCGAAACGCGTCCGTTATTAGCTTTTCTTGATTAATCAAGAATGGGTATTTGGCCAATTCTGGAATAATTAAAAATCAACGATAATAGTTGATATTTATTCCGATAGATGGCGCAAGCTATCAGCAACTTTCAGTTGCATGATAAGGAGATGCCTTTTTCAAAGTTTTTATTATGTTTATTAAAAAGTATCGCTATATATATAAAAACAATTAATCAAAGCTCAAGTTTATTGGCTAACATGAGCTCGTGGAAGTCGATGAAGCCATCATTGTTGAAGTCCCCTTCACTCAGCAGCTCATCCAAGTATTCAGTCAGTATTTCTGGGGAATCGAAATCGGATTCTGAAGCACAAATAAAGGCTTGATCAATATCATATTCTAGATTCGTAATTATTTGTTCAATATGTGTTATATATGTATAGTAGTATCGTTTATTGGTAGACATTTCTCGCTTTTTTTAAGGAGGGGAGAAGTGGAGAGGTTCCATGGCCGAGAGAGAAGAGATCAAAGACAACATCTCCGATTGCGTTTTTAACGAGGATACGAGGAGGGGGAGAGGGGCTGGAGGGATGAAGAACCCCACTCAAGAGAGGAGAAGGGTCATAGAGGAAGAAAAAAAAGTTTTCTCTGAGGATGAAGGCAAGGTTGACCACCGGTCTTATACAGATTCACCACAGGAAGGAAGCATAGATGGAGCTCTTCTTATACTCCAGACAGCGCAAAACCCAACAGCAGCCTCCAGGTCCGACGCATGTCCAGTGGCCACAGAATCCACCGTGCATAGGTTAGCGTATCACTGAAAAGGCGAGTTTGGAATCAGCCGCGTTCTAGTCTTCTCTTTCATCATCCAAATGAACCACGACATTCGGCTATTCTATTAATCTCCTCCAAACGGTGTGTGACTGTGGCATTGTAAAATTTATATAAACCAAAGAGAAGACCTTGATTAAACATCATTGTATTCATCCAGGTAATATATATACTAAATTAGACACTTCTCCCTTTAATTATATATATATATTGCGTATGATATTGTTTTTTACAGCACAATACAACAATGTTGGCAAGTTTCTCTAGAGTGGAATGTCGAGGTGACGAATCCACTCCAGGGCCTCCTCTGTGCACCGGTGGATATCCCCAAGTGTTCCCTGGAAGAATCTTCGAGGACAGTCCCTTAGGATATGGTGCATTGTTTGTATTTGTCCACAGTCGCAGTTCTGGTCTGGACTCATGTTCCACTTATTTAGTAGGTAGTTGCATCTACCAGTAGAGGTCCTGATCCTTTAATTATGAATCTGAACAATGCAAAGTGTATCACCCCAGTAAAAAAAAAACTTTACTAATGATGATAAAGAATAAGCCACACAACATTAGCTTTGGAAAGTTCAGATAAAAATCCAACCTATATACTATGGTTTCAGGTTTTGGCCCTCATCAGCACAGGGGAGGCTTTGATTTCATAACATCTAACGAGCGTGGTTATGAAATCAATAGAATTTACCAAACAGGCAAAGGCAAATTTTAGGCAAGAAAACAACATAATTTTGCGGGAGGATGATATTCATATACCTAAAGAGGCACTTCTACCTCTAATTATGCATCAGAACGATGCACTGTTTATCACCCTAGTATGAACTTTACTAACGATGAGATAAAGAATGAGATAAAACGAGTTTTGGCAAATTCAGACAGAAAGCCACAACCTGTATACCTGTAAAAATATATATACATACTAGCCGAATGACCCGGGCAACGCCCGTGTTTTACCCGATTGAATGTTTTGATTCAAATACTATTTGTTGCAATTCTAAATTGGCGCCTTAATTAATTGCATATGTTAGTTAATAACTATAGCCTACCGCCCGCCATGCGCGCGCACAGGGAAGTCACGTGCTCGCCGGCAGCCAACGGCCGCGCGCCGCCGGCAGGGGGGGGGGGGCAAAGGTGGCGTGACCGTAGCCAACCAATAAAAGCAAACGGTGACAGAGAAGGATGACGGATTAGGAAAGACGCTCGTAACTGTATATAGAATGGCCATATAAGAAATGGCCATATTTGGGTATTTATTCTATTTACAAAAGCAAACGATGACAGAATTGATTGTTGATGACTCTGATATTTATTAATATAATATTACTAGCCGAATGACCCGGGCAACGCCCCGTGTTTTACCCGATTGAATGTTTTTATTCAAATACTATTTGTTACAATTATAAATTGGAGCCGTGGATGTCACTCTTGTGAAACGTCCCGCTCCAAACTTTACATGTACATTAGGTCAGCTGGTATTACCCCTCATTTTCACCGCTAGAGGCGCGAGCGAATTGACTTTTTGTAAATATACATAATTATAAAGATAGAAGCTTCTATATAAATAAATAAAATAAGCCGAAATAGCTCAGTTAGGAGAGCGTTAGACTGAATATCTAAAGGTCCCTGGTTCGATCCCGGGTTTCGGCATCTTTTTTATATTTTTAAATTTCTACTTACCATAACTTGACACTTAACGTGACAGAATTGTGCATGACGCTGATAACTGTATTAAATATAATCCAAATTGTGCCTTATCACACACTATTTATTTATTTGGATTAGGTCTTATTACCTTGTGTTTATAATCTATAATCCAAATTGTGCCTTATCACACACTTTTTTATTTGGCCTTAGTACCTTGTGTTTATAATCTATGACTAATGCCGGCGGCGCGCGCCCGTTGGCTGCCGGCGAGCACGTGACCTCTCTGTGCGCGCGCATCCGTGACAGAGGCGGCCGATGAGGAATGAGGAAAGACGGTCGGGACTATATATATTAATAATAATAATAATAATAATTATTATTATTATTATCATTAGATAATGATAATGAACATAATGATGATGCGCGCGCATCCGTGACAGCGGCCGATGAGGAATTGAGGAAAGACGGTCGTGACTATATATATTAATGATGCGCGCGCATCCGTGACAGAGGCCAGGAAAGACAATAATAATGATTTTCATTATATAATGATAATGATCATAATGATGATGCGCGCGCATCCGTGACAGAGGCCAGGAAAGACGGTCGTGACTATATATGTTGATGAAACGTCACGCCCCAAACTGTGTGTGTCTTGAAAATATAAAAATAAAAATGTGAACGGAAAAATATGTCCAGGGTAGCCTAGTGGTCATGGCATCTGCCCGGTAAGCGGAAGGTCGTGGGTTCGATTCCCCATCCCTTGACACTTTTTTTATTTTATCCATTCTGACCAAAATCTATCCGTGAACTTCACACAGTGAACTTCACACAGACAGAATAAGGCAATTATATAAGTAGATAATCCAAATTGTGCCTTATCACACACTATTTTTTATTTGGCCTTATTACCTTGTGTGTTTATAATCTATGACTAATGCCGGCGGCGCGCGCCCGTTGGCTGCCGGCGAGCACGTGACCTCTCTGTGCGCGCGCATCCGTGACAGAGGCGGCCGATGAGGAATGAGGGAAAGACGGTCGTGACTATATATATTAATAATAATAATAATAATTATTATTATTATTATCATTAGATAATGATAATGAACATAATGATGATGCGCGCGCATCCGTGACAGCGGCCGATGAGGAATTGAGGAAAGACGGTCGTGACTATATATATTAATGATGCGCGCGCATCCGTGACAGAGGCCAGGAAAGAAAATAATAATGATTTTCATTATATAATGATAATGATCATATTGATGATGCGCGCGCATCCGTGACAGAGGCCAGGAAAGACGGTCGTGACTATATATGTTGATGAAACGTCACGCCCCAAACTGTGTGTGTCTTGAAAATATAAAAATAAAAATGTGAACGGAAAAATATGTCCAGGGTAGCCTAGTGGTCATGGCATCTGCCCGGTAAGCGGAAGGTCGTGGGTTCGATTCCCATCCCTTGACACTTTTTTTTATTTTATCCATTCTGACCAAAATCTATCCGTGAACTTCACACAGTGAACTTCACACAGACAGAATAAGGCAATTATATAAGTAGATAATCCAAATTGTGCCTTATCACACACTATTTTTTATTTGGCCTTATTACCTTGTGTTTATAATCTATGACGTAATGCCGGCGGCGCGCGCCCGTTGGCTGCCGGCGAGCACGTGACCTCCCTGTGCGCGCGCATCCGTGACAGAGGCGGCCGATGAGGAATGAGGAAAGACGGGTCGTGACTATATATTAATAATAATAATATATTAATAATAATTATTATTATTATCATTAGATAATGATAATGATCATAATGATGATGCGCGCGCATCCGTGACTGAGGCCGATGAGGAAAGACGGTCGTGACTATATATATTAACTAGCGGACGTACCCGGCTTCGCCCGAGGTTTTACCTGAGTAAAGGTTTGTCTAGCGAACATTTGTTTTAAAACAATTCTCTAAAAACTTATTTAAAAAAAAAAGATATATTTTGATAATTTGAAACTCATAAATTTGAATCTCTCGATAAAGTGAAAATTTTTCCCGGTCCCTGTGTGCCGTGTCATCCTGAATTTTGTCTTTCCTAATTTTCTACATTAGAAAATCATAGTTTTATCTAGTGAACATTTTTCCCGTGTCACATTGCCGTGTCATCCTGAGATAATCTTACTTTTGATAAATAATATTTAAGATAACAAACTTAGTGATAAGAAAACTTGTTAACATCGTCACAATGGGGGCGCTGCTTGCGAGTTAAATCTACAAATCTGCAAATAACTCTAAGGATATTCAAGATATTCATGAAATTATTTTTCAAAAACCTTCCCGGTGATATACCTAATAATATCCCAAAATTTCACGGCGATTGGATGTATGGTTTTGAATCTATAGAGTACAGACAAACAGACAGACAGACAGACATTCAATTTTATATATATAGATTAATAATAATAATAATAATAATAATTATTATTATTATTATTATCATTAGATAATGATAATGATCATAATGATGATGCGCGCGCATCCGTGACTGAGGCCGATGAGGAAAGACGGTCGTGACTATATATGTTGATAATAATAATAATATAATGACAATAATAATAATTATTATTATCATTAGATAATGATAATGATCATAATGATGATGCGCGCGCATCCGTGACTGAGGCCGATGAGGAAAGACGGTCGTGACTAAATATGTTGATAATAATAATAATATAATAATAATTATTATTATTATCATCATTAGATAATGATCATAATGATGATGCGCGCGCATCCGTGACTGAGGCCGATGAGGAAAGACGGTCGTGACTATATAATAACTAGCCGAATGACCCGGGCAACGCCCGTGTTTTACCCGATTGAATGTTTTAATTCAAATACTATTTGTTACAATTATAAATTGGAGCCGTGGATGTCACTCTTGTGAAACGTCCCGCTCCAAACTTTACATGTACATTAGGTCAGATTGTATTACCCCTCATTTTCACCGCTAGAGGCGCGAGCGAATTGACTTTTTGTAAATATACATAATTATAAAGATAGAAGCTTCTATAGAAGATAATGATCATAATGATGATGCGCGCGCATCCGTGACAGCGATGAGGAAAGACGGTCGTGACTATATATGTTGATAATAAAATAATAATAATAATATAATAATAATAATTATTATTATTATCATTAGATAATGATAATGATCATAATGATGATGCGCGCGCATCCGTGACAGCGATGAGAAAAGACGGTCGTGACTATATATGTTGATAATAAAATAATAATAATAATAATATAATAATAATAATTATTATTATTATCATTAGATAATGATAATGATCATAATGATGATGCGCGCGCATCCGTGACAGCGATGAGGAAAGACGGTCGTGACTATATATGTTGATAGGATTTGTCAATGATATCTAGGGTTTAATAATCCTTCCTTTCTTGTTTTCATATGATACTGTGGGGACGTGGTTTAAACTAATATGTTCAGAAACCTTTGTTAATTAAATTACAAATTAATCGAATTATTTGAAATTAAAAATTTTCTGTTATATTCTATGGAAAAATTTCTTTGCCTGCTTCTACGCTGATTTTTTTGAGTCGAAATGATATCCAGAATGAGCTCTAATAAGTGTGGGTCCCTTCGCCAAACAATCATTCAGAGACCATCCACCCTTTGTCTTAAAGGAAGCATCAAAAACCGGTCATACTGGTGTCGTGCTGCTACCAGATTTCACTACTGCTCGGTGTGGTAGAAAGTATTCTAATTTATCATCTGATTTGACTGGATTCTTTCGATGATCCCCTTTTCCTTCCATTCTTCAAATATCTTGTTGTAATGTTGATAAAAGCCTTTTTTATTTAGATCCTCTGTCATCTTCCGCAGTCTTTTCTCGGCATGGCTTCTATTTCTTTCAGCTTCTGGGCTGGTTCATCCATGGAAGGTGCAACTCGTATTTACCGGATTCCAATCGCTTCGTTTCAGTCCGAAACTTATCCATAAAAGCCTGATTTGTCTCTTTCTTCGACTCTGCTTGCCCGTCATCCATGACTTCAATATTTTCCAGAGACCATAAATCGGAAACCTTTATTTATTGTGTCATTAAAGATGTAATCAGCATACTGTTATCGACCTGGTTAGGATTTTTATCTCGGAATTTTCCTTCCGTTTGGCCCTGAACTACCCAACCTAGCAATGTTTCTCGAGAAATGATATCATCCGATAATCTTATCACAATGGCTGTAGCTATTTTCGGGTTAATGTCTGCACCGAGGAGAAGCTCTACCACATTGCTTTCGGCTTTAAACGCTGAGAGCTGTATCTCATTTGACGCAAGTTCACGGGCCCATGAACCAAAGTAGGCTTTCTTATACATCTGGCTCTTTGATTCGTGGCCGATGTCGGACACGAAACACATCTATCATTCTCAATATTCGATAGAATCAGGCAGTAGATCCGATACCGATCAGTATATCTGATCCCACCAAATATTCATGATCAAGCTCTTCTTCTCTCATGATAGGAACACCCGAATCCTTTATATGTGTTCTAAATGTACGATTGGGATGATCCACTATCGATTACTGCCCGTACCACTTTGCTACCTTTAGGACCCCAGATTTTCACTAATAATGTCTCAAGACATGCTTTGGTGCTTACGCAGTTGGAAATCTCGTTTACCGTAGGCACATCACTCGACCCCCGGAGGTTGTGGCGCTGTGGACTTTTGTATCTATTTATTTCAGATTCGGCATAATCTACACTTCTACACATGATGGCAAAATGCCCATCCCTCTTGCAGAAATCACACTACACTTTCCTTTTGCATTGCCTGTGTCGCGTTCAGCGGCGTAGCGCCCAGGCTCTATTTTGCCCAGACGCCCGAAGTCTCTTATTCTGGTCCCGGGGAGGAAAAAAACCGTGGAATCTCAAAGGTAGAGAAGAGCGATTCCCAAGAAGTCAAATCTACGGAAGTGTCTAAGGCAGGTATCAACCAAGGCGTAGACCTCTCGAGGGCGGGCCGAGAAACCACACGACTCTAACCAGTCAACATAATAGTTTATTTTTTGTCACGAATATATATACATATAAATATTTACATATGACAAATATGTTTCTTATAATGGATTAAATTTACATATATTTAGAAAAATATAATCTATAAGAAAATTAACATTCCATTCCCAACAGCCTGCTTCTGTGGCCCGGAAGAAGACATTTGAAACATCTCTTGTAGATCTTTATTTTATCATTTTTCTGGTTCATGCCCATTTTCATTCCTTTTTGACAGTCTTGACTTGGATGACCTGTAGGCGCCATCCCGACCAGAGAGCCACAGATAAACAGATTATAAACGCACAAAATATAGAATCCGAGCTCCCCAGTAGAAGGAATACCCGGAAGACGACGGTACTCTCTGTTATATGTGTTGTTCGCTATTATGATTTTGTTTTAATAAACGCTACTAAATTATTTCATTGGATCCTCTCTTTCTTTTTCCCAGTAAGAAACGCCTACGGAAGCCAACAGAAATTCAGAAGTGGGATAGTCCTGAAGAAAATTGAAGATTCACTGGAATAATTTGGAAACGAGAAGGACGTGACGCGGTGACCGATCAACGTAAGAGGAGTTGCATGGTATGTACGAAATTTAATTACCTATTCCTAAAAGTATTATTACAAGTCACCTCGACAAAAGTATTATCGCAAAGTATCGCGGTAAAAGTATTATTGCAAGTCATCTCGACAAAAGTATTATCGCAAAGTATCGCGGTAAAAGTATTATTGCAAGTCATCTCGACAAAAGTATTATCGCAAAGTATCGCGGTAAAAGTATTATTGCAAGTCATCTCGATAAAAGTATTATCGCAAAGTATCGCGGTAAAAGTATTATTGCAAAATCATCTCGATAAAAAGTATTATCGCAAAGTATCGCGGTAAAAAGAAAAAAAAAAGTATTGTCTCAAAATTACTAAAGAAAAGTTGATTTCGTTTAAAGAAATAATTGAAACAGTACGTATCTGGTTTAGTCAGTTTTATTTGTTTATTTTAAAATTTTTTGCTTTGTTTATTTTTCCATTTGAAAAACATGACTTATTTAGCGAAAGTAAGGAAATGCGATTTGAGCAAGTTGGCGTATGAACTCGGCGAGGTAGTACCGCCAGAGAGCAGGATCGTCGACTTAAAACACCTTATTTTGAATAGCCAATCTTACGAAGAAGAATTCGCAAAGCAACTGTTGGAGACTCTGATCGAGGATCGGGAACGAATCGAGGAGCGGGAACGAATCGAGGATCGGAAACGAATCGAGGATCGGGAACGAATCGAACGGGAACGAAAAGAACAAATGGTAATGGAATTCGAGCTTGAGAAGCTGCGCATCCAGACTACACGCGGAAACAACGATACGTCTCGAAGTACCAGCAATGACGCACATTACGAGATACGTAAACTGATGCCCAAGTACGAGTCGAAGGACAATGATTTGAGTTTTTACCTAATTCTTTTCGAAAGACAGGCAAAGCGACTAGGATTGGATGAAGACCAATGGGCGTTCAGCCTCCTAGGATTGCTACCTTACGAAATGACTCAATTAATCGCTCGGGAAACAGAAGAACAAAGCGGCGATTATAGGTTCGTGAAAAGGTTGCTCCTAAAACGGTACAAGTTGAGCCCCGAACAAATCAGACAAAAATTCGAGAAGCACGAGAGATCTCAAAAGGGTTCCTGGAGAGACTTCGCTTTCGAATTGCGAGGATATTTCAACGAATGGATCGAAGGAATGAACGTGGAAAATTCCGACGCCCTAAAGGATTTGTCCGTCACTAACCAGCTAAAGAAAAAAGTTCCAAATGTGCTGCGTAATCATCTCATTGACGATTGGACCAAGTTAAACAACCCAGATGAGTTGGCGGATAAACTGGACGAGTACGAAAATGTTCGCACCGAGATGGGACCTCCGCATTGGAATGCGAAACACCTCATACCACCGTCGTTTCAGCAGAAATCTGCGAGATTCCCCAACCAAAGCGAAGTTAAAGAGACTAAACAAGGAACGAATGTTTCGGGTCAAGACGCTGCAAGGAACGAAATCAGTGAAACGTACCCTAACACCTTGAGGAGAATGGTCAACCGTACGATCAGAAACGACAAGGGAGAACCGAAGTGCTTCAACTGCAATCAGTTTGGACACATTGCCAGAGACTGCCCAGCACCCAGGACTACGTTGACATGCCGAGGATGCGGTCAAACGGGACACAAGGAAAGGAATTGCACAAGACCCAAAGAAGGACTAAAAGTAGCCAACCTGGAAGTCGAAGGACTGGAGACTGTCCCGCCAGATGTATATTTGAAGGATGTCAAGATCGACAACAAGGAAACCGTGAAGGCAATGATAGACACCGGGAGCAGCAGTTGTCTAATGAGAGAATCGGTCGCAAGGAGGATCAGCGTCGACATCGAACCAGACTCGACTAGTCTGTACGGCATCGGTAACCAGACTGCACCAGCTGCCAGGACCGTTGGGAAGACGACAGTCGACCTGGAGATTGATGGCATCGTCGGAAGGGAAATCACTGTATTCATTGTCAACGATGATGCCCAACCCTATGACCTATTAATTGGAAGAACATGGACAGATCTGCCCTACGTATCCTTCGCCAGAATTGGTAAAAACTTGCATATTGGCTATTCATCCGAATTTCCGTTTACTAATCTGCAAGAGGAAATCAAGTCGCGTCGCATCGAACTGAGAGCAACCGAAACTGTTCAGTTGAAGAGCGACTCCATTAACTTTACAAGTGCAATCACAGACGAGGTAAAGGACGGATATGTATTGTTCACAGGAGTAGATGACGCCTGTGTCGATTCCCTATTGGAAGTGGTCGACGGAAAGACGACCGTACCCATCATCTCAGCTGGCAAGGGCAAGTTGAGAGTAAGGAAGAACCAATGTGTAGGGCGGGTTGAACTACTGAACCTTGATGATATTGTTGTTAACCTGGACGTCGCAGAGGATTCGTTTCAGACTAAAAATGAAGAGAAGAGGGAAGGACAAGACCAAATGAAACGTAAGCGCCCCATACTGCCTGAGGACATCAACGTCAATCATTCTCTGACTTCGAAAGAGAGACAAGAAATCCTAGATGTAGTAAACGAGTATAGAGACTGTTTCGCTCTTGGCATGGAGGAATTAGGGTGCACCGATGTCACCAAGATGGACATTAAGGAGGTTGATGGAAGCAAGCCAGTCTGTCTGAGACCGTATAAGACGACTGCAAGTGAACGCGAAGCAATCAGGGAGATTGTCAGAGAGTGGAAGGACAATGGAATAGTCACGGAAACTAGATCACCCTACGCTAGTCCCGTCCTACTTGTGAGGAAGAAAACTGGAGATCATCGTCTGGTGGTAGATTATAGGAGACTCAACATTCAAACAGTTAAGGACAAGTTCCCATTACAAGGATAGACGACCTTCTGGAAGGCCTAAGGGAATGCGAAATTCTTCACCACTCTGGATCTGGCGCATGGATATCTGCAGATACCACTGACCGATAAGGCAAAATTAAAGACAGCATTCATCACCCCAGATGATACAGGTCATCCCGAAAGGATGATTTTTGGACTCGCCAACGCACCAGCTGAATTCCAAAGACTGATGCACACTGTCCTAGGTCCACTGCTGAACAAGAAGGCATTCTGCTATCTCGACGACGTGATTATCCCGGCAAAGGATTGGCGGGAGATGATCGAAAGGTTGAGGGAAGTCCTCGAAAGAATAAGATCAGCGAAGTTGACACTGAAACCCTCCAAATGTGAGTTCGGAAGGAGGGAAGTTTGAGTTCTTAGGGTATGTCATCAGTACAGGCGGACTTAAGCCAGGCCCAAGAAAGATCAAAGCGATAGAAGAATTTCCAGAACCCAAGAATGTCCACGACATACGACGCTTTCTGGACTGACGAACTTCTTCAGACGATTTGTAAAGGGACTTTCGCGAGGAAAGCAGAACCGCTAAGCAGACTTACGAAGAAGGTTCACAATTTGAATGGAAGGAAGAACAGCGAAAGGTCATTTGGAGGACTCTACGAAAGGATCTGGTCGAATATCCGGTACTAGCTCATTACAACCCTGAACTCAAGACAGAAGTACATTGCGACGCGAGTGCTGAGGGATTAGCAGGAATGGTGCTACAGATGGACGAAGACGGCAAATGGCGCTTGGTCTACTGTGTGAGCAAGAAGACAACAGAGGCCGAGAAGATGTACCACTCAAGCAAATTGGAGCTGATGGCGATAGTGTGGACCTTGGATCGACTGCGTCAGTTCCTCGTAGGAATCAAGTTTTACAGTGGTTACAGATTGCCAAGCACTGGTCTACATGAACGCGAAGAAGACTACAATCCTCAGATAGCGCGATGGTACAATCTGATTCAGGAATACGATTTCGAAATTCGACATAAACTCAGGGGAGAAGATGGCCCACGTAGACGGAATGAGTAGAGCTCCAGTCGACGACCCTAGAGACACGATGGAGGAAATCGCGGAGAAAAAACCTTGAAGTGTGCCTCACAATCACACTGGAAGAACAAATCTTGATGATTCAGCATTCCGACCCTGAATTGAGAGACCTGATCCAGATCTTTCGAAAGGACCCGTGTGTGATAGGACAGTAGGAGAACAAAATAGAATTAATGACTCAGCTACAGAAGAAAGTCCGGACGAGGAGCCA
>CP092864.1:181726799-181799642 GCA_030710605.1 Cordylochernes scorpioides
AATGGTAATAGCAATATTTTCCTCCTTGTATTGAAGGATCTTTGAGACTGACTTCTCAGCCTTTACTGAGTCCTAGTTTTGGATCGAGATCTTGATCTCAAAAGTCGCAATTAGGACACCTGCCGTTCAAGGTCTTCCAATTTGGCGATTAAAGTTTAGTTTAAATATTAAAGATTCAAATATATCAAAAAACTGCACCAAAGGTATCTATTTTGGACAATTTTTAAGATTCTACAGAATTAACAACAAAATTTAAACAACTTTATAAGTAAAATTAAAAACTTAAATGATGGATTTAAAAAAAATGGATTCAGCCAAAATGCAATTTAAAAAATTAACATTTTAGCAATCAGAAAATATCTTCACAAAACCAAATTTTCTTACAATTTCAACTTCAATGACTTTGAAAATTTCACTATGAGATTTTAATTAACATGAGATCCACGCGGGTTCTAATGGAATAAAGTCCGCCCTAGACTGAAGAGGGCCATTAGCCCGAAACCATGGTCTCTAGGTGGACGCTTTTCAGTTTGCCAAAGCTGGTGTTGTGGCTTTGTCACCGACCCGAGGCCGCTAGTTGCGGCGACGGTCAATAGATGGCGTCTGGTTTTGGACGTCTATTTTGACGGGAGAGGCGACCCTTGTCTCTTCAGATATATATATGTGGCAATATAGTGGTAATGATGTGGTGAGGTGAGAAATAATGAAACAACAAGTTTGGAAGGAATTCCAGGCAATCAGCGAGAGAGAGCGGATCGACGGGCGACCGACCCGCTGAACGACCGTTTTCCCTGTGTACACAACCGGTGTTGACGGGCGGCCCCCTCAGGAATGTGGCCAAAATGGTCGTAAGTTAGTTGTCTTCTATCGACGTCTCTCTCTCGTTGACTGTAGGTTTGTTTTATTAATCCTGGAAGAGCTTATATTATGACATATGGCCCCCGTTGAAGAAGGCTGAACATGGTTTGAATATACTTAAAGCTGGAGAAGCCAGAATTAGAGAAAATAATTTTACAGTTGAAATTAGTTAAGGTAATGGTGACATAGTTTTATGTAAATAAAATATTGTATAGTACACAAGTAAATATTATTTACAAGCAGTTTTACAACACCGGAGAGTTTGACACTTAAGGAAATCTTTGAAAATATCAAGGTTAAAAAAGCTATATACAACAAAATCTAATGTACTATAAGGGAAATGTTATTGAGGAGTGTGAAAAAGGGGAAGAAGAGTCACATACATATGATGAAATTCTGAATATCATTAAGACTGGGGAACTCTACACTTTAAGCTATTATTCAGGCGGACATGGCAAGGGGAAACTTGTCATGGGCTTTCTATGCTATAGGTGTAGAGTACGAGAAATGAGGTTGAGGTTGGCAATTGTGTGAGCTCAGGACTGAGGTAAATATAAAACTACATACAATGTTAGAATCTTGGCGAACAGGGCGAGGGGAAACTTGCCCTGGGCCATTCTACCTTTATATTTAATTTGCGGAAAGTATGCGCGCACAGTGCCAAAAATTGGGACGAGGACTGCGTTGTCCGTTACAAGTGACAAGCTGCTCGGACACGAGGTGTTTGAACCGTCGTGGGAGCTTGTGCAAGGCGATGATTTCGCGGTGGGTTGTACATAAGACCCATGTCTGCGCGAAATGATGACGGACCGGACAGAATCAGCGACGATGTTTAACGTACCTCCGTGGGAAATATCGGAGGTAGGCTATATCGTGCTGGTTTGGACAATGGACAAACATAGATTTGAAGACAGGGTCCGTGTGGCGAACGTGTGGCGCGAGAAGAAGGGGCGAACTGTGTCGCTCGATGCAGATTGTTCAAGTGAGAACAAAAGGGAATTGATAAATATTTAGCAGTTAGTCAATCTGTGCATCCTGTGACGAACACACCATTGGCTAGATGGTGTGGGTCGGTGGATAGGCTAGAGATGAACTACGAAATATATTATCATAAATGAAGGGCGAAGATTAGGATTTACAATTTACAATTATTTTATTTCCAAAGCGCTATATCCCGCAAGGGATACTTGCGCCAAACAAGGAGAAAAGTCTATTTACATGAGTTATTTACATTATTCAACGAATAAAAACATTAGAGATCCAGATTTTGTAGAAATTTTAGAATGTATTTACAAAATGAATTGAACTTTAGATATGATTTTTTATTGGAAATCAAATCGTTTAATTCATAAACAACTAGTTCATTCTTCATTCTATAATCTTGAAATGCTGGGCAGTCGATCAGTAGATGTCTTGAGGTTTGTTCCTCCATACCACAAAAGCAACTTGAATCCTCCACTGCCTTTATTCTATTTAAAAAACTTTTGAAATTTCCGTGGTTTGTAACAAATTGAGTATTATAAAAATTTGGACGAAAGTATTTAGGGATTTCTTGGGGAAAAAAGCTTAAGAAAGTATTATTTGCTTCGTTTTTCAGAACATTCATTCTTGATTTGAGAAAGGTATCTATAATTCCTGGAATAAATGGGTCATAAATTTGTTGATCATCTGTGGATAAGTTTCTCAGATCAGATATCATGATTCTGGATTCGATAAAGTCTGAGATCAGAGGAATGTTGGCCAAACTATGAACACAGCTATATGATGTGGATTTATAGGCTTGTATACACCATGTCAGTATTTGATATTGGGTTGAATTTAATTTTTGTAAACATTTTTTATTTAAATATTTGAACCAAATTTCGGCTCCATATGTAAGTATTGGTCTAAAAATGGATTTATATAAAGTTAGCCTTTTCTGGGTGCTTAGACCCCAAGATTTCCCGCAAATTGAGAAGAGATAATTTTTAAAACGTTTTGTACGATTTACTATTTCTTCTATGTGGTATGTAAAATTTATTTTGTTTCTTCTTCTGTGATTTGCAATTATTATTCCTAAAATTTTGGTCTTCAGAGTTGGTATGATTATTTCATTATTAAATTTGATTGGGATTTTTTCTTTGTTATGTAAATAGAGTATATTAGTTTTTTCTAGACTTATTTCAAGTTTGTTACTCTTACACCATACATCAATCGTATTTAATGCTTGTTCTATAACTAATTTCAGGTCTTTGCAATTGTTGTGCCAGCATATAATTGAAACATCATCTGCATAACATACCACTTCACTATTAGGAACTTGATATTTGATCAAAAGATCGTTTAGTAATATTATCCATAGTAGTGGAGATAGCGGGCCACCCTGCGGACATCCCTTTGTAATTTGTTTATTTATTGTTAAGTTCTCATATGTAAATTTCGTTTTCCTCGATTTGAAATATGATTGAATAGTCCTTATTAAACTTTCCGGCAAATTATCTTCATCTATTATTTTTAAAATCGCAGGCCACCATGCGTTATCAAAGGCTCCCGCAATATCTATTGTGACCAGAGCTGTCAGTTCATTGGTTTTGTGTTCCATTATTATATCGATTATATTATTCAAGGCTGTAATAGTAGATTTTGACTTGATGAATCCATGCTGTTTGGGACTTAATAAATTGTTTTGCATATAATATTCATAAATTTTCTTTTTAATAACTTTTTCGTAGATCTTAGACAGATTAGATGTTAACGAAATAGGTCGATAGCTTTTTATTGATTCGACGTTAGATTTGTTTGGTTTCATTAGAATTTTTAAAACTGTCGTTTTCCATTCCCTTGGAAAATATCCCATCTGAATACATTTATTTAATAACGAATGTAGCACAGGAAGTATCAGAGTCTTTGAGTATTTTATCATGTTATTACTGATATTATCTTGACCTGGTGACTTTTTAACATTGGTATTGTCAATTAGATATTCTATTTCTTCGGTATCAATATGGATAGCGCTTGAATTCCTTAGAAAAGGTTCGTAACTTCTAACCAATTCTTGTTGTTGGTTGTCTTGATCAATTCTGTCATCTGCAATTAATACATTTATTATGTCTGTAATGCGTTTTTCTTTATCTGATTCTTGATTGTTGTCTATTATGGGAAGTCCTTTTTGTTGTCCATTATTGTTTGCAATAATGTTCGATAATTGATTAATCAATAATTCTCTATAAAGGTCCTGAGCTGGTATAAGGTTAACAAAGTTGTAAGAATGAGAGGGGCATTAAGGGGCAGATAGATAAGAGTCACCAAGGGTTGGTTGTAAGCAAGGTTCACGTGGTGGTTGGAATTCTTCGACGCCTGAATTACAGGGTGAATTTTGAATCGATTAGGAAAGAAATTATTTTTCGTGAGCCGTGCTTACAAGTAGGAGAGGTCATATACAAATAGACATACAAAATTTTAAGTGCTGGAGGCATATTTTTATAAATAAATTGATTATGAAAAATAAATTGTTAATAGTAAAAATCGTAAAGCGTTAATAGGTAAAATTCCCTTTTTTTTTTAAAGTTACGTTAAAATGGAAATTATTTAATTAAAATGATGATTGTTAAATTCTAATGGTAAGATAACTAATTAAATGGGTTACAAATATCTAGCTAAATAGTATGGAGAATAAAACCATTGTTAATAGGCGTGGCGAAAATAAATGGAGTTAATTATGTAAAGATTGGCATCAGAGTTTACAAGGAGTGAGTTCTTTAAAGAACGAATGGAAGGGGTAAAGCAATCACTTACAGGTTATGCTGGTTTAGAGAGCAGGTAAGTTCATTGAGATTCGGGAGAGTTCTGTCTGTGACACTGTGCGTACCAGTGTTGTACATCACAGTAGCGGCAGGGATATGGCGGAGTCTTGTCCATGATGATGGAAGGTGTCCTGCTCTGGCGCGGCGATCGTTCTTGGGCAGATCTATTGCTGGAAGGAGTGCGTGGCAGCTCCATCTCCGTCGTAGGTGAATACTTCTTCGGGATCACGGTTCAAAGGTTGGCGAAGAAGGGGTTGAGGGCTCGAAGAGGAGTGGTTACAGTTGAGTTGGGTTTGGTCGATCATCGTGGCTTGGCTTCTTGTTTCTTCATACTCCGGTATATGAGGGATTTGCTTCCCGGCCAGGTCTTATCCTGTCGACTTTCAATGTGGCAATATAGTGGTAATGATGTGGTGAGGTGAGAAATAATGAAACAACAAGTTTGGAAGGAATTCCAGGCAATCAGCGAGAGAGAGCGGATCGACCCGCTGAACGACCGTTTTCCCTGTGTACACAACCGGTGGGGCTATCCAAAATAGTCCCCAGGTGTTGACGGGCGGCCCCCTCAGGAATGTGGCCGAAATGGTCGTAAGTTAGTTGTCTTCTATCGACGTCTCTCTCTCGTTGACTTTAGGTTTGTTTTATTAATCCTGGAAGAGCATATATTATGACATATATATATATATATAAAGTCATATCCTAACCACGAGCACATGAGCACTTTTTAGATTACAGAGCGCCATTTAAAAAAAAATATTTTTCACATCTATATATCACACACACACATATATATGTTATGAATAAATTGTGTTGTTGTTAGATTAGGCTTGATAAGACAAAGGATCGATAAGATAAAGGGTTGAGGTGCAGTCGTGATAAAAAAAATATAATTATTTACCGTCAAGTAGCTTTTATTTTCAATTACTTGAGGAAAGATTACACATTTGTTAGTTTCACATTATATAGAATTTATAATTTAATCCTATATTAGTGATTTAAAAGGATTGATTGGTTATCTACGCATATTTACAACAAAATTATACAACTAAAACTGAAAGTCTTTCTAAAAACGATGATAACCAAAATAAAATTATCAATGAATAAAATAAAGTATATATTTTTTTAAAATATATAAATATTTGAGGTTTTTAGATTATATAATATTTTTAGATTATATAATATATATATATATACTTTTTAAATTTATGAACCTTCGATCTAGAAAAATTCCGAGAGAGTTTAAATACCCCAATATCAAGCATTGTACATGACTAAAAGTTCCTCTGATTTATAAACCTATATCAACAAAACAAATAGTGACGAAATTGGATATTGAAATTTTTTTTTTTTCACTTTTACCCGACTAGCGAATTATAGAATCATTATAAGAAGCTATAATGCGACTACATACTCTTGAGTTGATTTTTAGCGAAAAAAACATCCCACAATAATAGATTTCACAAGCATCTGCTGGGTTTATATCACAAAACAAAAGTACCTTAATACAGGCGTCAAATAAATCTTGAAAAACTGGTAATTAAAAAAACCGACCTCTCTCCTTTCTGTTTATATTCACTTTAAATTAAGAGAATTCAAATGAATTTTTTTTGGAATGCACTTCGATAAAAAAAAAACGGAGCACTTGGGGTTATCTAATAGATCAAATTCAGAGTATATGTAGCAAACTGTTTCAGAAAACATAAGGATTGAATCCTCGGGAATTCTAGTTTTACAAGGAGTTAGAGAGAGAGAGAGACGGTTAAACATACTTTATTGACTACGAGTCAATTATGGATGAAAAATAATGATATAATACAGTGAAATTATGATTGAGGAAGGCTCCACCATCTTGCTAGAGTCCTCCTCCAGACGATGAGAGGGTCTTCTTGGACGCCCCGTATCTCCAGGCCCAGGAAGTGCTTGAAGATACGGGTCTTGGCAGACGCCAGGATGGCCAGGGCGTCGTCCTCCAGGTCATGCCCGAAGATCCATCCCTGCAGGTCAGGGGGCCGCCGGATGAAAGTGAAGGCCTCCAGGATGACAGGCCTGATCCGTCTACAGGACCAGTAGCGGTGGGCCAGTGACAGGTCTTCGGACCCACAGGCGATGCAGGAATCCCGGGCTGAGGCCGGATGCGCTGGATGGGGAAGGGCGTGAAGGGCCAGCCGCACGGCAACGTCGACATTATGCCCCGAGAAGGCACCTCGCCGGAGAGAAGGCCAGCTGATGGAGATGGGGATGCTGACGTGGGGAAGCCACCGGGCTAGCAGCAGGGTGATGGGCAGTGCAGCCAGGCGTGGACGTTCTAGCATGCGGCGGGCAGTGCGGGTGGTTAGGCGCTGGAACGCAGTGGCCGTCCCGCGCAGCACGATGGCGTCCTTGATGTTGTCAACCCGGTGGGTGTGGTTCCGGTTCTCTTCCACAATCCGGCTGCAGAAGGTGGTGAGTGCCGCGATGTCAGCGAGGGCGGCGCGGGTGGTGCGCAGAGGGAGAGATGAAGAGCTGGTGAGATCACCAACGCGCATTCCCGCCCACCGCGATGCGACCAAAAGATCTGGAGGCCGGAGGAACCTGGAGTCCCCGATGATATGGAGCTCCTGAAGCTGATGTGGCGGCAGCACCCGGTGGTTCAGCTCCAATATCTCCGAGACGGCCTCCCAGAGCTTGAGGAGCCTGCGGCGCCGAGGTGGATGCCATGTCCCAGATGTTGGAGGGCTCAGCCACGTCCCACTCACAGCGAGCCAAGAGTAGGCGTTGAGGCCTCCGCGCAGCGCGGTCTGCACGCCCCTCAAGCACGCCAGGCGAAGCTGCGTCCCAATGTCGAGAAGTCCGAAGCCGCCCACGGAGACAGGCCTTGCAAGAACGCCGCCCGGCAACCAGGTAGTACGCCGAGGTCCCCAGACAAAGCGCACCAGTCGGGCTTGCAGCCTGGCGATGGTGGAGTCTGTGGGCAGGTAGCCGTGAAGATGGTGCACCACGGCGGACAACACCAGCGAGTTGGCGGCTCTGGCTCGACCGACTAAGGAGAGGCCGCGGGTGAAGGGGACCCACCTCGCCACAGCACTCTCGAGCAGTGCGGGGAGATGTTGTTCCTGGACAGAGGATGACACTGCAGGTGTTAAGTTGCAGCCCAGTATCCGGATCTGCTCCGATGTCCAGGAGATGCCAAGCTGCGCGTCGGTGCGGGCCCGCCAGGCGCCGCACCATAGGCCTTTACACTTCGCAAAGTTGACGCCTATTCCCGAAGCGCGCCGGAAGTCTTCGAAGATGATTCTCACCACGTCGAAGAGCTCGTCGCGCCTGATGAGCAGCACGATGTCGTCGGCGTAGGCGAGGACGTTTCCGGGGCCGAGCGCACGCTCGAGGCGCACCAGGAGAGGGCCAGTGGCGAGGCTAAACAAAGCGGCGCTGATGGCACAGCCCTGCCTCACCCCGTTCAGCAGATGGAAGGGCCTTGTGTGGAGGCCTCCGGCTCGCACCGCCGCATCCGCCCCGGCATACAGGAGGAGGAACCACTCAACGAAGGCAGGAGGCAGCCGCAGAGAGACCATCAGGGACACCAGAAAGGAGCGGTCCAGGGTGTCGAAGGCCGACTCTAGGTCCGTTGAGATGACAGCCAGCTCCGACCCGTTCCTCGTAGCCATGTCGATCTCGTCGTCTACTCGCGCCACGTTCCAACTGGGAGACCTTCCCGGAACAGCGTATGTCTGGCACCGAGGCACCAAGGCGGGAAGATGGGGCCGCAGACGCTGGAGGAGGATATTGCCCAGGACGCGGTAGTCAGCTGTGGGGAGCGAAATCGGCCTGTAGCCGCTGAGCCCAGGGCCGCCGTTGGACTTGGGGACGAGGCAGATGGTGCTGCGCCTGATCGATGAAGGCAGGGCCCCGCGGAGTTTGGAGGCCTCGAAGACGCGCCTGAGAGCCTCTACGAAGAAGTCTTCGTAGGTGATAAGAAACTCGCAGGGCAATTCGTCCCACCCGGGAGCCTTTCCGAGCGGTAGTCGACGGATGGCCGCCGCGATATCTGCGCCGGTGATGTCAGGGCGGGTTAGTGGATCATCCTCTTCAAGGGTGAGGGTGGTGGTCGTCCCCCGGATGAACTCAGCGGCGGCGATGGGGTCGCCGGATTCACAGGAAAAGCGGCGCTGGTAGACGGAGTATGCCCGACGTCGCAGCTCCCCGCCGTCGATTATGTTCCCATCTTCATCCCGGATGGTCGTGCCAGCGGGCCTTCGGACGCGAAGCGAGCGCACAAGATCGGGCAGCGATGGGTAGTCGGCGGCTGATGAAGCTGCCTCCAGTCTGGCCTGCAGATACCGCCTGGCGCGCGAGATGTGATCGTCATCGGCGACGCGTGGGACATGGAGGGATCTCACCTCCGCCAGGAGTTCGGCCTTGATCTTGGACCATCTTATCCATAGAGCATCGCTGGACATGTCCGCAATAGATCCAGATGTTCTTTCTATTGTTGCCAGCAGATGTTCATCCACCAGAGCCGAACGAAACATGGCGGCCACGCAGGGCTGGCGAGGGGAAGGAGGCGAGCCCATCTGGGTGAGGACAGCTCGATGGTCAGAGAGCCTGTAGTAGATGGTCTTGTACAGTGTCACTCTTTCCAGGAGTCTCGATGGCAAGAGAATTCTGTCCAGGCGAGCTGCGTCAACCCGACTCCTGCAGCTGGCCACTCTGGTTGGAAGGTGTTCGGCGTCGAAGAGGGTGGCTACATCAACGAGGGCTGTCTGGTCCATTAGCTCCGTGAGGGCCTCCACCGAGCCGGATGTTATGTCGCTCGGGCTCTGCTCGTCGATGTTGAGATCACCCACCACCCAGGCGTCCTCCTGGATCGCGGCTGCTGTTATGGACTTCAGCTGCTCAAGCCGCTCGCGAGGAATGTGTGACAAGTGACAGTTGATTACACGCACTTCCTGGCCGCGGACGTCGAAGGAGACGATGGAGATGTTTCCCGGCCACAGGACGCGCTGCCGCAGGACAGCGACCCCCGGCGCGAAGAAGCAGGCGAGGCCCGAACCCCTGAGGGCTGCGGGGGGCACGGTGGCGGCGCTGTAGCCCAGGCACAGATGTTGAATGAGATCCAGCGACGAGGTGTTGGTCTCCTGAACAAAGGCGACGTCTACGCGATGTTGGCGCAGGAAGTGGCAGAGCTCAATGCTCCTCTCGCGAGCAGCGAGCCCGCGGGCGTTGATGGATGCCAGACAGAAGCTCATTGGGCGCTTCTCGTCTGGGCACGGACGTCCGTGAGACGCTTGTAGATGGCGGAGTGGGAGTTGGGCAAGGCGTTCACTAGGCTCTCGGCAACCCTATTGAGCGCGGTCTTCTGCTCGCTCCCCATCTTCTTCTGTAGGCTCTTCAGACCGGGGATGGTGGTTAGCGCCTCCAGGACCTCTCCTCTCTCGAACCCAAGAAGCCCAGGATGGTCCAGGATGTCGCTGGGGACAGTCTCAAGGAGCTTATTGAGCTGCATCCGGGTTTTCTTGGGGGACCCTGAGGGGGTCGACACTAGGACCTCCTCCTCTTTCATCTCTTCCGGTGCCACAGGGGCCTTTGGCTTCTCCTGTGAAGAGGATTTGGTCTTTTGAGAACCATTTGGAACCCCTGGTGAAGGAAGGGCTGGGTCCACAGCAGCAGTGGGTTGGGCCTGTGCAGCAGATGAGGGGACTGCAGTGAAGGCTTGTGATGGAGCTGGAGTTGGTGCTGCAGTCGATGTTGTCCCTGCGGCTGGCGTTAATACCAGGGCCGGCTTGGTGTTCAGAGAGGAGGGCAGCCCTATTCCGGCGTTATTTGGAGCAGCAGGGTGGAGAAGCAGGTTAGCTTCTTGTACGCCAGTCTTCCGCGGGCAGTTGGCGCGTTTGTGCCCGTGCTTATAGCATAGAGAGCACTTAATTCCATAAGTCACGTACACATGACTGGTCACCCCTTTTGCTTTTATTTCGAGACGGGCTGGGATGAGAGAGAGCTTCACGCCGTCTCGAAGGGTGATGAAGGCCTCACGACGTGCATCGGCCCAATACGAGTCGCCCAACTCCATCATTTTCTGGACGATGGAGGTTATCTGTCCGTAGGGCCGCAGGGCTGCCACGAGGTCTCCGTTTTCAAAAAATTCTGCCCGCTTCTTCAGTGGTGTTGCTCGCAGGAGGGCGTCCTCCAACTCCAGCCCATCCTCGACGAGCTTGTCGGCTTGCTGGATACTGGAGAGGCAGACCAGGTATTGCCCCTCCATCTTCGTCAGCTGGTAGACGGAGCCCTTGCCCAGTTTGGCTTCCAACGCCCGGAAATACTGCTCCTGGGCGAAGTCTGGGCAGTACTCCAGGTAGACACATTGGTCCACCTGCGCGGCTGCTGACCTGGCTCGGAAGGTGGCCTGCTTTTGCCTGGTTGTCTGGCACTCGCGCACCTTACTAGGTTTAGGCGTGGCTCGTGGCCTGCTGCTGTTGGGAGCGATCCTCGGTGCCTGGACGCATCCCTTTTTGGCCGCCGAGTTGGGGTGGTCAGGGTCATGTCGCCTCTTCTTTGAGCCACCCACTGTGGTGAAGATTCCATCTTCGGCCTCGGGAAGCTGGTCGTCCAGTTCCGGGCAATCAGCCCAATTGCGGCGATAATTTGCATGTCCGCCGTCCGCCGCCGGCTCAGAATTTGCATCTTTACGATTGTTTGAATCAGAAAGGCTTTCAGCCATATCTGATTCTTTTGCCGATATTTCGGTGGAGCCTTGAGGGTTTACTGTGGAGTTCATATGGGCTTGCAGCCCATTCTCCTGGCTTTCAGCCAATACCCTAAAGGGGTTATTAGTCTCCATGGCCTCCATCTCAGACTCAAAAAACGCGGAGCTCGCGCGCCGCGTGGCCGCACGGCCGAGAGAGAGAGAGAGAGAGAGAGAGAGAGATAACGAAACAGTCAATAAGATACTCGGCTAGGCAATGATTATTCTAGTGGATGACATAACAAATTCTCTCCACTTTAAGCGAAAATTCTCGAGCTGGTTAAGGGGCCCTATCCTACACACATACTCAAACGGGGAGAAATCCGGGGACCTTGTTGGTCACGGGGGTGTTGGATAAGCTCGAAGAAAAGCAGTATAACCCTTTGTCAACCGTGTGTGGCCGAACATTATGCTACTGAATTGTAAGAATGCCGTGATATATGGACAAGACAACTAGGAAAAGAATCTCGTGACGTACCGCCGTGCTCTACCGCCGATGACCGTGCAGCTTTCAAAGGAAATAACACCTCGAGCTGACGGTTGTCAGGCCGTATTGGGGGCGATAATTCTGGTTGGTATCCCACCACTGTGTGTCCTGGGCATCTCCAGCCACGTCTTCGCTTTTCATTGGAGCTTAGTTCGAAGCATGACTCATCACTGAAGGCAATTCTACTCCAGTCAGTCACATCCCAGGTTGAATATGTTCGGCTGCAAATGTGATTGACGGTGTGCATAGGTCAAGGATTGTAGGCGGAAGGGATGCTTTGAACTTAGCCCTCTTTCTCTGAGCCGTCTATCAATGGTCCTTCGGATTACTAAATTCTGGTCCACATATTTAGTCGTCTTTCTATTGATAGGTTGACCGTTGCCTTATTGAAGCTGCGTTCGGCCAGATTTAAGCCATTCTTGCAAGTATGATCGAATAATTGCATCGCTCCTATTCAAATGCCGACCGAACTTTCGATTTGATCAACCATCTTCTTTTAGATCAACTGCACTTTCTTCCCTAAATGTTGACATATGCGCATAATGTACGTAGTCTACTCTCGAGGAATAATTACTGTTTATGTGAACAAACGGAATAAAATTAACAAAGATGTTATGGACTTTCTGGAATTGAAATTCCTTCTCTTTTATATGCCTGCCATTTGTTCAATTATGTACAAAAATGCACTGCATCGTTACCTGTTCATCAACTGGCTAATAATTTTAATAATGTGCATGGTCATTCAGAAAAATATTTATATATCTAATTTTATTTCAATTTTCATAACTCGTCTTTCTTCGTCGGTCGTTTTTTTTTTCCTTCTTAGAGTGAATTTTAGATATATTTCCTAGTATTCATAAATTTCGTAGCTATTTCATCCTTTACAAAAAATCCTCTAAAGTTGTAAAAGGGAACGCTTGGAAAATAATTTTATGTAAAATTATGTAAATTAGAGAGGATATGCAGCTTCTCTCCAGGGGTATATCTCTACAGATCTTCAGATACTCAAGCTGTCCTTCCGTACAAAGGCCCTTCTGGAAATCCTGGTCGGATAGTTGTGCCACGCTTGAGCGCGCGGCGCACACAGAATTTGAAGGAAAATAAGTTTCAATAAAACATAAGTGTGCCGTTAAGGTATACCAATTTTCTATTTATAATTTTCTAATTTAGGTTTCTACAAGAAATGTATTGAGGTGATGGCCGTCTGGAGTCTTTAGTTTTGGAAAACTGGACCGAGGGAGTTATCCACGGTTCTCATCGGAGGCATATCAGGTCCCGTTCAAAATATTTGCAGATTATCTTAAACGTAGCAGAGAACAGTTAGGAATTTTGTTAAATTGTATGTTTTATATTTATAATTATGTAGATTTAAAAAAATGAAAAGTATCAATAAAATAGAATATTTTACATTAGAACATATACTATGTTTAACAGCGTTCAAAATATATTTTGAAAATTACAGAGCTTATAAGATCATTCCTTCATCTCTTGCCCAACTCAAAGTTCTTGAAGTCGTGTTCTGTTCACGTAGGGACTGGTGACTTCGAATAAACGCCTCAGTATGGTCACGGTTTCTGGAGATAACTCAGCCACATTTGAAACAAGAAAGAAGATGAGTTAGCGATAGTCGATTCTTTTGAGGTTTACTAGCAACACCGACACGTAGCGTAGATTTCAAAGAACAAACATCGTCACAACAACAATTTATTTAAAACCTAATTAACCAATAACTAGAGATCAAATTATAACCCCCCCCCCCCCCTCCATACCCCCTGTTACGACTACTGGAGTAGTCAACTTTATTTTATGTAAATTTGTAACTTAAAAACTAAGAGAGAAAGAAATATGTAAATTTCTTCTAATGTATAAATTGACCGTGTTTTTTAATAAAAATGAGTTCTGGATAAGACTTTGGACGTTTGGTAGTCGTCCTTGAGAGCCTCTTCCTTTGGAGTTGCGTAGCTGGTCAAGTAGCTGGACTAAAACACTAGGTTGTCTCTCAAGGTAAAGAGAGACACCAATCTATATTGAGAAGAAGACCTAAATACCCCCAAACATACCCACCACAAAATCGGTAGAAAATTAGATAAACAAAATGTGATTTTTCTATCTTTGGCGTTTCAAATCAAACTATTTATTCACACTAGAGCGTGAGGTTAGATAGTTCGTGTAACTTGTACTCTATCTTCTCTGTGATTATTCAAAACAATGTAGTTTAAATGTGGGTGTCACATGGGGCCATTCCGCTGCACCTATACCCATTTTCCATAATTATATTTCCAATCGCCATGTTATTATGTTGAGAAAGGTCTCGCCCCGCCGAAAGCTTCCAATCAACAGTAATAGCTATCGGCCAAGTTTTTTTCTATCTACTGCTATGCAACACAAGTGAGGAATGCAGCAGATTGGGGCAGGGTGACCAATTGGCGGTTTCCGGTAGCTGCTCGGCTGCTCGCAAATTGGTGACAATGTGATTGGACAATAATTGTTTCCTCATGACGTCACCGGGGGTGTCTAGAGCGTGTCGTGATCTGGGTGACAATTCGGGTGACATTCCTTCTGTCGCCATCAGAACCTATTGTCATAAACGTTCGACTTGGTATATGCAGTGAAGAAGAACGCAATAGTCTTGAGTCTTGTGCGTGATATACTGCGGAGTACAAATAACATCACTCATTCAAATTCGACACACAATGCCATACCAATATAAAATATTAAACACAAGAGGGTTCGTAGAATAGATTTTCAGAGATTACTATTTATTTAAAAAAAAATTGTAAATAAAAAACATAATTAATATTTTCACCATTGAGGAGGAAAATATTTATTGCGAATGAAATTTAAAATGAGGAAAACAAGGCGTGCGTGACACAATTCAATTTTGCAGAACATATTTTCAGATAAGGAGCCGTGTGGTGCACTTACAGTATAGCAATCCCAATCTTCTCTCTACCTACCGGGATTACAATTAACAAATGAAATGACAGGTAATATATTTACAGTACAAGCAGTGAATACGACCCTGGCCTGTACTACATGTAGTTATATTGTAACAATTCCGTCTTGTTTATCATCACCTGTCACTACATTGGTAGACATGGATGTTGTACTTGCGTTATTACAATGAGAGTTCAAACAGAGGAAATATAATATCTTTTTTTCTATATACGAAGATTAAGGACTTTTCAAATTTATAAGAAAAATAATTATAATAGTAAAGTAGGTCCTAACTTCATTGATTGTATTTTCCCACCTCTCAACTGCTCGCTTGAGATCAATAAATACGTAGTCTCTATCTACAATTAATCCTGAGAAAGACTTAATGCTCCACTTGCCGAATTTTAATAAACATTGTGTGCAATTTCTCTTTTTACTTATTGAGGTACAGGATGAGAAGAGTTTTAAAAAAATATCAAGTTTTGAAAATAAGAGAAGTTTGGATTAAAAATAATCTTCTTCCTTATCTCAACTCAATCATATGGATATCAAGCTTGATGGTGTATGCTGGAGATGAGTAGAACTCTTCAAAGAAGATTTGATATCCATAATGATTGGGTTAAGTAGAATGCGTATCCTTTGTCATTTAAACTGGAAGCCATACTCAGTAGCAGACCGATATAGCTCTAAGATGAAATGGGCGTCTCTGACATGAGAAACAGACGCCATGTGAACACGCTGCTCATCCTGTATCCCTGGATTGAGAGCTCTTACATGAAACTATCAGCCGGACCAGATGAGCTCAGGTTTTTAGCAAGCTTGTTACTGCCCCCCTCCTCCTTCTTTTTCATCCGGGCTTGGGACAGGCAAAGGCGGAGTTTTTATAAATAAGCATTGTAAAAGATGCACTTTCTGAAATGGGGATTGAAAAAAATATTTTATAGAAGCCTGAGCTATGGCAGTAAATAAACATGTTTGTAATAGAAGATGAAATAATATAATCTCAAGTCATATCCTGGAGTTCTAATATAGTCACACAACTCTATATCACCATTAGTTGATATTGTCATTAGCGTAAGACCTACTACATGCTTATCTTGTAGTTTCTTTAATCACATTGTATAGGTAGCTCTTAAAATTTTGTATTAAAATATTTCTGGCAATGTGTTTCTTTTCACCTATATCGTCAAATATTATCTCTACAGTTGTTGAATGAGAGAGCTTGGTTCATCAGTTCAATCAACAACTTTTATCATTGCATTTGCTCTTTAGAGATAATATTTGATGATATATGAAAAAATAAACACATTGCCAAAAATAATTAATACAAATATTAAAGATAGAATTGTTTAGATAGAATTGAATTGAATTTATAAATATAGGTATTTCATTAATTAAATTTTATTGCCATCTATCGTTAAAATTTTACACAAATAAATTTACTGGCAATGAGTTTCTTTTAAATATCATCAGATATTATCTCTACAGACCTTACTGCAATGATATGAGTTATTGAATGAGAGGGCTTGGCTCATCAAACGTAACCCCCAATCCCTTTCCAACGCCGTTTACAAAATTCCCTGTAACGATTGCGATTTACACTACATTGGAGAAACAGGCCGAACAATCGCCATCAGAGCCAGTGAACACGCCCGTAACATCCGCTCGAAAGACAAAAAATCGCTCATATACCAACATATCGCCGAGTCCGGACATTCCTTCAATCTCGACAACACAACCCCCATTTATAGCGATATAGCAAACAAATACCAACGCTTAGTTCTTGAGGCCCTTGTATCTAATACTACCCCCAGCCTCAACAGAAAGATAGACCTCCCGCCCCAATATTCTGTTTTTTATTCTACCTCAGATACACCTTCTTCGTAACTTTTAACTTTATCTTTATTCCGCTGATTTTTTATTTTTATTTTTTATTTTTATTGTTGTTTTTTCTTGCTTTTGTCTTCGCCTCTCGTTGTCCGCCTTTCTCACTTCGTCTTAGGTATACAGATTTTCAACGGGCTGATATTCTTTGTACAAACTCAAAATGATATTTATACAGAGTAAAATTGAAAATATTTTGTTACTAGCATGTGCTCTCGCGGGCGTGCATCAGATTGTTTTTAATATTTTTAATACTTTTAAACTGTCGCTTATAAATATAGCATCTCCTTCTTTTTCATGTCAACACTGATGAAGGACGGGTGACGTCCGAAAGCTTGTGTACAGCTCAATAAAGAAACTCACCACTTTCCTCTTGATCTCCCTTTTACACTTCAAACGTGGCTATATCTCTTCTACCAAGAAAGATATCTGCTCGGTGCCACCTCACAAATTGGTCTGCAGTTAGAGATAACATTTAAAAGACCTAAGTCTAAAGAACTCGGGTATTGAGCAGCCACTATGCCTGGCTGCAGGAACTAATGTGTAATCGGCTATAAAAAATCATTAAAACAAAATAAAATTCGGAAACAAAGAGAATTTTCCAGAAAATTTACTCAGTGATATATTAAAAACATTGTGTAAGAAGAAAAAAACTTGGCAATCCTTGGTTATATCGGTGGGATTTCTTAACCAGACGATTTCGATCAGGTGACCTCGATGTCAGACGAACCCTGCGCCCTTTGCGACGTGAAACGGATGTTTTCGCAAGAAGTTCGGACTCCACTCTAACCTATCTTCACACCTGCACACCATGGAGTTGGATTCCAACATTTCAGATGCAATAGATCCTAGGATATCATTATTAGAAGATACTGAAGCTAAACGTGATCAGTTTCTTTATTATAGTATTTTTTACGAATATACGGAGTCTTTATAATCGTCGCGTTTATCTTTGGTTTCTTTTATATTTTTATTTATTTCAATTCAAAACGCTATGTCCCCCTAGGGACACTTGCGCTAAATGTACATACAAATATAACAAAGAAAATATTCAACATGGAAAGATACACAGAAAGTTACTTAGAAAGATTCATAAATATTATTTACATATAGAGATATTCTTTGAATTTTATTTACAGTTACATGATTAAATTTAAAATATATACATATATACCAGTGTTGGCATTAAAAAATTATTTTTCAATTAAATTGAAGTGCAATTAACAATTAACAATTAATCAATTGTTAATCTTTAATAAATCATTTTAATTAATATTTGCCCAACACTGCCTGAGATGAAAAATGTTTTTATTAAATACAACACACCTTTACAATCGTCAGCTGCAGTTGAACGCCTTTTTTCTTTTGCGACAATGACAAATCTGCCAAAGAGTCACAATTGTCGGACAGCATGTTCGAGAAGAGAGTGGTACTGAAATGCAGTGTTGGGCATTAAAAATTATTTTTCAATTAAATTGAAGTGCAATTAACAATTAATTAATCGTTAATAAGAAAAGTGCAATTAACAATTAATTAATTGTTAATTGTATGAATACAATATCAGTGTTGGGCAAATATTAATTAGAATGATTTATTAAAGATTAACAATTGATCACAATTAACAATTAATTAATTGTTAATTGTGAAAATACAATTAACAATTGATTAATTGTTAATTGTGAAAATTACAATTAACAATTAATCAATTGTTAATCTTTAATAAATCATTTTAATTAATATTTGCCCAACACTGATATATACACACATATATACGCATACACCTATATATTGTTTACAACCATATACCAGGTTTATTAGTATGAAACGCGAAAATGGGTGCCAGAGGCCGCTGTGCAACTTTATTTGAGCCGACGGTGGCGCTGTTGTAGGCGTTTTGTTCTTTGACTCACGTGGCATCAGCATGCGTGCAGTTTTAGAAAAATTCAAATCGTGAAAAATTTCTGGAGCCCGTGGAAAATGGCGATTTCCGAGCCAAAAAGTGCCCATTTGCGGGAAGCTTTGTTGTTCGCCTTCAACTGGAAGAAAAGTGCCACTGAAGCCCACCGAATGCTCGAGGAAGTTTACAGCGACCACTCTCTGAGCAAATCTCAGTGTTACAGGTGGTTTAAAAAATTCCAAAGTAGCGATTTTGAACTTGATAATGAACCACATGGAAAACCGCCCAAAAAGTTCGAGGACGCTGAACTGCAAGCTTTGTTGGATAAGGACAGTACCCAAATGCAGAAGAAACTCGCAAAACAGCTCCAGGTGTCTCAAGGTGCTGTTTCTCTACGTTTAAATAGCCTCGGAATGACCCAAAAGCTTTCCAGATGGGTCCCCCACGAGTTGAGCGAAAGGCAGCAATAACGGCGTCTGGTAACCTGCGAAGGGCTGCTCGCCAGGCATGAAAAGAAGTCATTTTTGCACCGAATCGTAACTTCTGATGAGAAATGGATCCACTTCAGCAATCCTACGCGCCAAAAGTCGTGGGGCCTGCCCGGTCAATTTCCAAAACAGACGCCTAGGCCCAATCGCTTCGGTAAAAAGGCAATGCTTTGCATATGGTGGGACCAGACCGGCGTAGTATATTTCGAGCTCCTGAAACCTGGCAAAATGGTCAATACTAGTCGCTACGAACAACAAATGCACAGTTTGAGAGAGGCGTTGAATGAAAAAAGACCGGAATGGCGTGAAAAGCACAACAACCTGATACTGCAGCATGACAACGCTCCAGCCCACAACGCTACGGTGGTCAAAAACACCATAAAAGACTTGGGCTGGGGACTCTAACCCCACCCGCCGTACTCACCAGACTTAGCGCTGTCGGACTACCACCTTTTCACATCTTTAGGACACGCCCTAAAAAAACAGGAATTTTCGAACTCAGACATACTCCGAAAATGACTTGTTGACTGGTTCGACTTAAAAGGAATAGAAATTTTCAGACAAGGAATTCGAAAATTGCCTGAAAAGTGGTCCGAGTGTATAGCTAATCAGGGCAGTTACTTTGAATAAAAATCTTTTGTTGTATGGAATTGGTGAACTTTTGAATTCACTGAAAATTTTCGCGTTTCATACTAATAGACCTGGTAATATGTCCAATATTTCCTTGAGATCGTTACATCAAAGACCATTTTTCTTAATGAAATCTAAAATATATTTACAAAGGAAATTAAATTTTATACATGTGTCCTTATTTGAAATTAAATCACTAGGGCCTAAAGCTATTAAATCGTTGTTGACTCTGTAACCTTGAAAGACAGGGCACTCTAGTTTCTTTTAATGACATTTTATTTCTCTCATATTCAGAAAAATTATCAATGAAAAATGCGACATTTTAAATACTTATGTTAAATTTTGGGAAGGTCTGACTCATCTTTGGTAAACCACCAAATGAATCTATCTACCAGACTGATGCCACGAATACATATTGACTTATAAACATAGTGTCAGTAAAGTGAATGTACAGTATGAATTGTATATATTCATCAAATTAAATTTTAATATTTTATTTTATTACGACTTAGAGCGTTATGTCCTCCTAGGGACACTTGCATTTTGAGGTAAACTAAACATAGAAAAAAAAAAGAAAGAATTTGAAATATGTACAAGAATTAGTATGCGAGTTAGTTAAATGAAAATAGAAAAATTATCAACACAATTAAAATATGTACAAAGGGATGGTATGCAAATTTAGTAAAATTAAATAAACTGTAAAATAGTGTGTATTCTAAGAAAACAATTTACAGATTGAAGAAACTTTTAAGGATTTCTTAAAATTTAATATAAATACTATATATCCTGCAATGAGATCACCAATATTTGATTCCACAATGACACTCTGTAGAAAGCATTAATGTTTGGACAAATCGGTTTGTAGGAAACACTTCGACCATTATCTCGACCTCAGTTCTTGTTTTGTATCTATACCATTGAGTATTGCAGATTTGGGTTGCCAGATCAACTATAGAAGTATTGTGAAAGTGTATCTACAGGAAATTTACTTGATGTCAGTATTATAAATATCTAATTCTAGTCTGTAGATGTTTAATACTTTGTTATGAATGCGATTGTAAAATATCATGTTACTATTGTCTATCCGCAGTAATACTGTAGATGTCAGATGATTGTATTATATTTTAAACAATTGCCATAAGTCCTTCGCTATGCAATAATTAGATGGTATTTATTCGAAATTCTAAACTTGTTTTTCTTTTTTAATATTATGAAACCGACTCACATTTAAAGTGGAAGGCAGCTAGGGGCGGGTAAGATCTCCTATGGGAATAAACCTCAAATAAGATTATAATGTCCTGAAATGTAATAATTAATTGAGGTTATTCAAATTTATGAGCGTACAGAGAGAGAAAGAGTTACATGAACATTAGAATGATGCAATAGCTCGCAATCTGTTATAAGAAAGTAAAACTTATTTTGATATGTATGATTCTTTTTCAAAATAAAACAATTTTCTGATGCTATTACTACAATGGCCCTCCCATTATTTTATCATTGCAGTAAGGGCAGTATAAATTATTTTATTTTAAAAAGAATCGTAAGCATCAAAATAGTTTCGATACATAAAACATTACTAGTTAAACATTACATTCGGTGTATTCAGCACATGTGTAGGTCATATCAGTCAGTCAATGACTCTATGAAATTACAGAACACATCTGTTTCGGATGCGATCACTGCTCCACTTACTAAGCTCGGAAAGTTTGCCGCATCCTGGATTTGTCTGGCCTTATTTAAATAGTTATGGCAGAGCTTCACTGTATCTTCTTGCCAGACTTCTTCTGGTATCCAACCGAATTGAAGCCTATATGCTTCTTTAAAAGTGCCCACAACACCAGAAAGTCTACCCTGATGACCCTAACAATTAACCAACACCCGATTATTACTGACACACGTTTATTAAACTTCACATCCTTATATACAGAATTATATTTACAAATATGTAAATCTTCTGGCTGAATAAGCCAAAAAAGGGAGAGAAATTTACATAACAGGCGTCTCCAACATCTAAAATACATTTTATTGATTTATCTGCCAATAAAAATGATAAATATAAAATATTCAAAGGTCTTCAATAGTTTTATATTTATATCAATCAAGATGAGTCGAAAGCTATATATCGCAAGGACACATACGTCTAAAAGGAAAATAGAGAGCGTTGAAGAATCTTATTCTCAACACGAAGATAGCGCTTGTGGTCTGTTTGCATACGTCTATGCAAATTAAATATCGCCATAAAAGCTACAGAAGGTATTTTATGTACAGATTATCCTAGAACCATAACTAAAATACACGGGAATCTTCGGGCTTCAATCCTGACCAGTAGAGAAGTGAAAGGGATCGGTCCTTTTGCTTAGAGTTGCACATGTATTCGCATACTTTCTAAATCAATATTTCCAATTCTATTCCCCACATATAATTTTACGACAACATTCGTGTTCAGCTTTATCACACTTTGATGTAAATTAGTGCAAATTATGTAAATATTGCTAATTATTAGTAGTAAAATCGTTCATTAATGAAAAACTACTTTTATTATTTCCCCTTGCTTGTTAAGGTGAATCTTTGAATGCCTCTTTATTACTATCCAGTCTATCTCCGGTAGGGCCATCGTGAAGCATCACAGGTTATTCAATTGCCCCCTATGTGACTCTGTCAGAGCCCTTAGAAACAAATGCAGATTTGTAATCTAAATTTTATTTTAGAAGAGTTGTTATTCAAGGGTTTGATATATCTTTAATTTGAAGTCATAATTTTCCTTCAAATACCCTTTGTCGATATTTGAAAAATATCATTTTCTAAACTTTTTGTATAATTATAATCTGAAATCAAGCTACAACTCCTTTTGGTGTAATTGATTGGAGAGCATTTTGTGTATTTTGGCATTCAATGGAATTCACCAGTGGTCGTTTTTCAACAGTGGTCTGAAAACATACTCTATCGCAGCACCTTAGAATTTAAAAGTAATTGCATGATAAAGTGAAAATTATGCTGTTTTTAGTTGTATGCCAACATCAAAAGATGGCTATATATAATTATGAAGAATATTTAAAACCTGACATATATCCTTAGGTCTGTGGAAGGGAGATGGACCCCACCATACATTCCCTTTTCCCCATGAACGCCCATTTTATGAATGTCGAACCAACAACATGAACTCTCACTGGTAAACGGTCGGTGATGATACATCGAGCTCAAGACAAGCTGGCGTCGCGTTGTGTTTGAGATGTAATACGTACAATGGGCCACAACGTTCGATCGCCAATAAAATGATTTATAATATACTCTTAACGACATGTAGAGAGTACACTCAATTATGTAGGACTTGATTCTAAGTTCTCATTAACGCGATACCAACATACTTGAAATAGGTTTGCTATTTAAACATATCGAGTAAAATATTTAAATCAGATTTCCCTCTCCATTGAATTGAAAGGCTATTGAATGGTTTCATTGCCGAATAGTTAGCTTGACCTTTTAGACAGCTTTATTGGAACTGGGATTACTGTGATTCAGATATTGAAGTAAAGTTGGTATAAATTATTCAACCTTTGCCTCAAAAACATTTGTATTCCAAACATATCTACAGCCTGAAGCATGGGGTAAAGAGACGAGGGACCAATACGATTTCTGCTTCGGTGGGTCCAATCAGAAATGCCCTCAACCAGGACATAGAGGTTTGCTCAACATCTGGTCTATTACCTTTTCGCCTGGTTTATTTGATCTCTGACGACATCGCTTTGCTGCACCGCCCTCTAGTCCGAGAGATAAGTTCGCTTTCATTGGTCGTCCGGAGCTGTAGTCCTGGTGGGCCATATTGTGGGAGTAGTGCGGTCATTCTCGCTGCTGGATACACGCTTTTATTATTGAGACAAATGATTCTTGTTGAGATTGTTGTATATTCAGCGATATCATTCTGCCTATTCTAAATACAGAAATATAAACATGCATTGTTTCTGGCATTAATATCCTCAAAAGTGATTATCTTGTACATGAATATCATTCTGTCGCAAAATTTCGATACATGGGTACTATATATGAATGCAAGGTGAAATTGTAAAAATATCTCGCAATGTATTTCTGGTTAAAATAGGCCATTTCACAGCTGATACACCGTAACGTGCAGAGGCAGTTACTTCCTGGGTTGTGCGGGAAAACTCTGCGGAATAAAAGATAAAAATAAGTATATAAAATTATCAATGAATACATACACTGTTCCGCACGAAAGAAGAATAGTTTTCACTAAAATTTAACTTTTGTCTATAAATATTAAGTAAAAATAAAAATTTGACAACTATACCAAAAATGTTTCTTTTGAACGGAAATTCGAAATTTATATTTTAAGGAGAAATCACTATTATTTCTAACCTTAGGGATGAAGTATGATAGGTTGAATTGTGAAGAATAATGATAAAATTCACAATTCATCATATAATGCTTCATCCCTAAGGTTAGAAATAATCGTTATTTCTCCTTAAAATAAATTTCGAATTTTTGTTCAAAAAAACATTTGCGGTATAATTGTCAAACTTCGTTCTACAATCATAAGCCGCATTATATTGTATTAAAAATAAAAGTACTCCATCATTAAACGAATGTAGCTTAATCAACAATTAGTAGGGGTCATTGATGTCGCTTGTCACCATTTTTTTTCCTTAAGCAGACAGAGACAATTTTGTTCACACTTGGCTATCTCGTATTCTATATACAGTTACGATCGTCATTCTTCGTCGCCTCTGTCACGGTTTGCTTTTTTTTTTGGAATGGCGCCCTCCTATTGGTCGGCTACGATCACGCCACCTTTGCCCCCCCCCCCCCCCCCCCCCATTTTTGTAACTATTGTGTTGGAGCGGGTCGCTCCTTAAATAAATGCATATATTAGTTAATAACCAAATGGAATCCTCTCTTTCTTTTTCCCAGTAAGAGACGCCTACGGAAGCCAACAGTACATAGACAGATAAAGCACATAGGCTATAGTTATTAACTAACATATGCATTTATTTAAGGCGCCAAATTATAATTGTAACAAATAGTATTTGAATCAAAACATTCAATCGGGTAAAACACGGGCGTTGCCCGGGTCATTCGGCCAGTGTTTTCAATAAAGGTCACCATGTATCAAATATCTTTCAGAGTTATTGTCTGAATCCCGAAATACAGGGTAAAAAACACAACTTTTTGAAGTTTGTCTATGTGTGTATGATGTGCTCAAATGTCCATTGTTTGGTTAACCTTAGAATTTTTAGTTTTGAGCAACATTTGTTGGTTGGGAGTTTGTTTGAAATATTATGTATCAACATCAATCTCTCTTTATATTCCTCCTGACGTTTCAGTGACTCTGTCACTCTCCTCATGTAAATAACCTTTTATAAATTATAGATTCTACTCATATATATGTGGTATTATAAGGTGGGAAGAGAAATAATATATCACATCACAAGTTGAAAGAGGAACCCAGGGAACCAGAAAGAGAGGGAGGCGGGACTGGGGCATCCGGCCGGTCGTTCGTGTCGCACACAATCCCCAACTGTCTTAAAAGTCCCGAGGTGTTAACTAACGGGCCCCAGTCGTCACCCTTTGGAATGTCGCTGGTATCTCAAGTGACCGGACTTTACCCTCTCGTCTCTCTCTGGGTTGTCTGTAGGTTGGCTTTATTATTCCTGGAAGAGTATATATTATAACATATATATATATATCTACACGATTTTCTAAAATATATGCAAAGCGTCAGGTATTTTTATATATCTAGGAAATAAAAATATGTAAATATGTCATAATTTGTATAATATCCTAGATGTATAATTTCTTTTCGCCAAAATAAGTATGTAAATATGTTAAGCTTGTGTTGAAATGTAAATATGCAAATTCATCCATCTATAAAAACTGTACAAAAATAAATGTGGCAGACATCGCGAGCGAATGCTACGGCACGTCGCGGGTGCGCTGCTCAATTGCCTGGAACTAATTCTTGGTTGCATGCATAACGGTTGCACCCTCCCATTCGATCACGACATATATATTTTTATAATATAATATTCCTTTTTAAATTTGCAAAATCTCTTTATTTTTAATTTCTTATTTTTCTCGATTTATACAAATACGTAAATATATTTATAATTGTATGTATTTCTATTGTCCCCGAAGCTTATGTCCATAGTTAATTTAAAATACCCATTTCAAGAGTCTAGCATCAGTATCACTATAAAAAGAAAAATCGAAAAATGGAAAATAACAGCGGTATGATAGATTAAACTGGCAAAACCGTTGGAAAGGTTCATCACTGATGAGCCAAGCCATTCCATTACTTTTTCATTGCAGTAAGGGCAGTGGAAAATTGTATAATTTTTAAAATAATCATACACGTCTATAATAGTTTCGAATTCACAAATATGTAAAGTTTTACATGTATTTTAGAAAATCGTGTAGAAATATATAAGATAGAAATCAGAAATAATTCTTCCCACGAGAAGAATGATAGTCACTGAAACTTTGGTAAGAAAATAAAAATGGGTTGGTGTAGCTGTATGAGAATTCTAGTTTTTGCTGGTAAAATGAGGTTTCTTTAGCCTTTAAAAGCTTAGGTCCACTTCAATCAGACGTCGGGATGTTACTGGCAGCTTGTTGATACATTCAGTCAATATGTTGTTATTTCAGTTTTATATACGTGTTTTCCAGTCTTTTAAATACCTTGATTCTCCTTGGGAGTTGTTGATCTATCGTATTTTATAGTATAAATTATCAATTATTTTTCTTTAGAATCATTAGTGCAATGTTCTCTCAAAATTATTTAAATTTCATTGTGAAAATATGGCAATTGTGGCATCGCTGGGCAGGTAGCTGTGCAGGTGTTGAGCACCGCCGTCATTACCAGCCAGTTGGCCGCTCTCGATCCATTCAAAAGAGAGAAGCCACGGATTTATGGGGCCCATGGAGATCGCCCTCTCCAGAATGCCCATCAGGTAGTTTTCCCGGCCCGATGTTCCGTGGCCTGATGAAAGATGCAGACCACGAGAAGCCCAGCGGAGTGTTGGCGCGGTTCCTCCAGGCACTGCACCACAGTCTTTTACTCTTGGAACAGTTCACTCATACTCCTGACCCACGCCGGAAGTTCGTCAATAATGGTCTTGACTTTCTTGAACTGCCAATCTAGTGGAAAGCCAGGAGAATATTATCGGTGTACGCCAGGACCTTCTCTATTCCGAGAACTCTCTTCAGGTGGCGCAAGAGGAAACCGGCGAAGTGGAGAAAAGAGCTGCTCTGCAGGTACAACCCTGCCGAAGCCCTCTTTGCATTCTGAATCGGCGGGTGAAGTTTCCATCGACCTTGATAGTTGGCCTCCGCGTAGAGCAGGTGGAGCCATTCCACTAAGGGCGGAAGCACGCAGATGGAGTGCAGCTGTAATTCCAAGAACTCTCGTTCCACGTTTTCAAAGGTGAACTGCCGTTCAGTAAAGATATCTGCCAGCAGAGACTTGTTCTTGAAGGCCAGGGTCACCTTGTTAGAAACGCACGCGATTCTCCAGGAAAGACATTTTACGGAACTGCGTATGTCTGACATTCTGGAACGATGACTGGCAGGTGGCGACACAGACGACCCAGAAGAACGCCACTGACGATTCCGTAATTCGCCCTCGGGAGAGATATGGGCCGGTAACCTCTTAGGCCCAGACCATCATGCACTTTGGGGACAAGGCAAACGATTCTTAAAATAAAATACTATTCGGCCAGAATTGTTTTTTCGCGACTTAAATATTTTGTACTCTCCTCGGAAAATAAAGATAAAACATTTGGCAAGGCGTTATAAACGTACTTTTATAACGCCTTGCCAAATGTTTTATTTTAATTTTTTCTGAGGAGAGGATAAAAGAATTTTTCGAAACATCGTAAAAATAAAACCTTTTCTACCCGAAATGTCTCTTATATTTAATAACTAGGAATGCCAAACAACCTCTATTCTCAAGAAGCAAATATCTTTCTTCTCGAAGATTCTGGCGGAACCCTGCTAAGTTTGGATTCGACTAGGAATTAATGTATGGCTCCTCATCCGAAGTCTTCGAAACCCTTGACGAGCTAACAGGACACGCTATCCTAACCAGCCGCTTTCCCTTGTGGCAGGTGGTAGCTTCAATTCACTCAAGGAAATATCTTCTCGATGAATTAGGCCACTGCCCTCCAAAGTGGTGCACTCCGTAGCTCTTTCCAGGAACCCGGAGATCTTCTACACGGAATATGATCTTCATGCCGAGAGTTGGATCGGGTTGTCCACCTGCTCGAGATTAAGTGTAGAGATCAGTTTCTTCATAGGGCCCTTGTTGCTGATTTCCTGCACAAACCTTTTTCTCCATATGCTCTCTGCCTCAATGTCCTTTAATAAAGTTTCAGTGAGTTGCTCAAAGATTGTTTTCAACCGCTCAAGGGCTGAAGGCTTTTTGGTGTATCATTTTCATGAAGGCTTTCTTCATACACATTTTGAACAGGGTGTAGGAGCAGGATGGGAACTGAGGCCCTTTGTCTGGCTTACTTTGCCAGAGAAGGTTTTTTTTTTGCCGCCGGTGATATTGCGAATCCTATAATAGGTGTTGGCTGGGTGGAAGGTGAGGCCGCGGGAGAAGAAATGTTTATGGCAGGGTTCTCCTGATGCTTGCCAATAGCTACTGGTGGAGTTGCAGAAGAGCCTGTAGGATAGGATGGATCCTGCAGGAATGTATATTGACAAGTGAAGCGCCCCTCCCTGTCACTCCTGGAGCAGCTGGCTCGCCGAAGTCCTTGGCGGTGGCACATGCTATATTTCACTCCGTATGTAATATATTCTGATGTCTTTTCACCCTGACCCTGATGTCCACTTTTCCGGGTAGCTAGATAAATTGCATACCTTCATTCATGAAGGCCTCTCTGTTTACTGTGATCTAAGAGTATTCATCGCAGTTCATTATTTCGAAGAACAGAGAGACAACCTGGCAGCATCATTGCAGTGTTGCAACAATTTCTTCCTTATTTATTGTAATCAGAAAATTCCCGATGATTATTTTTTCTGCTTTTTTTCTATACGAGAACGATCCAGAGGATGGTATCTCCGATGGTATATCCATTCCTCACACTGGCCAGTCCGACCAAAACCTGGCCGGACATTTCCATGGGCTTGAAGACGGATCATTTCCACAGCTTCTCTTCCAAGACCTTTATGTAGCACATGGGATAAAGCAGCACTGGTCTAAAGATGCTATCGCAGATCTGGCCTTGTTTATCTGCTGCTGCCTGGTGTTTTTGATGACTGCCAAGGAATTCCTGTTGATCATTTGTGGCCTCCCAGCTGGTTTGGGAGGGTTGAATTTAAACCTCGCAAACTTTTAGTTTAGTTTAAGTGAATAGTTTATAGTATACATCCGATTTTTATTCTGCGATCTCCACTCGATCCTCCCAATTTGCATTTGTTGCAATTTTTACAACGGCCTGATTTACATCTCCGAGACGCTCTTACTTGGTGGAAAATAAAAATATCTGCGAAAATTTCCCGTGTTTTCTGCCGAATTCTCTTAATTGACAGCGATTTCTTGCATGATAGCCACAGCACCATGCTCTTGGCCTACTGCATATATCTAATAGGGATTGTTAAGTTCAATGGCATCTATCTCAATTCCCCGAGATGGCCGAGAGAGAGTCTAACTCCTAATGAAATTTATAATGTCATTGTTGGACTCTCTTAGAATATATATAATCAGCGTATATATTATTCTACATATAAAAATGAGTGTTTGGAATTCGAATGTGTAGAGATAATCATGACAAGGTGCAAAACACCAAAGAAGTGAATCAACGTCAGGACCTGAAGATTACAAAAAGTGAGAGAGAAATCCATAATATTTTCAAAGAAGCATGAGATTGACAAGTAGAAGATATCGAGAAAAGCTGCAACTTTATTAATATGTTAATTTTATAAAATTATTTTTAAAATTAACAAGATGAAGGCCGAAATGCTCAACTCGTGAGCCAAAAGTACAGTGAGTGAGAATGAGGAATGTTTAAAGCTTTTCATCCGAGATAGGAATATTTCAAAAGATATATTTGACTAAGGGGATAAAACATGGGTAGATAACTTTGACTCATAAATGAAAGTTAAATATTTGTAATGGAAGCGCCCTGATCACCAACACACACCAACAAGATCTTTAAATTCTTACAATCTACAAGTGAGGTCTTAATAGCCGCTTTGAGTTGTTCTAAGTAATAATAAATCTTGATTCATTGGAAAAGAGTAAAACCCTAAATATGACGCTTATTATCCTTCATTACTAAAAATAAATTTATAAAAACTAAACTATAAACTAAACGATTTTCCGTTCTACAAACAGATCGATAACTAAAGTTCTTTCACTATATTCTAAGTGTAATTCTCAACCTGCAGATCCAAACCATATCAATGATTGCAATAACTGACCCACTCATGAACTCCACTCATCCCAGCAGACCCCATAAAAAATCTCAAGCTCAAAGGCTCGATACTCTAAAATTATTGAGTGGAGATAAGTTAAAAGAAGAAGAAGCTTGAGACCTAATTTTTAAAAATCAATTTAACACCATTTACAGACGTTATAGATGTTTTCCATATTTTTGGAAAATACTATTATGTCATTTACCTAGCATAACGAGATGGAACCCGTTAACCCTTGTGTGAGAGAATATCCATAATTCTTTCAAAGGTTGCGGGGGCTTTACATAGGCCAAAAGGCATTACATTAAATTCAAAAGGGCAATAAGGGTATCAAACGCAGTTTTCTCAAGGTCAGCCTCATCGATTCCGATTTGCCAATACCTCAAATTTAAAGACTCCAAGGTATCGTTAATTCTGGATATCGAATATAAATCTTTCCTGGCTATTTTGTTCAAGCGGTGGTTGTCCGCACTTATGTATAAAACTTCCAGGTTTCATTTATCTTCTTAATTAATTCGACAGGAGAGATGACCAGGGAATATCCGATGGTTTGAATTATTCCTGATTTGGGCATCTTGTCCACTTCTGTCCGAATATTGTTTTTTCTTTAAGTGACTCTTGATATGTGTATGTGTGTGGGCGTTGCTCAATAGGACTTTTATCTCCTGTATCAATGCAAAGTTAACCTTTGAAATTTTTATTTTCGTGCCTCTTTTTGGACTCAAATACATCTGTGAACTTTCTAAGAATGGTCGATACCTTTCATCCCTGCAAGAATGTTTACATAAATACTTCTATTCGCCATCCAGACCTTTCTTCATCTATGGTTGAAATTAAGATTCGATTCCAGAATAATAATTATTTACCTGAAATAGAATTTTTAGAAAATTTAATAGTGAACTCTTGAACTTCTTGAATATCCCCACAAAAAAACTATTATTTGTTGGGTTGAGAGAGAGGTGAAATAATATTTTACTCCGAAGAACGAAAGGTGTCCGCTGGACAGAGCTTTTCCATCTCATTGGGACCTCTATTATTTTTAAATTTTTATTGGGTTCATAATTGGAGAAGAGAGAGAGTATGTTTGTGCGTGTGCTGTTGTCTGTGTGTTACACTACTTTTATGATTTGTACTTTGAAAAATTAGTTTTTATACGACGACGTAAATCTTCTGTTATAATATAATAATCTTCCACAGAATCCCCACTAAAGTTTGTCACTCAGTTCCATTTATGACGATCTTGACAAAATATTTCTTTTTTTTTTGGTAGAAATCATCGATAGAGGATTTAATATTTGTTCGGCCTTACCACCTATAAAGATCGCCGTGTCTAGCAGGAGATTTTGATTTTCTACGTCCATTCAGGCTTATCTCTCCCTGGTTATAGTGAAATTCCCATATGTTGTAGGGATCATAGGTTCTATTTCGTAGACATTAGATATGTAGTCGCTAAGAGTCATTGGTCTTCTTGCTTCGCCTCCTGGCGCGATTATTGGCAAATTTGATTGTCTCTCTTAGCAATACCTGACGATATGACCAGGTTTCCCACAATGGAAACAATAAATCATCTGAGTCTTCAATTGCTGTGATTTTGAAAACTTGGAAAAGAAACATTTTAGGTATTTTACGTTTTAATACGTCGTGAATGGTCTATATTAGTTCCTTATAGGACTTGCCGTTTTTTTTTTTTTTTTAATTTCCAGATTCATTTTCACCTCTTCTTTTAATAATTTCCTCTAGAAAATCTTTGCTAGTCATGAGTTGGCTAATATCTCTGAATCTCTTCTTGAACAATTTTTATAATAAGAGAAAGAAGGATATTTTTTTATTCATTATCCATAGGAGCCATATTTGAAAATCTCTCGAATTTTCTAGTAGTTATTCTTAGCTTTTTTATTAATTCTATTTTCAGGAATTCCTTTAGATTCACATTTTCTCGACCTAAACAATCATTATCTGTAATTACCTTGATCAAATTCATTAAATCGGTTTCATCGTTCATCCAAGGATTGACCAAATAACATAAGTATAATACTATTGGGAGTATAAATATGTTCGTGCGGTTTTGATAAAGATGGCGCTACTATTTTATTATTCCACTGTTTCATCTGGCAACACTATTATTTTGAAGCGTCATCATAAGGCTTCCTTGTTCAGTAACTGTCATTTCTCTGAAGTATAAACAACCTAGTTTCTGTTTGCTTCTGAAATGTCAACTTTTGTATCAAATAATGTGTTTTTGCGGGGAGTTTTACTTCCTTACTTCAATATGAAAAAAAAATCTACTTAGAGTCATCGTAGTTTATGATGACCATTCTCTAGCTGAACGAACGTGTCAGAAGTGTTTGCCCGGTTTAAAAGTGGAAATTTTGATTTGTAAGACGAAGAAAGGCTCGGAGCGCCACCAAGTTTGAGGGTGAATAATTAGAGGCAAGGCTCGATGAAGATCCAACACAAACGCAAAAGAACTTGCAAAAACACTTGGAGTCACTCAACCAGCCATTTTTCATTGCTTAAAAGAAATAGGAATGAACCGAAAGGTCGGAAATTGGGTGCCGAATGAACTGAAGCCAAGAGACGCCGAACGCCGTTTTTTCACCCGTGAACAACTGATCCAACGTAAAAAAGAATGGGGTTTTTGCATAGAATTGTAATTGGTGATGAAAGGTGGGTCCATTACGATTATCCAAAACGTCAGGCAACGTATGGATACCCTGGCCGTGCCTCATATCATCGATGGCCAATCCAAATATTCATGGCGGGAATATTATGCTATGTATTTGGTGGGACCAGCTAGGAGTGGTATATTATGAGCTGCTACAACCAAAGTATCACAGGGGAGGTCTACTGAGTACAATTGATGCGTTTGAACCGAGCATTGCGAGAAAAACGGCTTCAATACGCCAATAGACACGACAAAGTTATTTTGCAACTTGATAATGCCTGGTCACATGCTGCAGCACCCGTAAAACGTACTTAGAAACGCCTAAATGGGAAGTCTCACCCCACCTGCTGTATAGTTCAGTCATTGTTCTTTACGATTATTATCTCCTCTGATCAATGCAACATGGCCTGACTGACCAGCACTTCTCCAACTACGATGAAGTCAAAAAATGGATTGATGAATGGATAGCGGCCAAAGAGCCGGTCTTTTTCCGCATTGGAGTCTGTCAATTGCCAGAAAGATGGGAAAAGGTAGTGGCTAGCGATGGACAATACTTTGAACATTGAAGGTCTAACCAATTTTTCACAATAAAGCTTCAGGTTTTGAAAGAAAAACCGCATGAACTTATTTATACTCCTAATATATTCATGATTTAAGATGAAACTGTGAAAAGCGTTTTTAAAAAAACTACAAATATTTTATAACAATGAGTTTCTTTTTTTTATTGCAATCTTTCAAGCGATAATCTCTCTTAAACGGTTGAAGAGCGATTATCGCTTAAAATATATCAATTTAAAATAAAAAAGAAACTCATTATGAGAAAATATTCGTTTTTTTTTAATCAATAAGAGAGAGTATAAAACTTTTTGAATGTATACTTCTGAGGATTAGTTCGTTTCTCTCTCACTCTCATCCTGCCTCGAGGCATGCAACCTGTGCCGCCTGTGGGTCCAGCGACGGGCCGCTGACCCACAGATATTGGAGTTGCCGAGCCGTGAGACCCCTGCTCCGGGAGGTGTTCGACTCCTGCGACGTGCCCCTGGATCTGCAGGCCTGGCTCTTCGGCGTCGACCTCCATCCTGAGGCAATGAAGTTGACCAGTGTAGCAAAGGTTACCATCTACAAGTACCATCTTGGTCTTGAGGTGGATAACGCCAGCTACTTCATCGACCTGCCCACTCTGTGGAAAAGAATTCTCGCAGTCCATCGGTGGCGGAGTCTTTCCCGCGGTGGGCGCCACCAATGAAGACCTTGTATATATATTTATATATATATATATGAAAAAACAATAGGAAAAAAAGATAAGTGGGTCAGGGGTTGATATTAAAAATAAAGAAGGCATCTCCTGACCACGAGTACATGTGCTTTTTAGATGGCAGAGCGCCATCTAGTGGAGCAAAAATAAACTAAACGTTTATTTAGCTTGCTCCGAGATATTTGGCCAACCCAATTTCTTGATAAATCAAGAAAAGCCATCCACGAACGCGTTTCGCGCTGTTGGCGCTCGTCAGCGTGGATAAGGCTGTAACCACTGCGACCAAAAAAGATTTTTGGTCCCAATGGCTTCCCGAAAAATCAAGAAATGGGTATTTAAGGCCAAATTTGCACATGTGCTCGTGGTCAGGAGATGCCTTCTTTATTTTTAATATCAACACCTAACCCACTTATCTTTTATTTTGTTCTATTGTTTTTTCATGTGTTAAGCGTCTTTACGCAAATTTGGCCTTAAATACCCATTTCTTGATTTTTCGGGAAGCCATTGGGACCAAAAATATTTTTGCTCGCAGTGGTTACAGCCTTCTCCACGCTGACGAGCGCCAACAGCGCGAAACGCGTTCGTGGGTGGCTTTTCTTGATTTATCAAGAAATTGGTTTGGCCAAATATCTCGGAGCAAGCTAAATAAACGTTTAGTTTATTTTTGCTCCACTAGATGGCGCTATGCCATCTAAAAAGCACATGTGCTCATGGTCAGGAGATGCCTTCTTTATTTTTAATATAAATATATGTATACTAGCGGATGTGTACCCGGCTTCGCCCGGGTTTTATCCGAGTGAAAGGTTGCCTAAAAATATTATTGATAGCAAAACTCCGGAACGCATAAAATATTATGATAATAATATTCGTTACATTTAAAGTAATATAATATATAAAATATATTTTTCGATCAAACATATCCACTCTCTCTACTGAATAGATTTCTGAAAAGATATATTTAAATAAAAATATCTAGAGATATACTACATTACCTTAGCCAAAAGAGAAACGATATCTATATATATAAAATTCAATGTTTGTATGTTTGTTTGTTTGTATGTCCGGTATACAAATTCGCAGTAGTTCACTAATTCAAACCAAAATTTCCATACATAGGTAAAGAAATACGGGGAAGACGATAGGCTATTTTAAAAAATATATATAAATCAATTATTAAAACTATATATTCAAATTATTCTACTTAGCTCACGAACAGCGCCCTCTATCAAAGATTATATTAAATTATGCTGATGCAAACAAATAGATATATAATGCTAATAACAAACAATTATAAAAAATCTTATCTGAATATATATCACTCGGGTAGATATGCACGCGGGTCAATCCCGGGGCGAAGCCCGGGTCACCCGTCTAGTTTTATATATAGAGAGATAACCTGGCTTCGTGTGTCTCCTGCTCGAATGAATGTTTCGTTGGTAGAATTTTGTTCCTCCCTAATAAAAATTATTATCCGGCTTCGCCCGTGGTCTGCTTTAGTGAATATTCCCCTAAAGAATGTTTTATATGTCAATCGAGCATGATTCCGCAATATTGTCATCATCATTTCTGACTAAAAAGCTATTGTTGCTCAATACTTGGTTAATTATAATTTTTCTTGGTTAAAAGTGCGACAAAAACTCTTCCAGATTTAACTCTCTGTCCTGTTCAAATTTCAGCGAGATTAGTTACATTTTGAGGGGGGGCATAGCCGACAAACATATATATGCATATATACAAACATATGAAGCAATAACGGGCCATCTATACATATAAAATTAAAGGATTTAAAAGCACGTGGTTTTTTTATTCATAATACAAACTTCTACTGCCCTTACTGCGATGAAAAAATATATTGGGAGGGCTTGGCTCATCAGTGGTGAACCCTCCCAGCGGTTTCGCCAATATAATCCACCAGACCGCTTCTCAGAGCTCTAATACTGTATTGGACAATTCTGCTTATATACGCAGCACTGAAGGATGGAATCTCAGAAATGGGTTTCAAGAAAACTATGGACATAAGCTTATAGGGCAGTAGAATTACATTTCACCATTGGTTCACCACTGAAGAGCCAAGCCCTCCCAATATATTTTTTTATCGCAGTAAGGGCAGTAGAAGTTTGTATTATGTATAAAAGAAACATTCGTGCTTTTAAATCCTTTAATTTTATATGTATAGATGGCGCGTTATTGCTTTGTGTTAATTTATGCCTAACTGGCCTTGTCTTTATTGTTTGCGGAAGAGCATTGCTCGATGCAAATATTTGAATGTAATTCTACTGCCCTATAAGCTTATGTCCATAGTTTTCTTGAAAACCATTTCTGAGATTCCATCCTTCAGTGCTGCGTATATAAGCAGAATCGTCCAATACAGTATTGGAGCTCGGAGAAGCGGTCTGGTGGATTATATTGGCGAAACCGCTGGGAGGGTTCACCACTGATGAGCCAAGCCCTCCCAATATATTTTTTCATCGCAGTAAGGGCAGTAGAAGTTTGTATTATGTATAAAAGAAACATTCGTGCTTTTAAATCCTTTAATTATATATATATATATATATATATATATATATATACACTGCGTGACATTGAAAATGGAACACCAAGAAATAGTGGCCAGAAAGTGGTGAAACTCGGCAGACAGAGAGAGACAGGGACGAACAATAAGTGATATTTATTTCAAAAGGATAGTCATAATACAGAGCGAGAACGGCGTCAGCTTAGTAGCAAGTAGACCACCGCGGACGGCGATGTACGCAGCAACACGTCTAGGTAGAGAGTCAATCAGAGTACGGATGGCGTCCTGAGGGATGGCTCTCCATTCCCTCTCAACCATTTGCCACAGTTCGTCTTCTGAACGCGGCTGTGGCAAGGCATGCAAACAGCTTCCAATGATGTCCCAGACGTGCTCGATTGGTGAGAGATCAGGAGAGTACGGTGGCCAGGGAAGCATCTGTACATCTTGCAGAGCTTGTTGGCTAATGCGAGCAGTGTGCGGTCGGGCGTTATCCTGCTGATAAAGGGCATTGGGTACCCCCTGAAGGTAGGGGAGTGTCACCGGTCGCAGCACATCATCAACGTATCGTTGGGCCGTCATAGTGCCCTGAATACGAAGTAAAGGTGACCTGGAATCATACGCGATTGCGCCCCAAACCATGATTCCACGTTTTCGCACGGTGGGGCGTTCCACAATTGCTGCCGGATTGGACCTTTCTCCACGTAGACGCCACACGCGTACACGGCGACTATCACTGCACAAGCAGAAACGCGACTCATCTGAGAACACGACCCTGTGCCATTCCGTCATCCACGTCGATCTAGCCCGGCACCATTCCAAACGTTGGCGCCTATTCGGTTAGCAACCAATCGACGGGAAATGGTTCTGGTCGAGATGGAATGATCTAGGGTGTCTTGCACATGTTGCGGTACAAGTGGCTTGTGGGGCCGCCACTGCTTGTCGAAGGATACGCCGAGCCACACGTGCTGACGTCACTCTGGTTGCACCGACATTCCTATAAATTGCCACATTTCCTTGTTCCAACCATCTTCTCCACAGTGGACGCACCAAGGTGTGTATCAGCTGCGATTTGACGTATGGACCAACCTGCCCTTTTCAGTCCGATCACCATGCCCCTCGTAAAAGCGTCTGTATGCTTGAACTGCCTCCGTTTACGATGACCTGGCATTCTCTGTTATCACACGTGTCTTTTGACACAAGAACAAAATTTCTACAATGATTTTCCTTGAAGAAATAACGACACGAATACTGTCCTTTCTGCAAGTTCCTTCCCTTATATCTTACTCCATGTGCGCACGAGAGCTGCGCATTTTACATCATTTGCATAACTCGCTTAGGCGCGTCTACCCTGAAATTTGCATAATTTTCCGGCCACTATTTCTTGGTGTTCCATTTTCAATGTCACGCAGTGTATATATAGATGGCGCAAGCCATCAGCAACTTTTCAGTTGCACGATAAGTAGATGCCTTTTTCTTAATATATATATATATATATATATATAAGTTTGCCTAACGAACATTTGTTAAAATGATTCTAGCAAACATCCAATCCCTACTGATTCTTTACTTGTCTATAGTCTCGAAAATTTGACATTTTTTCCCGGTCCCTTGAAAAATACTCGATAAGTTGAATAAAATCAATAATAATTGGTCCACTCGGTAATTTGAAGCTGAAGGAATAGTATCTTGCCACAAACGAACATTTGTAAATAACTGTATTTAGCGAATGTACCCGGCTTCGCCCGGTTTTTACCCGAGTAAAAGTTTGCCTAACGAACATTTGTAAAAACGATTCTAGAAAACATCCAATCCACCTATATATAGATTTATAAAGTATATAAAAATTGTTATATGCGTTTAAATATATTTTTGAAAACAATTATTAAATTTTAAATAAGATATTTTATTTAAATATTTATTAATATTGAAATGCCAAGTTTTTTTACAACGTCATTGGAATATTTTGTCACAAAATCCTCAATTTAAATATTGAATTTAATATATTTGGAGAACACATTTTAGCATTTTGACAATTTATAAATGTAATTTTACCAGATGCCGCTAGAGGTGCTGCTTGCGAGTTAAAGTAGAAAATTTTCAAATAAAATTGCAACGAATATTTATTTCAAATCAAATTCAAACCATAAACCTTCCCGGTAGTATAGTAAATAACTTCCTAAAGTTTCACGGCGATTGAGTAATCTTACCTTTTAAAAACATTCATCGTGTTAACAAACTAACATTCATCGTGTAAACAAACTACGTGTAAAATTATTAACCAATCAAATTAATTTATCGTCACGACAATTGCTGCGCCAAGCGGTAAAAGGCTGGAACTAACGCTTTTTGGTTTTACATTTTTTTAAAAAGCCCAATAACCTTTTTATTTTTTGAATAGCCTATATGTTAAACGAAATCTTCAGCTACCTACATGAGAAATTTTATAATGATTGATTCTTTAGATTTTGCGCAACGCGATAACAAACATCGATTTTGGATTTCATTTTTACAGATATAAGGATTTATCAATTTAATATATATTTTTAGATATTTATCATTATATAATATTATTCTTTCATATTTTTATTTATTCCATATTTAACCTTATATAATCTTATATGGACATTGTAATAAATCAGTTTCAAGCAATCTCTCTCTCTCTCTCCTGTGCTCTAATCTTCAGCGAAACTTGTCCGAATGTTTTACCCAGTGGGTACTGAAAACGTCTCAAGGTGTCAGGGTATCTTCATTGTTCTTATGTTCTGTTCCCACGAGGAGGAATACGGCATTCGACAAACACACAGAGTCGTCCCATCTTTTACATTCAACCACACACGTTTATAATCAGTGAGCCAATTTTAGGCTTCTTGACCGCTATCCCCGTCAAACGCACGTTTTGGCTGCTAAAAAGAGCAGTAAGTTAAGGAACTTGGGCTGAAGTTTTCCCGGGTTCATTACTTAGCATGATGGGTCTTGTACTATGTCCTCAAGGCGATTGTCTTTTCAGTTTATGACTTCTCCACAATTCCTTTATTTCAGACTTTTTCCTGGCTTTACCCAATTTATTTACAAATTTGTCGCAATTTGTTGTTCCTTTGAATATCTATCAAAGAAATATGAATAGTCACAAGGTATAATTGTCCATATATTTATTATCTTTCAAAGTGGTAAATGAGAGAATAAGAGAATAAATGTTTACAAACAGCTACTTTATTTGAATTAATATATGTGATGAGAGGTATCCAGTCGACTTATTTGTGTTGAGGTATCCTGTCGACTCTCGCTATAGCTGTGGTAACCGAGGGTCAAACCTGTAGTAATCGAGAGGGACAGTTAGGGCGTGGAGAGTTTTCCAGTACCGCTCTGCACTTTGGAAGACCTTTAACAGTTTTCACAGAGTACAGGCAGTCGTGGTTGAGGCAGAGTGGAAAGCTTGGGAATATCCACAAACAAAAAACGAAGAGACACAGCTGTAGTAGGAAAGTTCCGTGAACAGATAGGAGTCGAGCTAAGAGAAAGATGGAGATAGAAGAGTTCTTACTATTTTATATGGTCGATGAGGTGGACCTGGCTACAACCGACGAGGGCTCACGCCGATGGTGAAATGACTATAATTTCGGCTTAAACCGAGATTTTATATACCTTTGCCGAGGAAGGAGACATGCGGGAATTTGGACTTTGAACGGGTGCAAAGGGCGTGGGGTGTCTGAGGTATTCTACACCCTTTGGACCTGATGGCAACGGGCTGCCAATTTCCTTTTTAGGGTTGTTGGATTTCTATCTCGATCTCTTTCTTAGAGGTTTTTGAACTTCTTCTCAATTTTGCTTTAACTCAGCTCTTAATCTATTACATAGTTTTATTTATTCATCCTCGGTTTGTACAAAGTACATTACATATGGTGATGCAATGACACATGTCAATCATGCGTATAAACATTTATAGATGTGTTTCTATTTACAACATGACAATCTTGTTATAAGTATTATACAATATAGGGTTGTTGGTTTAAATTACCATAGATGGGCCCCGGGAGTGAAAGGGTTTATTCGGGTTTAAACGGGTAAAGCCTCTCTAACACAGGTAAGTGATTAAAATTTCTTTTAATTAATTTGAACTGTGAAGGTTAAAAAGGGCTATAAAAAGATGTTTTGTTTGGATATATCTGAAAATTAAAAAATAAAACTTATGTTTAATTAAAAAATTATGATATTCATTATAAAAGAGAAATTTAGATACAACCTTTGTTTGATAAAAAAAATAATGATGATAAAAATAAAATCATGTTCTAAGAGAGCGTTGGCGGGCGTTGGAAAGGGTCAGGGGTTGAAGAATATGCAATTATAAGTATTACACATGCAACCAAATACTTAGATCCAGGTGCAAAGCGAGGATTTGGACTTGAGCGTCTTCCTAGGCAATGTTTCACCTGTAATCCTGTAAAAGGTTACAGTGCTTTGTCACAATTGTAGGGTTATTGGGTTGAAAAGTTGTTGAAGAAAAAGTTGTTCATTAATATGATTGAAAGGGGTGAAATGGAGCCATACGATAAGTAGAATTGTTGTAGCGACAGTAGGTGATCTGACTCGACTTGAAATCAAAGGCTGATTGTGGTCCGCTAGAGCTAAAAAAAATTGAGAGTTGTGAACGCTTCGTGCATGCGTTGGTGATTGTGCTCTGTGGATGATTGAAATAAACTTTTGAAACGTGTTCAAGCCAGAAGTTGGGATTTTTAAATCTGGGGAACTGTGTTCAAAGAGTTTGTTGAAATTACGAAATAAAAAAAAAATTGTCAAGCAGTACTGTCGTTTTTCTACGTTGATGTGAAGCAATGGCTGAGAAAGATAGTAGTGAAAAGTACACTGAAGTGGTTAGAGAAATAGATTGTTGTAAACGATTGTTGTATGCCCGATAGTTGATTATAAACATGTTCTTATTATATAAGGTATAAAAACAAATATAATATGAATAAAAATATAGTAATATGATTGTGGTTGAATAAAGTTTAAGTGGACAAAATCAAACATGTATTATATAAAAGTAATAATAATGAAGAATTAAAGTGATTTTTGACAACAAATAAATGTTTTGTAATACTAAAATAATATTATGAAAAATAAAACTAAAATTGATTTTTTTTAAAAATAATGTTGGATTAAATATTTGTGATTATATAATTGAAAGGTGAAAATAAAAAATGAAATATTTTATACAAAAAATAGAATATAATTAAAGATTGTTATCAATTTAACATGTAAAATGTTTGATATGTAGAAAATAATTAGAGATTTACACAGGATCAGAAAATATCAAAATGTTCAATTTTGGTAGGTTTAGTTCAAATTTTAACATCTAAATGTTTTAAAAGTTAGGTTAAGATATCGACTGCTAATGTAGTAAAAGGTGTGGAATAAAATAAATGTAGGACACGGCCCTAATTTACTGGAGGCGAGTTAGGGGGAAGGGTGGAAATGGAGCCATACGATAAGTAGAATTGTTGTAGCGACAGTAGGTGATCTGACTCGACTTGAAATCAAAGGCTGATTGTGGTCCGCTAGAGCTAAAAAAAATTGAGAGTTGTGAACGCTTCGTGCATGCGTTGGTGATTGTGCTCTGTGGATGATTGAAATAAACTTTTGAAACGTGTTCAAGCCAGAAGTTGGGATTTTTAAATCTGGGGAACTGTGTTCAAAGAGTTTGTTGAAATTACGAAATAAAAAAAAAATTGTCAAGCAGTACTGTCGTTTTTCTACGTTGATGTGAAGCAATGGCTGAGAAAGATAGTAGTGAAAAGTACACTGAAGTGGTTAGAGAAATAGATTGTTGTAAACGATTGTTGTATGCCCGATAGTTGATTATAAACATGTTCTTATTATATAAGGTATAAAAACAAATATAATATGAATAAAAATATAGTAATATGATTGTGGTTGAATAAAGTTTAAGTGGACAAAATCAAACATGTATTATATAAAAGTAATAATAATGAAGAATTAAAGTGATTTTTGACAACAAATAAATGTTTTGTAATACTAAAATAATATTATGAAAAATAAAACTAAAATTGATTTTTTTTTTAAATAATGTTGGATTAAATATTTGTGATTATATAATTGAAAGGTGAAAATAAAAAATGAAATATTTTATACAAAAAATAGAATATAATTAAAGATTGTTATCAATTTAACATGTAAAATGTTTGATATGTAGAAAATAATTAGAGATTTACACAGGATCAGAAAATATCAAAATGTTCAATTTTGGTAGGTTTAGTTCAAATTTTAACATCTAAATGTTTTAAAAGTTAGGTTAAGATATCGACTGCTAATGTAGTAAAAGGTGTGGAATAAAATAAATGTAGGACACGGCCCTAATTTACTGGAGGCGAGTTAGGGGGAAGGGTGGCAATGGATTTAGTGACGCGGGAATTTTGTTTCGAGAAGTTTAGTCCATCTGGGGCCTTTGATAAACATCGGTATTTTTATGACTCTCTGTCTGGTAATTTGTGAAATTCTCGAAAAATATAAATGGTTGATGTGAAACACGTGTTACACATGGCGATCATTCCGATAGCGGGTATTTAGATGACAGCTTCGTGAACGGAGTGCGATGGGGCAGTGATTTGTATTTTTTTTAAGAGGGGGATATGGGGCTTGTCTGCGGCGCACGTGCGTTCTCTAGTCTGGATCTGGTGGTTTCAAAGATATATTTATATTGTGTGAAAGAGAGTAAGTAAGTAAGTAATACAGAACCAAATGGGTTGGTGTAGAGTATGTAGATAGAATAGGTTTGTGAATTTAACGAGAAATTTTCTGGTCGCTACTTGAGGTTTGTTTTAAAACGATCGATGTTAAATAAATCCGGATTTAAATGCAAAAAGGGCTGTGAGGTTGTAGGCAGTATAATTCGGAATAGTTGCGTCTCGAAGATATCTGGAGTCAAATGATTGAATTCACTGATATATACATCTTGAGACAATAGCTGTGGGTTTTGAACAAATCGGGGTTGTGTAGGTGTGATGTATAGAACATTCTCTGTGTAATAGTTTAAATTATTGACATGTATGGTGTCACTATCTCTATTGAGAGGTTGATTGGGGCGATCTATTCGAACGACATTGGGTGAGATTATTTCAATTATTGTATATGGTCCAGTAAAATATAGTGCTAATTTACCTGTGTCGGGATGTCTATAAATTTTGACCAAAACAAGATCATTCACTTCGAAATGTGGTGTTCTGTGCTGCTTATCAAATGTTTCTTTATCTTTTTTTATGCTTATTTTGGGTATGAGAGCGTGCTATCTCTCGAGCTATATTTATTTCGGGGTATGGATTAAGACGAGTTATTAAATCTGGGGGGATAACATTGAACATTAAGTAGGTGGGTGGAAAACTTGTGACAGAATGGGGTGTGTTATTATACGTTTGAGTGATGCGCTTAACTAGTTGAGTCCAGGAAGCTTTTGGATTTTCTAGATAAGCTAGTCTGAGTTTGCCTGTAATGGTCGCATTTAAGCGTTCTATTAAACCGTTTGCTTGTGGGTTATTGCTGGTGGTGAGTAGGGGTTGTATACCATGTGTTATTAGAAATTTACGGAATTTTTCTGAGGTAAAAGCGGGCGCTCTGTCAGATAACAGACGTTTTGGAAATCCTTATTGTAGTACAGTTTTGAGGGTTTGAATGCACGTTAGGGTACTGGTGGACTTCGATGGAAAAGTTCAAGCATATCGCGTTAAATGATCCACTATTACGTGTAGATATATCTTGGAGTGTCCATATTTCGAAATTCCAGCTATGGTATCTATAGAGATTAAGTCGAATGGTTGTTGAGGTGGTGGAATTTGTCCGAGGGCACCATAGGGTTTTCCTTTGGGTCTTTTAATGATTTGGCAGGCGTGACACGACCTGACAAATTTTTCTGTAGATTTAGAGATACCTTTCCAGTAGTACTGGATAGTAATTATGCGGGTCATCTGAGAGATGCCTGGGTGGTTATATTCTTGGTGAACTTTGTTCATGAGAGTATGTTGCAGGGTTTCGGGAATTATTATTTTGATTACACCTTTTCTAGTAATGGTATGTAAGCCGTTTGTATCAATGTTGAAGGGGGATGATGTTGGCTGATACTGTTTAATAATATCAGCACTGGTAAATCCTACAAAGGGGTTTCGTGATAGTAAATCTGCTTCGTACTGTTGGCTGCCTTTGAGGTAGTGGATTTCATAATTATAGGTAGATAGTCTCAGGCTCCATCTAAAGAGTCGTTCTGACGGATTTTTATAGTTTTAAGCCATTGTAAAGCTTGGTGATCTGTGTATAAGGTAAATTTTATACCGGTAAGGTATTTTCGGAATTTGTCTACACTTTCGACGATGGCGAGGCACTCGAGTTCGGAAACGATGTAGTTTCTCTCATGTGCTCTAAGGGCGCGGCTGAAATTTTGCACAGGATGTACTTGTCCGTCTGGATGTACCTGTTTGAGTATGCCTACGATCCCTTGGGTGGTTGGGTCGCAATAAAGGCGGCATGGCAAACCGACTTGATACAAGTGTAGTACTGGTTTACTGGTTAAACTCTCTTTGAGAGTGGTGAAGGCTTGTTGACAGTCTGGGTTCCAATTCCATTTTAGATCTATTTTAAGTGTTTATTTAAAGGTGCTCGTAAACGTTGTGTTTCGACGTTGTTGCGGACTTAGTAAAAATGTTATTCAGTGATTTCAGATTAGATGTGTGGTGAAAGTGCGACTTTTGACGTGGACACGCTTTGAGGTGAGATGTGTCACAGGCATGAAGGCGGTTTTGGCCTGAAAAGTGAGAAAAATTGTTGTGTTGCGCTGTGTGACACGAGTGAGTGAATTGAATGGAAAGGTGTCACGTGAAGTCGTTGTTTTTGGTACAGAATCTAACTTGTTTCACCATGAATAACAAATTTACTAGTCATGGGTGATGGTTGTACAAAACACATCGACATATTTTGGCTGTTAGTGTATGTGGCACGTTTATTGACGACGATATGGAGCTTGTGTGGCTCGAGATTGATCTGTTGCTAAGTCGCGCGCTAATAGATGGTGGCCAATTGTAGAAAGTGATGGGGGAGTGTGTTGAAGTTTGTTGAGAGAGATGTATGGATGATTAATAATTATGCATGTAAAAGGAAAGGACGAGGGAGTGAAACTATGTTGGATTTTTAACTTGTTTTGAGGAAGAACAGTTACTTTTCTAGTTGCGATTTTTAAGATATTGTATCTTTCGATTTTTTTAAATGAAAAAAAAATGCGTCTCACCTATGTTTATTAAAATTTAAATATATTTTTAAATCGTTGATCATAGTAGTGCGAAAATTATCCTTGTAAAATGGCAATGGCGTGATAGTAACTTATAATTTGAATTGGGCGTTTACATAAAATAGTAAACATAACGATGATTTTTGCAAAGTTTTGAGTATTTGATTAAGAAATTGGTGTTTCGGTATAATAATAAGATATTAAGAAAAACACACAAATAAATTTAGAATTATGATTCTAGTAATTAAAAAAATAATGATTTTTTTAAATGTAAAATTGAAAGTAATGTATTAAAATTTATAAGTTGCTTAAAATGAAGCAAAAATTGATAAATGAGGGTGTGAAAGATTTAAAATTCGAATTGAAATGATAAAAAATGGTAAAAATTGATTTAAAATGATTACAGTGGAAATAAACATTAAAATTATGAAGAATCAGGTTGTGAGCATGAGGAGAAAGTTAGGTAGGTTTTTTAAAATTCACAGTTTTCATGACTGTTCGTCAGGAGACTTGGTCTTTAGTTGTCGTCCTGATGACGCGGAAGACGCTCCATGTAGGGCTTGTAAAAGCTTGTAGCTTCTGTTTGACGTCGGCGGCATGTCGCCTGGAAGGTGTTTGCGTTGTAAGGCCGAAGGTGGGGAACTTCTCACCGGCTTATTTTGCGGGATCTTTGCCTGTGTCGTTGGGGTGTTGACAGCTTGCTCCTGAAATATAGTTTCATCTTGGGGGAGAGATTGCTTGGTCGTTTCGTTGGAATGGCGTGCTTGTTCCTCCATCTTTGCTCTTCCTCGCTTCTATCTGAACAGACTTCCTACTTTCTTCGTTGTGGTCTTACTTCGTTGTGGTCATCCTGTCGACATATCTGTGATGAGAGGTATCCAGTCGACTTATTTGTGTTGAGGTATCCTGTCGACTCTCGCTATAGCTGTGGTAACCGGTGGTCAAACATGTAGTAACCGAGAGGGACAGTTAGGCCGTGGAGAGTTTTCCAGTACCTCTCTGCACTTTGGAAGACCTTTAACAGTTTTCACAGAGTACAGGCAGTCGTGGTCGAGGCAGATTGGAAAGCATGGGAATGTCCGCACACAAAAAACGAAGACACAGCTGTAATAGGAAAGTTCCGTGAACAGATAGAAGTCGAGCTAAGAGCAAGATGGAGATAGAAGAGTTCTTACTATTTTACATGGTCGATGAGGTGGACCTGGCTACAACCGACGAGGGCTCACGCCGATGGTGAAATGACTATAATTTCGGCTAAAACCGAGGTTTTATATACCTTTGCCGAGGGGGGAGACATGCAGGAATTTGGACTTTGAACGGGTGCAAAGGGCGTGGGGTGTCTGAGGTATTCTACACCCTGTGGACCTGATGGCAACGGGCTGCCAAATTCCTTTTTAGGGTTGTTGGATTTCTATCTCGATCTCTTTCTTAGACGTTTTTGAACTTCTTCTCAATCTTGCTTTAACTCAGCTCTTAATCTATTACATAGTTTTATTTATTCATCCTCGGTTTGTACAAAGTACATTACATATGGTGATGCAATGACACATGTCAATCATGCGTATAATTATTTATAGATGTGTTTCTATTTACAACATGACAATCTTGTTATAAGTATTATACAATATAGGGTTGTTGGTTTAAATTAACATATATATATATGGATTATTTTTTAAAATAGTTATAAAATTATATATATCTATATATAAAAGAGATAAATTTTATATACATAAATTTGTTTTGATATTTTCAGCTGAAAACATAGTTCTTGTTTACAGAAAAAGTACAGTACATGCGTCCTCTGATTTCGCGGCGTTGCCAAATCAAAGCCCACCATTGATTTACTAAAAAATAGAATTTTGTGGCATTTGATAAACTTATTTGAATATTTCTTTCATATAAAGTAAATAATCAGATAATTAAAAAAAATGAATTTGAATTGCAATTTTTAATAATATATCTATTTTGACTTATATGAATAAATGCACAAACAACTGCCTATTTTTCAGAAATATAAAAAGGAGGATGAGATTCAGCATATATTAATACTTGAAGAAATTATATGAAATCTCTTATAGAATACTAGTGCGTGTTGTGGGAGTTTCAGTCTTCTAACAATGCTTGGACTTTCTGATGAGATGTAGGGGGGATTCAAGGAATCATTTTTCTCTTATAGGATAGTAGTGCGTGTTGTGGGAGTTCCAGTCTCCTAACAATGCTTGGAATTTCCGAATAGATGAAGGGGGGATTCAAGGAATCATATTTCTCTTATAGGATAGTAAAACGTGTTGTTTTTATTTCAGCTTTATAACAATGCTTGGACTTTATGATGAGATGAAGGGGGGATTCAAGGAATCATATTTCTCTTATAGGATGGTAGGGCGTGTTGTGGGAGTTTCAGTCTTCTAACAATGATTGGACTTTCTGATGAGATGAAAGGGGCATTCCAGGAATCATATTTCTCTTATAGGATGATAGTGTGTGTTGTGGAGGTTTCAGTCTTCTTACAATGCTTGAACTTTCTGATGAGATGAAGGGGGGATTCTAGGAATTATATTTCTTTTTTAGGATGGTAGTGTGTGCTGTGGATTATCCAGCTTTCTAACAATGCTTGGACTTTCTGATGAGATGAAGGAGAGATTCTAAGAATAATATTTCTCTTATAGGATGGTAGGACGTGTTGTGGGAGTTCCAGGTTTCTAACAATGCGTGGACTTTCTGATAAGATGAAGGGGGGGGGGGGGTTCTAGGAGAATTATATTTCTCTTATAGGATGGTAGGACGTGTTGTGGGAGTTCCAGCTTTCTAACAATGCTTGGACTTTCTGATGAGATGAAGGGGGGGGGGGTTCTAGGAGAATTATATTTCTCTTATGGGATGGTAGGACGTGTTGTGGGAGTTCCAGCTTTATAACAATGCGTGGAATTTTTGATGAGATGAAGGGGAGGGGGGGTTCTATGAATTATATTTCTCTTATAGGATGGTAGGACGTGTTGTGGGAGTTCCAGCTTTATAAAAATGTTCGGATTTTCTGATGAGATGAAGGGGGGGGGTTCTAGGGATATTATTTCTCTTATAGGATGGTAGAGGGCGTGTTGTGCGAGTCCCAGTTTTCTAACAATACTTGGACTTTCTGATGAGATGTAGGGGGGATTCAAGGAATCATATTTCTCTTATAGGATGGTAGTGTGTGTTGTGGGGGGTTTCAGTCTTCTAACAATGCTTGGACTTTCTGATGAGATGAAGGGGGGATTCTAGGAATTATATTTCTCTTTTAGGTTGGTAGTGTGTGCTGTGGATTATCCAGCTTTCTAACAATGCTTGGACTTTCTGATGAGATGAAGGAGAGATTCTAAGAATAATATTTCTCTTATAGGATGGTAGGACGTGTTGTGGGAGTTCCAGCTTTCTAACAATGCGTGGACTTTCCGATGAGATGAAGGGGGGTTCTAGGATAATTATATTTCTCTTATAGGATGGTAGGACGTGTTGTGGGAGTTCCAGCTTTCTAACAATGCTTGGACTTTCTGATGAGATGAAGGGAGGGGGGGTTCTAGGAGAATTATATTTCTCTTATAGGATGGTAGGACGTGTTGTGGGAGTTCCAGCTTTATAACAATGCGTGGAATTTCTGATGAGATGAAGGGGGGTTCTAGGAATATTATTTCTCTTATAGGATGGTATTGCGTGTTTTGGGTGTTTCAGATTTCTAACAGTTTTTTGACTTTCTGATTATATGAAGGGGAGATTCTAGGAATATTATTTATCTTATAGGATGGTAGGGCGTGTTGTGGGAGTCCCAGTTTTCTAACAATACTTGGACTTTCTGATGAGATGTAGGGGGGATTCAAGGAATCATATTTCTCTTATAGGATGGTAGTGTGTGTTGTGGGGGGTTTCAGTCTTCTAACAATGCTTGGACTTTCTGATGAGATGAAGGGGGATTCTAGAAATTATATACACCTGGCATCGAGTCATCCTGTCTGCATCGCCTGCGGCTCCATCGGCCTGTCGCTGGCCCACCGCTACTGGTTCTGCAGCGCCGTTCGCCCTGTCATCCGAGAGGTGTTCTCCATCATCGGCCGACTGCCGGACCTGCAGTCCTGGATCTTTCCAGTTCGTCTCGAGGACCACGCCATCGCCATCTCCTCAGCGGCGAAGTACGCGATCTACATATTCTTCGTATACCGCGAAATGCGTGGTTTCGCTGGAGACCCACTGGCGATTCTCCACCAAACTCTGTAGCGCTGGCAAAAGCGCCATATTCATTGTACATAGCGTATATAATAAATATTATCTTTTTTAAATAGTGTAGACTGTGAACTTTGCATGTATTGACAAGATTTCAATAAATATATTTTAATTGTGAAAAATAATTGTCTTGAAATTATATTTCTCCTATAGGATGGTAGTGCGTGTTGTGGGAGTTTAAGCTTTTTAACAATGCTTGGACTTTCTGATGAGATGATGGGGGGATTCTAGGAATAATATTTTTCTTATAGGATGGTAGTGTGCGTTGTGGGAGTTTCAGCTGTATAACAATGCTTGGACTTCAGATGAGATGATGGGGGGATTCAGGAGTAATATTTCTGCCTTTCTTTGAATTTATCAGGTGTCATTTTACGATGTCGAAATTGAAGATGTTGCTGGGATCTGCTTGTCATGACAAATTAGGAATTTCGGCCTTAGGTTTTTAGGATTTTTAAGGTTTGGTCTTGATCTCCCAATATTTCTACTTGTTTTTCTATTAAATTTACTTTGGAAATCCAAACATGATACAGAAAAAAAGGATTTTGGAGTTTTTAAACCTGGAAGAATTCATGGTTGTGTAATGGGTGAATCATCTGTCTTGCTATTGTATGTTTAGTTTCGGACTGAAACAAGCATAGCTAATTCCTGCGAATGAAATCAGTTTAATTATATTTTTTTAACTAAAATATTATATATACAAGGTATGTCCCTTAAGTTCCCGGACTGGGTCCATAAAAAAATAAATAAATGAAAAATGTAAATGAATTTGACTGTTTATTATAGAAAAGATATCTGGCTACACGGTAGTACCAATATCGAGGCGGTACTTGCGCGCGCGCCAAGGTTATTCTAATTTATTTAAAGGTCACACCTAGCGCTGCGGCGATTTTACGATGGAACAAAAATTGAAGCAGAGGATTTGCATAGAATTTTGTGTGAAACTTCAAATATCAGCAACCGAAACTTTTGAAATGCTTAATAAAGCATTCCCCAATGACCCCCCAATGAGAACATCTGTTTTTGAATGGCATTCTAGATTTAAAGCTGGCAGAATTTCCATTGAAGATGATCCTCGTCAAGGACGCCCAAAATTTCAAAGGACTGATGAAAATGTGCAAAACATCACCGATTTGATAAAAGAAAATCCTCGAACCACTTTGCTGGAGCTAGAGCAAGACACAGGCATCTCTAAAACAACGATTGGAAGGATCGTAACCGAAGATTTGAAGCTCAAAAAGACTCCTGCAAAATTCATCCCAAGATTCCTCACCAATGAGCAAAAACTGTGTCGCCTTGCAACCTGTGAATACATGATGGAAATGACAAGAACGGATCCAGAATGGAAAGACAAGATAATCACAGGCGACGAGACATGGGTCTATGGCTATGACCCTGAAACCAAACCTCAATCTGCCGAGTGGAGAGGTTAGGGTGAGCCTAGACCCAAAAAATCCAGAAACAAGGTGCTGCTGGTCGCTTTTTCGGATAACAAGGGCATTGTTCATCACGAGTATCTTCCTGCAGGCCAAACAGGTATTAAGGAAATGTATTTGGGCATTCTTCGCCGTCTAAGGGAAGCGATTCTAAAAAAACGGCCAGAAAAATGGACTAATGGTGGCTAGATCCTACACCATGACAATGCTCGCCCTCACACAGCGCACTTGATGACTAGTTTTTTGGCGAAAAACGGGACACAAATACTACTTCAACCACCCTATTTCCCAGACATCGCACCAAATGACTTTTTCCTGTTCCCCAAACTTAAAGCAGTTCTAAAAGGAAGACATTTTGACACCAGGGATGACATATTAGAAAATTCGCCGTTAGCATTGAAGAGCATTCCAAAAGAGGCTTATAAAAACTGTTTCGACAATTGGGAGAAACGATGGCGCTTGTGCGTTGAAGCAAGGGGGGATTACTTTGAAAAGTTTTAATAAAAAAAAAAATAAAAAATCTTACCTTTTTTTTTTATGGACCCAGTCCGGGAACTTATGGGACATACCTTGTATTTAGCTCGCTATTTTCTCTGTACTTTTTTTTCTGCTTCTCCCTAGTACACGTGGTACAAGCCATGATAATCATGGTGGGTAGAAGTAGGCGACTGCTTTTACTGTAAGTGCACCACATGTCTACACATGTGAAAAGCAGTTCGACTTTGCACTTACAAATGTGCCAAAGCCTCGTTTGGTTACTTGCACCCGCTGTTGGGGTTAGACTTTTGCAAGAATCGGGGGCGATTAGAGTTTTTTTTTATCAGAAAAAAAGTGCCCAATGCGGGAATCGAACCCGGGTCTTAGCGGTCGAAAACCAACGGTTTAGACCACCCTTCCCCTGAGCCCCTCTGTACTTTTAAATATAGTGAATGAATAATGTATATATTCGTTTAGTCAAGGTTTTGGTTACAGATATTTTATGGGTCGGAATGAATTAAAATAACATTAGAGCATTTGTGAAAGTAGGTTTTTAGTTTACGGTGAGAAGGAAACATCTTTGAAAGACAATAGATATAAGGCAATGTTGCTTCTATATTGAATGTAAACTTTATATTATAATATGATAACTAATTAAGAATTATATAAAAGGGCGTACCTGGTTCTGTAAAAAAAAGAATTCTCAAAATATCTTAATTTATGGATCGCCTTTTGACACAAACTAATTGAGAATTATTTGCTCATTTCCAGACAGTTATTCGAAGAATTTAATTATAATTCTATCGCTAGAAGAGATTGCAAGATAACTATAGGCAGGAGGGTGAAACTATGGGTGACTTTGGGAGAACATAATTGTACCGAACTATGTCGGATTTGGTTGTGAACATACTTGTATTGGTCCACCGAATTTTTGAATTATTTTTATAACTTATTTACAGTTTTCTTTTGAAAGACGCTATCACTCTTGAGTCCCGGTCTGGAAACCTAAAAAATCTATGGCTGTTTTAAATATTTTATGGAAGTATAGTATAAAATAAATGTCTGTACAATTTCCCATTCTCGAGACGTTTCAAACGTTGGTGATTATTTTTTTAAAGGCACTATTAGTGTTCTAGTGATTTTTTTTTTTTGTAAATAATGTCATTCTTTGTGTCAAAGAGCCTTCCTTTCAGTGCTGTTTTAGGTTTAGGAAATATGAATGAATCATTAGGTATTATATCCGGAGAATAGGGTGGTTGAAATTATTTTTAAATTTTGTCTTTTTTTTAGCCAGAATTAAATGCGCCGTGTATGAGCGGACATTGTCGTAGTGTAGTATACAATTAATATTTGCTCATTTTCTGGAAATTTTACTGATTGCTTTTTATAAACGTCTCAGGATGTCTAAATAAACTTCCCAATTAATATTTGCGTGACTTCTGGAAGATTTTCTTGGTGAACAATGCTCGTGGTCATTATCACAGGATTTCGGACGCGGAAATTTAAAAGAAAGCATGAAACTCGCAACTTTTTTGCGGCGTTTTATGCTTTTTTGAAATGCCCTTGTCCAAAATATAATAACCAATAAGATTATCATCCATGATTTTTTTAATCTGAGCTCATCCGCGTTTCGCCAATCGCTAATTGGCGCTTGATTTTACTCTAACACCCGTAGTCTCATATACACTGCGTGACATTGAAAATGAAACACCAAGAAATAGTGGCCAGAAAGTGATGAAACTCGGCAGACAGAGAGAGACAGGGACGAACAATAAGTGATCTTTATTTCAAAATGATAGTCATAATACAGAGCGAGAACGGCGTCGGCTTAGTAGCAAGTAGGACCACCGCGGACGGCGATGCACGCAGCAACACGTCTAGGTAGAGAGTCAATCAGAGTACGGATGGCGTCCTGAGGGATGGCTCTCCATTCCCTCTCAACCATTTGCCACAGTTCGTCTTCTGAACGCGGCTGTGGCAAGGCATGCAAACGGCGTCCAATGATGTCCCAGACGTGCTCGATTGGTGAGAGATCAGGAGAGTACGGTGGCCAGGGAAGCATCTGTACATCTTGCAGAGCTTGTTGGCTAATGCGAGCAGTGTGCGGTCGGGCGTTATCCTGCTGATAAAGGGCATTGGGTACCCCGTGAAGGTAGGGGAGTGTCACCGGTCGCAGCACATCATCAACGTATCGTTGGGCCGTCATAGTGCCCTGAATACGAAGTAAAGGTGACCTGGAATCATACGCGATTGCGCCCCAAACCATGATTCCACGTTTTCGCACGGTGGGGCGTTCCACAATTGCTGCCGGATTGGACCTTTCTCCACGTAGACGCCACACGCGTACACGGCGACTATCACTGGACAAGCAGAAACGCGACTCATCTGAGAACACGACCCTGTGCCATTCCGTCATCCACTTCGATCTAGCCCGGCACCATTCCAAACGTTGGCGCCTATTCGGTGGGGTCAATGGCAGTCCTCTTAGCGGACGGCATGAGTGCAAGCCATTAGCAACCAATCGACGGGAAATGGTTCTGGTCGAGATGGAATGATCTAGGGTGTCTTGTACATGTTGCAGGATGGCGGTACAAGTGGCTTGTGGGGCCGCCACTGCTTGTCGAAGGATACGCCGATCCACACGTGCTGCGTCACTCTGATTGCACCGGCATTCCTATAAATTGCCACATTTCCTTGTTCCAACCATCTTCTCCACAGTTGGTGCACCGTGGATGCACCAAGGTGTGTATCAGCTGGGATTTGACGTATGGACCAACCTGCCCTTTTCAGTCCGATCACCATGCCCCTCGTAAAAGCGTCTGTCTGCTTGAACTGCCTCCGTTTACGATGACCTGGCATTCTCTGTTATTACACGTGTCTTTTGACACAAGAACAAAATTTCTACAATGATTTTCCTTGAAGAAATAACGACAAGAATACTGTCCTTTCTGCAAGTTCCTTCCCTTATATCTTACTCCATGTGCGCACGAGAGCTGCGCATTTTACATCATTTGCATAACTCGGTTAGGCGCGTCTACCCTGAAATTTGCATAATTTTCTGGCCACTATTTCTTGGTGTTCCATTTTCAATGTCACGTAGTGTATCATCACCTGTGATTATCCTTTTCTTCAAAATTCGAGCAATTCTTGAAATATTTAACATTTGTGCGCAAGTATGGAGTCGGCACATCTACTCCTCTGTAAGGAATCTTTAGTTGAATTTTGCTTTTGATTCCAGAGCTGTTTAACCCTTAATTACTCGCGCTGGGTGTATTACACCCAGTAAGATACTAAACTGTAAAAAATATACTGTAAATAATAAATATAGCAGCTTGAGTGTCTCGGTAGCTTAATTATTTGTGGTGAAGCATAGATTGGCCTAATTAATTTCAAAAATATATATTTAACTTTTTGGTAATCAGATAAGCTGGGTGGTTTACACCCAGCGCGAGTGTTTACATAACACTTTTTGCAGGCCGTGAGTGACAGTTCGCCTATATTTTTTAGGTTTCAGATTCATCCAGATGTATTTCCTTTGGCTTTGTACATATATTCTTTGTTTGCTCTTTATTCCTAGCTCGCCAAAAACTATCCTTTGCTCTTAATTTTTTTTAAATATTTCATGGATACTTCACCTCTTTCTAATTCTGAATCCAAAATGAAGTTGTTGTTGGCACATCGGATATATCTTCTGATGAAAATACAGAAATATATAGCTATAATGATTCTGAATCGAGTTGGAATCTGAAAACGAAAAATTTTGTCCCTCTTCGACTTCCAGTTTCTATGCAGGGAGAGACCAGACAACGCGGTGGAAGACCAGTGAATGGCAAAGTACAAAGGTAAGAATTAGCTCTCACAACATAATTTCTCACCTTCCTGTACTGAAAAGAGATGGAAAGAACATCACAACAGCTGTTGGAGCTTACAGAAAATTTATCACAAATAGTTGAAAAATGGTATGTAACACCAATCAATATAACTCAAGGATTCGAGGAATTTTTTCTCGAGAAAGGGATGCAAAAGATACTAATGATGTAGAAATTTGGGCTCTTATTTGTCTTTTGTTACTTTCTGGGACAAAAAAACACCTGCCATCTTTCCTTTGAAGAAATATGGGCAGATGATGGATCCGGATTCGAAATTTTCCTGTCTGTAATGAATTGCGAGCGATTTTTCTTTTTACTCAGGTGTTTGCGTTTCGAAGATTTGCACACACGTGAAATAAGGGAAAAAATTGTCAAACTAGTACCAATTAGAGAAATATTTGAAGAATTCGTTACAAACTGCAAAATTATGTATCATCCTGGAGAATATTTGACAGTAGACCTAATAAACCTAATAAACCCGCAAAATATGGCATAAAAACCTATGTGTTATGTTGTTCCCGCACAAACTATGTGGTGAATCTTGAAATATAGGCTGGCAAACAACCTGAAGGCCCTTATTAAATGAGTAACTTCCCCAACAATGTAGTTGAAAGACTTGTACTTTCAATCTCCGGGTCAAAACGCAACATAACTATTGACTATTGGTATACCAGCTATCCTCTTACAGTAGCTCTTTTGAATGACTATAAATTGACCTTAGTAGAACCTTCGAAAAGAACGGCAAGTGTTTAGCTCAATTTTTGGTTTTCAAAAAAGGTCTCCCTTGTATCATATGCTCCTAAAAGGGGAAAAAGTGTCATTCTTTTATCTACAATGCACTCAACAGCAACAATTGATGAAGAAACAAATGTAAAGAAGAAGCCAGAAATGATTACTTTTTACAACATGACAAAATGAGGGGTGGACCTATTCGATCAAAAGGCCTCACTCTATTTCGTGAAACGACGTACCAAAAGATGGCCCCTGTGTATATTTTTTGAACTTTTAAATATTTCTGGAGTTAATTACAAACTTCCTTTTGATGGGAATCAACCCCAAAACATTTACAAAAAAAAGAAAAAAATTCCTAAAAGCTATATCACTTGAATTGGTAACAGAGTATCATCATATCAGGTCTACTACCAAATCCTTTTTGAAACCACTTCGAAGTATTGTCCGGAAGCATGATAATCAGTAACCAGAAACTATGGTACGTTTTATGTCAAAATATAATTGAAATTTTTATCTCTAATCGTTTTATATTTTAGGAAGAAGACATTCCAGAACCTCTTTCAAAGGCCCAGAAAAGATGCCATCTTTGTTCTTATAAAAAAGATCGTAAGACCATACCACTATGCCAGAAGTGCAAAAGAATGTTTGTTAAGAACATTCTATTATAATGAGTAGGCATTGTATGTAAATTTGTATCCCAAATAAAAAAAAATGATTTGGTGCGTAAATTAACATTTTAGTTTTTAAAAAATATTTTAAAATATAAAGATTACTATATTTTCGATTAAAATATCTTAATTGTTAATAAAATAATTGTATCATACAAAAAGGTTCAAAATTTTATTTGTTTTAAGTGATATTTCACCATGTTAAAACACCGGGTGTATTGCACCCAGCGCGAGTAGTTACGTCTCAAAAGTGAGCGCGAGTAACTAAGGGTTAATGGCAATTTTTGGACATTTCACACGGATATCTAAAGTGAAAGTACATTGTAGGATGTTTCGTGGTATTTTAATATAAAGAAACTGGAAGTCTGGTGACAACTTACATTATTAGAAATCTCACAGATGTGTGATGGAAGGTACATTGTTTATCGTGACATGGATGTATGATGTCAAGGTACATTGTTAGTCGCGGAATGGATGTCTAAAGTCAAGGGTCATTGTTGTAGATATCCTAGAAGTCTAAGTCGGGCTTCATTGTTGAACGTGGCATGAAAGTCTGAAGTCAAGCTACAATGCTGGGGCTCCATGGATATCTGATATAAAGAAAATTTGTTGATATTGCTTAGGTGTTTAGAGTTTAAGCTACATCATTTCACTCTCTCTAGAAGTCTAAAGTCAATGTGCATTGTTGAACTTGGCATGTATTGTCTGAAGTGGAAATAGTCTTAGGGTTTTAATGAAGGTGTGTTAATAGAATAAAATAATATATATTCATTGTAAATTTCTAAGAATTAGACAATGAGTCATTTCAGTTGTTTCACAAAAGACTGAGTAATAGAACTTCATGGAATGTTCTGAAGATTTATCTAAACCTTTTCATATATAGAATAGATATATGTAAATATGGATGGAACCCTAAGTATAATAAACATTTTTTTTATTATAATGAAGCCTTAATCCATCATAGCTGTTAACTATATATATGAGTGTTAAAATCAATGTTGAAAGTACAGATAAATATAAGAACCAAATTAGTTGTTCCATAGAAGCCTTTTTGTGAAAAATATCGTGAGATTCTTTAGAGAAAGAAAGATAATTTGTAATATTTTACGAATTACTAATATGATAAGGTTCAAAGCTTCAAAGAATTTCTGAAATCTTTTCATATTTTTTTACATTGAAGCCTAAGTTTCCATGTAACATCCAATTATGTATACTTTGACTTCATATTACCATGGTGTTCTAAACGATGGGTTAATTTTAGACCTTCGTGGTGGACATTCAACAATGTATATTTACTCTTTTTATTACCATGATGCTTTCAACAATGTACTTTACACTTCCGTGATCCATCCAAAAATATACTTTGAACTTATACTACCATGGTACTTTCAACAATAACTAACTTTAGCCTTCCGTGAGCCATTCAACAATGTATATTTAGTTTTATAACACCATGTTGCTTTCAACAATGTATTCAGACTTCCTTGGGACATCCAACAATGTATACTCTGAAATCCCAACCCAGTGACTCTTAGCTCCTCAATGTCACCCCATGGACCCAGGAATATTGCCGACACCCGGGTTACGATCCGATAAGTCCACGGAGGAAATTGGGTTGCGTCAGGGCGATGGTATCTGCGGTGTAGGTGGCAGGAGCCGCTGGAGCGTGTATCGAGGTCTGGTATAAAGGTGACGGAGGCCCGGACCTCGGCACAGACATGGGTCTCCTTCCCTGGGTAAGTCCTTCCACTGGTGCTTCACTGCCGCACTTTATGAAAGTGGATTTATATACTGCCTTATGTCTTCTAACTTCTCATTCTTTTCATACTTTTTGTTTAGCTGTTTTTCTTTGCCAAATCATACTGACAGTCTACTTGATGGAAGCGTTTCATATAACATGGATCATTTTGGCTTTCGACACTTGAGTTTTACTATTATAATTAACTTCATATTGATATCTCTCTGAGGTTTTTTTTTATTCTGCCTTATCCTACTATATCATGTGTTTTAATATTTCTTTTTTTGGCAATTCTAAGTTTCAATTTAATTGAAAATCTTCAGCGTTGTTGACTCTATAGCCATCCACACATAACTTAAGACTACATCACGATATTTTATAACGCCTTTCTATCTTTTTATACCCGTTCAATATTCTCACCAATCATTAAAATCAATGTATTCACAGCCATCATTAGCTCGGTTATTGTCGTAGAATTGACCTGAAAAGATATTGTTCAGAAATATCAACCTCCTATTACTTTCTATACAGATATTTCTCGCTGCATTTGTCTCCGGTATAGTGATAAAGAGAAAATATCAACAAGCATCTCATTATTTATGCATACTATATTTATGTAGAAGAATGAATCATATTTGTAATTTATTCCAAATTGACTGAATGCGGCACATTATCTGATTAAAATTACGTTATTTTGGATATATTTCTCCTCAATTTTTATTTGCTCTGCTAGATAAATTCTCTTTTTTTAACCTATTAATTATTTGTATTTATTTATTGTGATCATTTTGGCAAGGTTCAACTGAAAGATTTGAGGTTTCAATTTCGCACAATCTTTTTATAGTATCTATTGGAAGTATAAATATGTTCGTGCGGTTTTGATAAAGATGGCGCTACTAGTTTATTATTCCACTGTTTCATCTGGCAACACCTTTATTTTGAAGCGTCATCATAAGGCTTCTTTTTTCAGTAACCGCCATTTCTCTGAAGTATAAACAACCTAGTTTCTGTTTGCTCCTAAAATGTCAACACACTTTTTTTACCAAATAATGTGTTTTGCGAATAGTTTTACTTCATTACTTCAATATGAAGAAATAGCTGCTGAGAGTCATGGTTTTTTAGTGCAGGTCTATGATAACCATGCTCTTGCAGAACGAACGTGATCAGAAGTGGCTTCCTCGATTCAAATGGTTCTACGAATCTCGGGGTTTTCTCCCCACAATACGATCTTTAATTTTTTTCTCTAAATGTAAGAAATAACTCGGGGGAAAAAGGTGCTGATTAAAGATATGCTTTATACGCCAAAATTTACAAATTGCTGCAAATACTATTTATGTATAATCTTCTATTTAAAAACAAATGTATTTCTCTTTCAGACTTCATAAACCTTTCGTATCATGATTAGGGAATTTTTTTGTTTGAAACAAAAATATCAACATTTAAAATAAACGTACACAGAGCATAGTAAAATAAACTTGATACTGTGACTTTTTTTGTCAAATGTCGATATTTATAAACCTTTACCTACTTTTTTAGGAGGCCATCAATAACATTTGATAAAATACAACTTTCAAAGGATTTTAAATAAATTTACATGATATAAAATTATCGGTATGTTTTATATTATGATGAATTCGCGCGCCATCTGTTATGAAAATTCGAAACTATCAAAGACGCGTATGATTCTTTTGAAAATTAAGCAATTTCTACTGCCCTTACTGCAATGTAAAAATTAATGAGAGGGCCGAGTAAGTTTAATATTTAAATGAGAAAAAGAGAGAGAGTGTACTTTTATTTTATCTGTCATCTATTTTACCTTTATTATAAAGCATAAAGATTAATATAAGTGATCGTCATAAAATATGGAAAAATATTCTATTTAATCCTGATAATATCTAGATATAAATATAGTTTAAAGAGTTCTTTAGTAATTTTATATTAATATGAACATAGTTGTATGAACTTTTGATTATATAAACATTCTGTTGTCATTCTGAGACAAACTCTCTCATTCAATAACTTTTATCATTGCAGTAAGTTCTGTAGATATAATATTTGATGATATTATTAAAAAGAAACACATTGCCAGTAAATTTATTTGTTTCAAATTGTATCGATTGATGGCAATTAATTTATAAATTTATAAACATTCTGTGATCTAGAGCAGCGCAAAATACCTTTTTTCATGAACGATTCCTTCGAAAAACTTGTGACCGTTAATTTCAAGGTTACTGATTCATTTAGAAAGTTTCATAAAACCTCATGTGGTTCCATCACCGATATGGAGGTCTTTCACCGTCAAGTAAAACATTATGTGATTTAGGTGCTGAGACTGTATAAAACGCTTAGAACTAACTGCAAGTTTGTGAACCAATTTTTTTTTTAAATAGGTTGATGCTCACGGCTATGTAAACCCCAACTTCTTTCCGTTTGAAATAAGAGTTTTACTTCTAGAAAAACTGTCAGTTCTGACCAAGGAGCTCGATCTTCTCCATTACTTTGATCCAGGTAGCTAAACCCTATGCTGTAGTCATTGTGTGCCAGTACACATTGTTACAGTCGTATAAATATATATTTTAATTCTTCCCTACAAAATATTATATAAAGGAGATTTGTTGGTCTCATTCAGAAACCAACGACATAATATATAGATGGTAGAGATTTTTAAATACTGACAATTTGTCCAATCGTTTCTCCATTTATATGGGCCGGCTTAGATGATCTGAAGATTAACAACCATAGAGATCCATTCCTTTCTGTGGGCCAATATCAAACTTGCTACTATTCTTCATCTCCATGATTTCTCTGGGTCTAAGAAGGGCCTCTGGTGCCAATATATGAACAAGTAGTTGGGATACCTTTTGGCAATTATTTGAAGAGATATAACAGGAATATATATGATAATAAATACCTATTAGCTTCATTTTATGAAATTCAAGTCATTCCTTAATATTGAGGGTTCGTATAACCTTGCTCTTCCGCAATGATAAAAAAAAAACAGACTCTGAATGCATACAATGTAACTCGTGATTATACACAGTTTGGTATATTGTAGATTCATTGGTACATAATGCTAAAGCTTAGACCTGTCTCTATTTTAGTGTAATCTATTGTGTTTCAATAATTGATAGAAAGGTGTATAATAAAAGAATGCTGCAACGCACAAGTGAAAAAGAATGTTCACAAGTTAGTGTTAAGGTAGCGTTATGTTTGCTCAGAACGATTTACATATGTATGAAAGAAAGTATGCAGATGAGAGAGAAGAGCATGTGCTAATATAAGATTGTGGGGAGTGTAGATTAATATAATGTGTACCATGGTATATAGCTGTGTAAGAAGGAACATATAACTGTGTAAATCTGGTCATGGATAAGATTGAATAATGCACAAAAGGAGGAAGAAACATATGTAGGAAAAAGGATAAAGTTATATTTCACGATAAAGGAACACTTCCAGTTCAATATTTTTATATATAGTCATAATAGTGTAAAAACATATATAGAAAGAGAAGATGCTCGAAAATATTAACGACGAGAGAAGACAATGTGTTGAGAGTGATGTGGTGATGTGCAGCTTGTTCTCGCCCTGGTTGCGGCTGTTACCGTCGCCGACGGCTCCAAGAAGCTAGGGGAGACGTTGCTGGCGCTGGAATCCCACCACCACGGGCACCACTTCGAGAAGGGAGGAGACGACCACCACTCCTCGCACCACGGCCACGACGACCACAGCGGCCACAAACACGGCCACCACTCCGGCGGATACTCCGACTACAAGGACGACTCTGACTCCAAGGGTCATTCCTCCCACGGGGACTCCTACGGCTCCTATGGGTCGGGCAAGAAACATGGCTCAGATGGCTACTCTTCCCACCACTCCTCCGGCGGTGACAGCAGCTTCAAGAAGGGCGGAGAGGAATTCGGCAAGCACCACATGAAACAGGAAGGACTGAACCACGGTAGCGGTGGGGCAGCACATGGGGCCTTCGGTCATGACAAGCATGGAGCCAAAGGAAGTAAGTCTGCAAAGGCTGGGGGAGAATACTACAAGAACAAAGCCCACAAGAACAAGGGCTTCAAGAATGTTTACCACAAGGAAGAATACGGCGATCAGAAGACCTACAACGATGAGTTCAAGGATAGCGACTACAAGAAGAAGCATGCCGACCATGAAGATTACTATGACAAGGATGGAGGAAAGTACATGAAGGATGACAACCACAAGCATTATAAGCATGCCAAGAAGCACGGCGAGGATTTCGAGAAACACGGAAAGAACGGCTACTCCAGCCATCATGGCAGCGGATGGAAAAAAGGTGGCAAGCATCACACCAGCGACGATTCCCACAAGAAGCACGGAGGCAAATACCACAAGGATCACTTTGACGGTTCCAAGCACAAGCACGGAGGATCCCATCACAAGAAGGGAGGCTATGGATCCGATCACAAGGATGGTTCATCTCATGGTAAGAAATACGGTGGAGGCAAGCACCACAGCTCTGGCTTCAGCAGCGGCGGCGATGGAGGTGGATTCGGAGGCGGATATGGAGGCCATCATGATGGAGGAGACCATCATCATCACGGAGGTTATGGCGGTGGAGATGATCATCATCACGGAGGATATGGTGGTGGGGACCATCATCATTACGGCGGAGGAGATGATCATCATCATTACGGTGGTGGCGGAGACCATCACCACGGCGGCTATGACGACCACCATGGCTACGCCTCCGAGGGCGACCACCACCACCATGATGACCACGGGGACGATGGAAAGCACCATGGATACAGTGTCAACATTGGCGGAGACCATGGACACCACCACATGTTCTTCAAGCACGGCTAGATCCAGACATCATTACCAGACTTCTACCTCACGACCTTACCTGTTGGACGTTTCAGGAATCCACATGTGTTAGGATATAATTTATGGAAATAAAACATTGGGCTACCTGTATCTACTTAGAGTCTTTACTCATTTATCCGGCAACGCACAACTACATAGCAACCATTATATTCTCAGCATGGCTTTACTAACTAAAACATTTTTTTTTTAAAGAGGACATTTCAAAGTTTTGAAAGAAGACGTAATTTAAGCATATAAAACACCTGATGATAGGTGCAGCTTCCTCTCAAAACACAAATCTTACCAAGACTATACACGTGTATATGCATTTCCCACTCAATAAAAAATATTCTTAACTTGAAAATATAAAACAACAGTGGAAATCTATCCATCCCAATGTTTGAATTCTCTCTCTAGAGAGAGGTGTTTATTAAATTACACAATTATTGAAAGTTTGGCTGTCCATGAAGTCACAATTTCACATTCTTCACTTAAATATATTCATCATGTCCCAATTCAACCCGAGCAATCAGCGAGGAAACGCAACCAGAGCACTTATTGAAAAATAACGTTATTTTTTTTATTCCGGTTGAAGGACAGAAATTCTCGAAAAGCTCGTATAAATGAAAAAAAAAACCTACATGAGACTCTTCACTGAAGATTTTATTCTCCTCTTGATGATTTTCCATGTTATTATTCAACTTTTAATACTTATTAAATACCAAATCAAATATTTTTTTACCTCTATTGATATGTGGAGTAGTTGAAGACTAATCTCTCCCTATTTTTAAATCAATGATTTCCATTGATACGACACACACACACACACACACACACAGTGGGGGCTAGTGATTATTTGGAGACGTTCAGACATTTTAGTGCTTGGCGTATATTTATTAACATACTGTAAACATTTGGAAGTTTTCCCCGTGATGATCTTAAAATAATGACTAAACGATATTCCAAATATGAATAAAAATACCAAATTGGGTTAGAGAGATTATTTATCACATATAATCACAGCAGAGTTTATCTTATCATATCAAGAAGTTGGATCAAAATATCATTTATTTTACCAATATTTCAGTTGGCTGAACGCCAACCTTTATCAAGGTATTATAACATTTTAAAGTGTGTCAACAACAAATTAAGCGGCACATAACTGAAATATTTGCAAAATAAATTATATTTTGATCCAATATATGCCTTTTTATTTAAAGATTTATTTTGGGGGTTCTCTAATTTCAAAACTATATCAAGAAGTGTAACTCATAGAAATCACAACAAATGAAGAAGTAAATAGTGGATCTGAATAATATAGGCTTCAAAATTCAACACCGACACTTTACCCTGAATTATGGGAAATAGTGAAGAATATTTAAATTGCATTCCCATCTTATTTGGCAGCGTGGATTTAGAGATGTGATGACATTACTGACTGAGAAAAGGAACCGATTGCTTATAACTGAACATGGCGTTTTACACGAACGTGACCTTTAAATACTTCAAGATACATCAGGCTTATCTTTCATATTGATTTTTAATTTCACTTTTGATAGTTTTAGTTCAAAATGAAATTAAATATGTTGTGGATGTGTGTAAAGTTTTGATTGTTACAATAGAGTTATTTATGATATAACTATATCGGTAAATATGCATTCATAATTTGAATATTTTCACTCTTTCGCAAAATTAGGCATAATACTACTCGAGAATATACACTTTACAATATTTCCATATGGGCTACTTTTCATCACAATTAGTATTATGATAACTATTTTCAAGAAGAGGTCAATCTTTTTCAATAGTATAATATAAATTATAAGGATGCGCCAAAATGTTTCTTTTTTTAATTGAACGCTTTCCTAAACTGCCCTTGCTTCAAAGATAAAAATATTTGGTAGACCTGGCTCATATGATGTTTCGCTGGGAGGATTAGCCACTGATGAGCTTGGCCCTTCGAAATTTTATCTCTTCAGTAAGGTCAGTAGGAAATCGTTTATATTTTCAAAAATAAAATCGCGCATTAATAGTTTAATATTTTGAAAACAGATATTCAATTAACTTCTAAAAATCCAGCGGCATAAACAGTTTCTATAATTTGGCGCGTTATTGTTTTGTGTTAATTTATGCCTAAATGGCCTTGTCTTTATTGTTCGCGGAAGAGCATTGCTCGATGCAAATATTTGAATGTAAATCTACTGTCCTATAAGCTTATGTTCATAGTTTTCTTGAAAAACCATTTCTGAGATTCCATCCTTCAGTGCTGCGAATATAAGCAGAATCGTCCAATACTGTAATAGAGCTCTGAGAAGCGGTCTGGTGGATTAAATGGGCGAAACCGCTGGGAGGGTTCACCACTGATGAGCCAAGCCCTCCCAATATATTTTTTTCATCTCAGTAAGGGCAGTAGAAGTTTGTATTATGTATAAAAGAAACATTCGTGCTTTTAAATACTTTCATTTTATATGTATAGATGGCGCGTTATTGCTTTGTGATAATTGTTTCTATTTGGACCGAAAACACCAAATTGCTTTATTATGAGAAAAGACTATTACTGAGAAATGAGAGAATGGGTTACAAAATTTATTTTTTTAAATGGGAACGGTATCTTCAAACGTTTGCAAAGCTATACTCGGAATGAAATATAGGATAGCCGGGAATTAAATGCGGTTATTTTGAGCTACAGTAGAACTTCCCATGGAAACCACCAACAAATAAAGGGATTTCCTGGAGGCGGTCATTTATTAGAATCTGGCGTTTTCAATTTTATTAAATACAAAGGGTGTTTACACTTATAGGAAACATGTTTTATTATAAAATATTAAAAATTAACAACATATTTGAAAATTTTAAAATGTTCTATTTGAAAGCGTTTTTGTTTATCTACAGAACGGCACCTGATTTTCCACGATAGCAGACACTTTCTGATCATGGTCATACTCAAAAGATCCCATTCTTCCTTTGCCAATTTCCAGAGACCTTCAATTGTCCTAGGGTGTCTCTTTCCAAGTGCTCTTTAAAGGCATCCAAAAATGCAAAAATCCATCGGGGCTAAATCAGGAGATTTTACAGGGGTTCTGTTCTTTTGAATAGTGTTGATCACTGTTCTTTGCCTTAGATCATCCAAATAAGCTTGGGTTGAAGATGAGGTATGACTTGTGGCGTTATCATGGCGAAACCAGACTTTGTTGCTCTGTTTTCCATAGATAGAGGGAATATAATTTAGAAATATAGGTTCTAAAATTTTGTCTTGACAGTACTCCGAGTTTATTTTGGCATTTCTTTCAACTTTTCTTATTTTTAATTTTCCTTCATATGATATACTGCATGCCACCATAAATCCTTTGGGGTAACTTTCGGCACATTCCTTCACCCAAATTGGCCTAGATTTTTCCACCCTTTTTGATAGTATATAGCTCTTTTTCTGTCGCAATCGGTTAAATAACCATGCTTATATACCCATGTATATGTATATGTACCCATATATACCCATATGTACCCATGTATACCTATGTATTATATACCCATGCTTATATACCCATATATATACCCATGCTTCGTCATATGTAACAATAAATTTCCATCTATCAGCAGCCAAGAAATTTTCATAAAATATCTGCTGATAGTGTGTCGCTGACGAATATGGCTCCGAAACAATTTGTAAACCGCATGTTTTTTTTTTTTTTTTAGCTTTTAGGCCTAAATCTTTACTTATTATTTTATTTATTGTTGACACTGATGTTCCTATTAATTTGGCTATATCTCTTTGTGGCATAGGATTTTCTTTTGTAATATATCTTTTCACTTTTTTGACAGTTGCAGGAGTTCTCACAGCTATAGGGTGATGATCTTTTGTCCATTTCTCCGTAGGTGCTTTGAATAAAAACATGATATTTTTGTCGTGAATAATATTATAAATACCTTTTTTAGAAATGTTGATATCATCTTGTTTGCATATTTTAATTATGTCCAAAGAGGCAGGATTAGCTATGGAAAGTCCTAAAATATAACATCTTATGAAATTATTGTATTTGAAGGGCATTATTTTTTAAATAACAAAAGATATGTATTGCGTGTTAGAATTAGCTTAGGCCTTTTCGAATTCCACGTTGTTGATTTTTTAAAATAAAGTAATAGTACCTTTTTACACCGGGCGCTCGTTTCCTATAAGTGTGAACACCCTCTGTACTAGCCGAATGAACTGGGCAACGCCCGGGTTTTACTCGAGTGTTTTATATATTTTTAAAATGTTTTTATTCAAATACTATGGGTTACAATTATAAATTGGCGCCCTGGATGTCACTCTTGTGAAACGTCCCGCTCCACGTCCACCCTCGACTACACACGCCGTAGATATGACCAGCAAGTGATTTCTTTCCCCTACGCCGTCATTACGTTTTATGTCGCTCTTGTGAATCGTCCCGCCCCCTCTCCAACATACCAATCCCCGTGGCGCCGTGGGGGACCCTACGTGGGCCATCCTTCCCGCAGCTGGATTCCAACCATCTTCCCCAACTTTACTTCTTTCAGTTACCGCAGGGAGGAACTGGTTTCGAGTGAAATAGGGAAATTTGTTAAAATCTCCAAGGACAATCGAGATAGAAGCCTGAAAGTTGCCTATAAGTTTTCCCAGATTTCCTATAGTTCTCATGGTTTCTCTTCCCATTTAGTTTAACGGTGCCATTCTTTTTCCTACAATTCTCTTGTCGTTCATTTTCCCTTCAGAACCTTTTTCATCAACTTCTTTCTCTTCAATATACACCCTATCCAATTATTTTATCTTTTCTATGGCCTAATAATGGTGACATTGCATTGAAAAACACAAAATTAAAATTAATAGGCGTCGATCTAGGCGTCTGAAACTTTGCATACTTGCACTGTCATTAAGAATAAGCGAGTGTGAACATTTATAGGCTTCTACATGGTCTGTAAGTACGTATTATAAAAATGATTGCAACATTCTGAAACTCTTTTCTACTAAACATACATCCTGACTAGCTAATAGGCCATAGACTGAAAATTCCTATCACTAAGAACGCAACAATAGACTCCCTTTTTCTGAAAACAGTTATGTGAATCCGTTGTTTGTGATATAGAAATCTGAGTTATGTAAATTTATTTCTGTATAAACAATATATATAGGTAAATATGTCTTACTATAAATATTGGATTAAATTCAAAGTAAAGGGAATTTGTGTGAGCCAGTTAGTGTTAAGTCGTCTTTGGTGTTAGATCAATCTTGGGTTTCAGTTAGCCTACCATTCAGGAGTAGAAAGACTTTCTCGCCATTAGAGAAAGGTCGTCGAACTTCTCCCGGGACAAGAAGAAGTTTGGGTTGTCTAGGCTAAGCAGAGCCTGGGCGTAGACACACTTTACGCGACACCTTTATTCTCCAATGCTGTCTACTTCGTTTCATAAAATGAATTCAATGAATCTTACCTATGTGAGACAGGTAGAACAGTAAAGATACGCCTCAGTGAGAGCATCGTAGATGCTTTAAAAATGATTAAAAAATCCTTAATTTATTAACACATCTACATGACAGGGTCCACTCTCAGATTAAAGCAGTAGTACACTATAGTTCTTAAAATCAAATACTTAGACCAGTAAATCTATTATCTCGACTTTTCGACAAATATCTTTAGTCCTTGTCAGTAGCAAATAAAAATTTGAATTTGGCAAAGCGTTAAAAATTCCCCTATTTAGAATAATTTTTAACGCTTTGCCAAATACTTTGATTTTTATTTGCTCCTAACGAGAACAAAAGAGTTTTGTCGAAACGTCGAGATAATAAAAAGATTTATTGAACGAAGTATCTTTAATTTTAAGAACTATGAATGCCAACCAGGCAGCCTCTATCTTTACGATGGGGGGGGGGGGGGGGGGGTACACTATAGTATAAAACAGATCAATCATCAGAAATTGTATTGGAAGCCTTTGTCTCCCAGAAACTCCAATGCAATAAACCGGAAAAAAGGCCTTCCTGACCGTTACTGCAACATCCTGAAACAACCCTTGTAAATACCAAGCCTAGATAATAATTTTACTCTATTTCCATACCTCATTTGTGATTATTTTTCTTTTACTGAGAGATAAACATACTCGTACTTTTATTCCTCTTTTTGTTGCATTTAATCATTGGAACATTTTTACATATTGTCAATTCTGTAATACAATCTATATATACGTATAATGTATATAAGATCATCTTTATGCACCAGTCGAAAGACCAAAAGTCTGTGATACACACGACTACCAAAACGAAACTCTTCAACTTCGCATTTTTCTCGTAAGATATTTATTTGATAATTCAAATGAATACGATGGTTTCCTATTTTTAAATAGCTAAAATTATTTAAAAGAAAAAAATAAATGCAATTATTCTTAATGATGGAAATTTCCGCTGTTATTTTGAATGGGCAGCCTCTAATTATGTGACAACTTTTCTGAACTAAAATAATCCGATAACATGAAGATTGGTATATTTTTACATGATCGATAAGGAATCTAAGAAATTAAAAAGAAACCAAACTCTAGATTCCATATTATGTCAAAATGTGAAAGCAGGGAAAAATATTGGTATATTTGAATTGTTTTGTTTTTTTTTACATTTGCGCTAGGAGGATGGAAATGTTTTACTTATTGAAGCAGTGAAACTTCTTGATACCGTGTTTTCCCAAGAGACAAACGTGCTGCTCCTGAACAATGTCCAGGACCTCAGAAAACAACGCTGTCTTCGCGCCATCACCGACACCCAGGAATCCCCCGTCATCATGGCGCCTGGAGTCACCGGCATCGCTTTCAAATGTTACTGGGTACGACAGATGCATCTACATACATGTAAAAAAATTTAATGAAATTATATATTTGTCAAAGATAATTTGACAATTCTATCCATTGCCGAAACTTTAAACCTATGCATATTTTTACATGAGCGAGAGAAAAAGTCACCCTACCAATGAGGTTGAACATCTCAGAGAGCCAACCGAATCAAAATGGATAACTATAATTAACCAATCAGCCGTAGAATCACCAACGTGGTTCACCATTGGAGTTTACAGCAACATGAAACACTTATTGATGAATTACAGATACGCAGCAACGTATACTCACATAGAGTGCTCTCACTATCAGATACCAAGAAGACAATTGTACAATGAATGTGGCGCCTCTGCCACCGCTGCAGAGTTTGATGGAGAATACAAAGAAAAGGCGGATTCTAAAGACATTGTGTTTTCTGCACTCTAACATGTTTATCAATGTTACATCCCTATTGGTGTCAATAAAGGGTCAGGAATGATCGCTAGTAAAGGGGGAGAGAAGACTGAAGGAACCCTCCGCGAGTTGATGATCGGTAGCTACAATTTGATCCTCGGAATAATAGAGCAAAAACTATCTGAACAAACTACATTCAATTACTACACGGTACTACGAGTTACTACACGTGTAACAGAGTGTAATGGAGAAGTCAGAAGGTTTTATCTGGGAAGAGTAAGGCAGTAAGTAGAAAACAGGGAAAACTGAAATAACTTACTCGGAGGGTTCCATCCAGGTTTCTTATATTTAAAAAAAAGTATATGTTATTTTATCAACTACCTTTTTCCCATTAATGTACACGGCTTTTTTGACGTGCATTCTGATCCCTCTTACTCTGAAGTTGACATTGAAGACTTCAGCTTCCACTCGGAAAGATCCATACAACTGTATCTTCCGGAGCAGCTAGCATTCCAGAATTCCTTTATCGAGCCTCCTAATATGGAGAGGCCAATGATTCATAAACATCTCGTCATGGAATTACCTGAGATGAACTGACAGTTTCCCTAGCTTTCTGCATAGCTCTCATTAACCCCTCGGCCCAAGTAGGTTTCCTTAAAACTATCAACAAAAATAAAGCTATACTCACAGCTGCTGTTAAACTTTACAGCCTTATTTTCATTACACATGGCTATGCTCCTCCTTTAGAGGATTGTTTCGGTTTTTTACGTGCAGTGATCATTTGGATAAGCTGTACAGCATCACGGCCTTTTGGGTTTGAAAATTCGCATTGCGAAGTCCCCGTGTAGGTGGCAAAGAAATATTTAATCTCCTTATATCGTTAATTGTCAGAATAACGCCGTAGCTCTTATATCCAAACGGCATTAAAAGAAGCTTATCTCTCAGTTCGCTCCCGTTCTCATTGCCAACACTGCAGGTTTGAACACGTGTCTACACGTGGCCTGTTATTGACACACTAGACGAAAGGCCCGGGCAACGCCCGGCGTTTACCCGAGTGCGAATATATTTTAAAAACGTTGTCTTGGGTGGTCGCTATTGACAGGGTGGTCTGTATAGACAGGTGGATGTATCACACAGCTGATAACAGGGTTGTCTAGAGTGGGCGCCATAGACAGGGTGGTCTGTATAGACAGGCAGCTGATAACAGGGTTGTCTAGAGTGGTCGCTATAGTCAGGGTGGTCTGTATAGACAGGTGTATGTATCACACTGCTGTTAACAGGGTTGCCTAGAGTGACCGCTATAGACAGGGTGGTCTGTATAGACAGGTGATTTTAACACACTGATGATAACAGGGTTGTCTAGAGTGGCCGCTATAGACAGGTGTATGTATCACACAGCAGATAACAGGGTTGTCTAGAATGGCCGCCATATACAGGGTGGTCTGTATTGACAGGTGGATGTATCACACAGCTGATAACAGGGTTGCCTAGAGTGTCCGCTATGACAGGGTGGTCTGTATAGTCAGGTGGATGTATCACACAGCTGATAACAGGGTTGTCTAAGGTGGATGTAGCACACTGCTGATAACAGGGTTGTCTAGAGTGGCCGCTATAGACAGGTGTATGTATCGCACAGCTGATAACAGTGTTGTCTAGAGGGGGGCAGGGAGGCCACGTGTTCGCTGGCAGCCAATGGGCGCGCATTCTATCCGTGAGCTTCAGACATACAGACAAACAGACAGAATAAGGCAAATATATAAGTAGATTGCAGAGATTTTCAAGTGCGTC
>CP092864.1:181799742-181830137 GCA_030710605.1 Cordylochernes scorpioides
TGGACCCTGTCATGTAGATGTGTTAATAAATTAAGGATTTTTAAAATCATTTTTAAGCATCTACGATGCTCTCACTGAGGCGTAATCTTTACTGTTCTACCTGTCTCACACAGGTAAGATTCATTGAATTCATTTTATGAAACGGAGTAGACAGCATTAGAGAATAAAGGTGTCGCGTAAAGTGTGTCTACGCCCAGGCTCTGCTTAGCCTAGACAACCCAAACTTCTTCTTGTCCCGGGAGAAGTTCGACGACCTTTCTCTAATGGCGAGAAAGTCTTTCTACTCCTGAATGGTAGACTAACCGAAACCCAAGATCGATCTAACACCAAAGACGACTTAACACTAACTGGCTCACACAAATTCCCTTTACTTCGAATTTAATCCAATATTTATAGTAAGACATATTTACCTATATATATTGTTTAAACAGAAATAAATTTACATAACTCAGATTCCTATATCACAAACAACGGATTCACATAACTGTTTTCAGAAAAAGGGAGTCTATTGTTGAGTTCTTAGTAATGGGATTTCTCAGTCTATGGCCTAGGTTCTGTTAAAATAAGTGTTGATTCCAAACTTAGTAAAGTGCAGAGTTGGATATGTGAAGAAAGCATTATACATATATGTAAGTAGCCTTGTTAACATTTTAATTTCTGGGTAGATTTTTTAGGGATGAAAATTGCTTCTGTATTGTTACATCAATTTTAATGCGCCTTACATTTATTCAAAATAATCTATGATATTTAATATTTATTTAAAACAGAATATTTAAATTATGATCATTCCTTTTTATAGTTTCATTCCTTTTGTAATATTTATTGTACATATCTTGATTGGTTATTGGAGCGAGAGAGGACCTAGAAAAAAGACTGCGGATCACGACCTACGAGGAAGACCACGAATAAATAAACACAATAACGTTGAAAGGTAATTTATTGATATTTACTTTTATTTATTTACTTTTACTTTTATTTATTTGCTTTGAATATGGAAACCCGCTCGGGAAACGTGTATAACCAAAGAAGGAAGAAATCAAGGTCGACGACCCTGCAAAGCTGCAACTTGGTGCAACAATTGGTAGAGATGCTGGTTTCGAACCAGTTGCTTTGAACCCCAATATAGAAATTCCGAAATATGACGGGACAGAAGACCCTCGCTCATGGATAGAATCCCTCGAAGAGATTGGTTTCCTCGACCATTGGGCAGACTACATAATATCCCGTTATGCCGCCATGAACATGACGGGACGCGCTAAAACCTGGTTAAATTTGCACAAAGCTAGTTTCACGAGTTTGGAAAATATTAAAATCCGCCTCATTCAGGATTTTTCTCTGGACGTGAATAAAGAAGAACTTAGAATGAAGCTCAACAGAATGCAACACTGGAATGAACCAGCAATCAGGTTCGCGGAAGACATCCTAGTGTTGTGCAACAAGGTTGACCCCGCAATGGAAGAAGAAACAAAAATTGAACATGTTATTGGAGGACTGAAAAAAAGAGTACTCATTCTCGCTCTACCTGAACCCTCCTAAAACGACCGATTAACTTCTTGTCGTGTGCAAGAAAATGGATTCTTTTGAAAAGAAGTATCGGGAACGTGTGGAGAAATCCAGAAACCTGGACTAACCCAACCATTCACTACAAAAATATCTCCAACCTACACCAGAGATTGGTTCTGGAAGCCATAGTTTCAACCAAGCTACACAGTATAAATAGAAAAATAGACATCCCCGCAGTCTACTCAAACTACATTTCCAATTAAACTTTTTCAGATTCTACCTTTAGTATATTAATAACCCCCCCCCCTTTCCCACCATTTTCAGTCATACTAGTTTCAAATAGGTTTTTGTTCTCTCACTGGTCATTAAATTCCAATTTCATAGATGGCAGCCCAGAATACAACTTTTAACCGTACAAAAATCCACCCGTAATTGTTACCTGGATACAATTAGTTATACAGTTGAAGATCCATTACAGTCATATTTTTGTCTCATTGATATTCCTTTTTTCTTTCAACTAATGTTTTCTGCATTTCTTGATTTGCTCTCTAGAATTTTTATTTCCGTATTTTTTTTCACTTTTATAAATAGTTAAATTGATCATTTGCATGTCCTTCTTTATATTCTTAATATTTTTCCTTAATATTTTTATTTTTATTTCTATGTAAAACCAATACGTGTATATATTCCCTACAGCCATCGTTATCTTTTTTAGTATAGTTATATTTATGCCCGTTGAAGGACTTTTGTCGGAAAGCTCGTAGCATTCTTACAATAAAAGAAACTCATCTTCTAATCCTTTCTTAATTGAAATTTTAAAATATGTTTTTCAATAATAACTCTACATTTTAACTATTTTAAAAAGCATTTCTTGTGTTTTTTAATCTCAAATTGCATTTAAAAAAATTTATGTCCCAGACACAAAACCGAAATTTAAGGTATATAATTATTAATTTCTCAATATATTGTTACGACTTTTCTCAGCCGTCGATGTTTGCGTGCAAGGTTTCTGAGAAGACAATGTGGGTTCGTTTTGGATACAGCTTAGTACTATAGATTTATTACCAGATCTTTAGAAGTAGATTAATAGCTATATACAGTAGATGATGAACTTGCTTTCAATGCCGCCCCAGGTAGGTTCCTTCTCGTCCCTCTTTTGCACCGTCCTCCTCTTGTTCATCCACACGGTCCCGGAGCCCACTTCCCGTAGCCAACTTGCCGCGTCTGTCGCCCCCGCCGTTATCCTTGCTGCAGGTCTCGTTGTCACCAGACAGACTTCTCTCCCCAGACTGCCAGGTCTTCTCGGAGCACAAACCCCCGGCAGGCCGGCCGCTAACTCGGCTGTTTCCTTCACGACGACACCAGCTTGACTTCCCGTTTGCCGCCCCCTCCTCTGGACTTTGTCAATCAACACTTCCTTGAAGGGGCCCCTGCATACCTTCTTCTCTTGGCTTGCCCACTTCTTCTCTTCTACTTCTTTGCTGCATCGCTTCACTGCCCCCATCTCAATCATTTTCGTCCCGAAAAGGCTGATTTCACCAGCGGCGCTGATCGGCGGCCCTTTGATCTCCCTGACGTCTCTGGCCACATGAGGGTCGTCAGCCTCCCGGAAGCGTAACAGCGGAGTTAACACCAACCCTTGTTTGCAGAACCACATCTCAACTCGGGCTTTCTTTCCACTCTCAACCAGTGCCGACGCCATTGATTGGTCTCGCTGTCTAGCACAGGGCGGTGTTTCTCCACACGATGGAGGCCATATTTCACTGCCTACGATGCTCTCATCTGATATTTTGATTTCTCCTTGTGAATACTCTGTAGCCGCAATGTACAAAGGGTTGTGATCGTTTGTATTGCGCTTTCGCCGCTTCCTTCCACGACGGGGCTGTAGATCGCCGATCTTTACAGTGGATTCGTCCACCTGATCCACGCTGTCCATATCGTGGCCTCCCTTTTCTTCTTTAGGTTTCCCATTCTCTTGCTCTAGAGGCTCTCTCTTTCCAAACCCTTCAAACCTGGGCTTCTTAGTGCCGACCCCGCACAGGGCTGTGAATTTCTTAAATCTTCTGGAGGTGTCGGATCCCGTAGCAGTCTCAAGGTCGGTAGAACTTTTCCTAGGCGGTGGCTGCTTGATCTGCACCTTGTCGGGCGAAGGAACGAAGATGAATGGTACACATTCTTGGCACATCTTTTCAGCTTGCATTGCAGACGACGGCGCTGACACATTGCGCGCGACTTCCGTGTCACAGACATTGTCGTCGGACTTCCACAGAGCGTCCAATGCTCTATCCCGTTCAGTCGGGTCGCCGGCTCCAACTTCGGGGTGCTTCGACCATCTAGCCTTGTCGCACTTCCACGGAGCACCCAGCGCTGTCCCGTCCAGTTGGATCGCCGCTGTAGTCCCTGGCAGTCTGACACTGTCGCTGAAGACAGCCACGCCGTCACATTGCAGCTCACAAAGATCGTTGTTGTTTCCGTGGAGTATTTTAGAAATAATCCCAGGGGTTGGATTTTCGCTCTGTATATCACCTTGAGGGCATTCTCCTTCCGTCCGCTTGATTTCATACAAAACACTCGTGCCACAGCCGTTGTCGGAGGCGATCTCCTCCGCTACACAACCAGTCTGGATCATTTCCTGCTGTCGACATTCTTTGGACTTCTGGGTCACGGGAGAATCTTCTAGCGTAGATTATGACAGTTCACTTACAACGTCTCCTGACGTGATGGTCTTTGTTGTGATAGTCTTGTCGGGATCTTCATCACCTGGGATCGTCTTTTGTCCCTTCAGACATTGAATACGTGGGCTATTGGTTGCTGTGATTGTTTTTGAAAAGCCATCAGGATTTTCTGGCGGTAGTACATTGAACTTAACTTCGCAAGACATAGGAGTGGCAGAACGTTTGACATTCCGATTATGCTCGAGTCGGCTCAATGGAGTAATCCCTTTATTAGTCGATCTAACGTTTTCTCCGAGTACATCTAATTTCTGGCTTATCAGACTGAGCAATTTTGTGAATTTTTCAATTTCGAGGTCGGTTAGTTTTTCCATTTTTCTTTTTAAATTAGCGCAAAATAAAATCTTCAATTAAAATTAACTAAGCTGTATCCCTCTTCTGACACCAAATGTTACGACACTTCTCAGCCGTCGATGTTTGCGTGCAAGGTTTCTGAGAAGACAATGTGGATTCGTTTTGGATACAGCTTAGTACTATAGATTTATTACCAGATCTTTAGAAGTAGATTAATAGCTATATACAGTAGATGATGAACTTGCCTTCAATGCAGCCCCAGGTAGGTTCCTCCTCGTCCCTCTTTTGCACCGTCCTCCTCTTGTTCATCCACACATCCCGGAGCTCACTTCCCGTAGCCAACATGCCGCGTCTGTCGCCCCGCCGTTCTCCTTGCTGCAGGTCCCGTTGTCACCAGACAGACTTCTCTCTCCAGACTGCCAGGTCTTCTCGGTGCACAAACCCCCGGCAGGCCGGCCGCTAACTCGGCTGTTTCCTTCACGACGACACCAGCTTGACTTCCCGTTTGCCGCCCCCTCCTCTGGACTTTGTCAATCAACACTTCCTTGAAGGGGCCCCTGCATACCTTCTCTCTTGGCTTGCCCACTTCTTCTCTTCTACTTCTTTGCTGCATCGCTTCACTATATATGAGTCCTAAAACACCTGGTAAGCAACTGACTATTTATTATGATTAACCGCATAGGGCGTATTTTTGAAAAGCTTTTATTTAACTTGATTACACGTCTTTTTCAGGAATTTTGTAACCTATTTTTGACATAATTCCAGACCATTTAGAAGCCTAAACATTTATACACTCGCTCAATTTCGATGAAATTGTAAGCGTACAAAACTTCAGACTATTAGCTAGTCAGGATGTATGTTTGGTAGAAAAGAGTTTCATAATGTTGCAATCATTTTTATAATACGTACTTACAGACCATGTAGAAGCCTAAAAATGTTCACACTCGCTTATTCTTAATGACAGTGCAAGTATGCAAAGTTTCAGACGCCTAGATCGACGCCTATTAAATTTAATTTTGTGTTTTTCAATGCATTGTCACCATTATTAGGCCATTGAAAAGATAAAATAATTAGATGGGGTGAATATTGAAGAAAAATAAGTTGATGAAAAAGGTTCTGAAGGGAAAATGAACGACAAGAGAATGGTAGGAAAAAGAATGGCACCGTTGAACTAAATGGGAAGAGAAACCATGAGAACTATAGGAAATCTGGGAAAACTTATAGGCAACTTTCAGGCTTCTATCTCGATTGTCCTTAGAGATTTTAACAAATTTCCCTATTTCACTCGAAACCAGTGCCTCCCTGCGGTAACTGAAAGAAGTAAAGTTGGGGAAGATGGTTGGAATCCAGCTGCGAAAAGGATGGCCCACGTGGGGTCCCCCACGGCGCGACGGGGATCGGTATGTTGGAGAGGGGGCGGGACGATTCACAAGAGCGACATAAAACGTAATGACGGCGTAGGGGAAAGAAATCACTTGCTAGTCATATCTACGGCGTGTATAGTCGAGGGTGGACGTGGAGCGGGACGTTTCACAAGAGTGACATCCAGGGCGCCAATTTATAATTGTAACCCATAGTATTTGAATAAAAACATTTTAAAAATATATAAAACACTCGAGTAAAACCCGGGCGTTGCCCAGTTCATTCGGCTAGTACAGAGGGTGTTCACACTTATAGGAAGCGAGCGACCGGTGTAAAAAGGAACTATTACTTTATTTAAAAAAATCAACAACCTGGAATTCGAAAAGGCTTAAGCTAATTCTAACACGCAATACATATATTTTGTTATTAAAAAAAATGCCCTTCAAATACAATAATTTCATAAGATGTTATATTTTAGGACTTTCCAGAGCTAATCTTACCTATTTGGACATAATTAAAATATGCAAACAATATGATATCAACATTTCTAAAAAAGGTATTTATAATATTATTCACGACAAAAATATCAAGTTTTTATTCAAAGCACCTACGGAGGAATAGACAAAAGATTATCACCCTATATCTGAGAGAACTCCTGCAACTGTCAAAAAAGTGAAAAATATATTACAAAAGAAAATCCTATGCCAAAAAGAGATATAGCCAAATTAATAGGAACACCAGTGTCAACAATAAATAAAATAATAAATAAAGATTTAGGCCTAAAAGCTACAAAAAACATGCGGTTCACAAATTGTTTCAGAGCCATATTCGTCAGCGACACACTATCAGCAGATATTTTTATGAAAATTTCTTGGCTGCTGATAGATGGAAATTTATTGTTACATATGACGAAGCATGGGTATATTTAACCGATTGCGACAGAAAAAGAGCTATATACTATCAAAAAAGGGTGGAAAAATCTAGGCCAATTTGGGTGAAGGAATGTGCCGAAAGTTACCCCAAAGGATTTATGGTGGCATGCGGTATATCATATGAAGGAAAATTAAAAATAAGAAAAGTTGAAAGAAATGCCAAAATAAACTCGGAGTACTATCAAAACAACATTTTAGAACCTATATTTTAAAATAATATTCCCTCTATCTATTCCCTCTAGCAACAAAGTCTGGTTTCACCATGATAACGCCACAAGTCATACCTCATCTTCAACCCAAGCTTATTTGGAAGATCTAAGGCAAATAACAGGGATCAACACTATTCCAAAGAACAGAACCCCTGTAAAATCTCCTGATTTAGCCCCGATGGATTTTTGCATTTTTGGATGCCTTAAAAGAGCACTTGGAAAGAGACATCCTAGGACAATTGAAGGTCTCTGGAATGTGGTAAAGGAAGAATGGGATCTTTTGAGTATGACCATGATCAGCAAGTGTCTGCTATCGTGGAAAATCAGGTGCCGTTCTGTAAATAAACAAAAAGGCTTTCAAATAGAACATTTGAAAATTTTCAAATATAGTGTTCATTTTTAATATTTTATAATTAAACTTGTTTGCTATAAGTGTGAACACCCTCTGTATTTAATAAAATTGAAAACGCCAGATTCTAATAAATGACCGCCTCCAGGAAATCCCTTTATTTGTTGGTGGTTTCCATGGGAAGTTCTACTGTAGCTCAAAATAACCGCATTTAATACCCGGCTATCCTATATTTCATTCCGAGTATAGCTTCGCAAACGTTTGAAGATACCGTTCCCATTTTAAAAAATAAATTTTGTAACCCATTCCCTCATTTCTCAGTAATAGTCTTTTCTCATGATAAAGCAATTTGGTGTTTTCGATCCAAATAGAAACAATTATCACAAAGCAATAACGCGCCATCTATACATATAAAATGAAAGTATTTAAGAGCACGAATGTTTCTTTTAAACACACATAACTAGCCGAATGACACGGGCAACGCCCGTGTTTTACCCCGATTGAATGTTTTGATTCAAATACTATTTGTTACAATTATAAATTGGCGCCTTAAATAAATGCATATATTAGTTAATAACTATAGCCTATGTGCTTTATCTGTCTATGTACTGTTGGCTTCCGTAGGCGTCTCTTACTGGGAAAAAGAAAGAGAGGATTCTATTTTGTTATTAACTAATATATGCATTTATTTAAGGAGCGACCCGCTCCAACACAATAGTTACAAAAACCAAAAAGCGAGTGGGGGGGGGGGGGGGGGGGGGGGCAAAGTCAAAAACAAAGTGTCTCGCGTAGTGGCGGCGCCATCGTAGCCACGTGATCGTAGCCAACCAATAGGAGAGCGCCATTCCAAAAAAAAAAGCAAACGGTGACAGAGATGATGACGCTCGTAACTGTATATAGAATACAAACTTCTACTGCCCTTACTGCAATGAAAAAATATATTGGGAGGGCTTGGCTCATCAGTGGTGAACCCTCCCAGCGGTTTCGCCAATTTAATCCACCAGACCGCTTCTCAGAGCTCTAATACTTTATTGGACGATTCTGCTTATATACGCAGCACTGAAGGATGGAATCTCAGAAATGTGGTTTTTCAAAAAAACTATGGACATAAGCTTATTTGACAGTAGATTTACATTCAAATATTTGCATCGAGCAATGCTCTTCCGCAAACAATAAAGACAAGGCCAGTTAGGCATAAATTAACACAAAGCAATAACGCGCCAAATTATAGAAACTGTTTATGCCGCTGGATTTTTAGAAGTTAATTGAATGGTATAAAAGGGTAATATCTGTTTTCAAAATATTAAACTATTAATGCTCAAATTTTTTTTTTTTTTTGAAAGTATAAACGATTTCCTACTGACCTTACTGAAAAGATGAAATTTCGAAGGGCCAAGCTCATCAGTGGCTAATCCTCCCAGGAAACATCATATGAGCCAGGCCTACCAAATATTTTATCTTTGAAGCAAGGGCAGTTTAGAAAAGCGTTCAATTAAAAAAAGAAACATTTTGGCGCATCCTTATAATTTATATTATACTATTGAAAAAGATTGACCTTCTTGAACATAGTTATGATAATACTAATTGTGATGAAAAGTAGCCCATATGGAAATATTGTATAGTGTATATTCTCGAGTAGTATTATGCCTAATTTTGTGAAATAGTGAAAATATTCAAATTTTGAATACATATTAACTGATTTCATTATATTGGAAAGAAATCTATTGTAACAGTCAAAACTTCACACACATATCCTCAAAATATTTAATTTCATTTCGAACTAAAACTATCAAAAGTGAAATTAAACATTAAAATGAAGGATGAGCCTGATGTATCTTGAAGTATTTAAAGATCACGTTCATGTAAATCGCCATGTTCAATTATAAGCAATCGGTTCCTTTTCTCAGTCAGTAATGTCATCACATCTCTAAATCCATGCTGCCAAATAAGATGGGAATGCAATTTAAAAATTCTTCACTATTTTCCATAATTCAGGGTAAAGTGTCGGTGTTGATTTTTGAAGCCTATATTATTGAGATCCACTTTTTACTTCTTCATTTGTTGTGATTTCTATGAGTTACACTTCTTGATATCGTTTTGAAATTAGAGAAACCCCTAAATAAATCTTTAAATAAAAAGGCATATATTGGATCAAAATATAATTTATTTTGACAATATTTCAGTTATGTGCCGCTTAATTTGTTGTTGACACACTTTAAAATGTTATAATACCTTGATAAAGGTTGGCGTTCAGTCAACTGAAATATTGGTAAAATAAATGATATTTTGATCCAACTTCTTGATATGATAAGATAAACTCTGCTGTGATTATATGTGTTAAATAATCTCTCTAACCCAATTTGGTATTTTAATTCATATTTGGAATATCGTTTAGTCATTATTTTAAGATCATCACGGGGAAAACTTCCAAATGTTTACAGTATGTTAATAAAGATACGTCAACCCCTAAAATATCTGAACGTCTCCAAATAATCACTAGCCCCCACTGTGGTATCAATAGGAATCATTGGTTTAAAAATAGGGAGAGATTAGTCTTCAACTACACCACATATCAATAGAGGTCAAAAATATTTGATTTGGTATTTAATAAGTATTAAAAGTTGAATAATAACATGGAAAATCATCAAAAGGAGAATAAAATCTTGAGTGAAAAGTCTCATGTAGGTTTTTTTTCATTTATACGAGCTTTTCGAGCATTTCTGTCCTTCAACAGGAATAAAAAAAGAACCTTCTTTTTCAATAAGTGCTCTGGTTACGTTTCCTCGTTGATTGCTCGGGTTGAATTGGGACATGATGAATATATTTAAGTGAAGAATGTGAAATTGTGACTTCATGGACAGCCAAACCTGCAATAATTGTGTAATTTAATAAACACCTCTCTCTAGAGAGAGAATTCAACCATTTGGACGGATAGATTTCCACTGTTGTTTTATATTTTCAAGTTAAGAATATTGTTTATTGAGTGGGAAGTGTATATACACATGTATAGTCTTGGTCAGATTTGTGTTTTGAGAGGAAGCTGCACCTATCATAAGGTGTTTTATATGCTTAAATTACGTCTTCATTCAAAACTTTAAAATGTCCTCTTTAAAAAAAATGTTTTAGTTAGTAAAGCCATACTGAGAATATAATGGTTGCCCTATGTAGATGCATGTTACCGGATATATGAGTAAAGACTATAAGTAGATACAGGTAGCCCAATGTTTTATTTCCATAAATTATATCCTAACACATGTGGATTCCTGAAACGTCCAACAGGTAAGGTCGTGAGGTAGGAGTCTGGTAATGATGTCTGGATCTAGCCGTGCTTGAAGAACATGTGGTGGTGTCCATGGTCTCCGCCAATGTTGACACTGTATCCATGGTGTTTACCATCGTCCCCGTGGTCGTCATGGTGGTGGTGGTCGCCCTCGGAGGCGTAGCCATGGTGGTCGTCATAGCCGCCGTGGTGATGGTCTCCGCCACCACCGTAATGATGATGATCATCTCCTCCGCCGTAATGATGGTGGTCTCCGCCGCCACCGTAATGATGATGATCATCTCCTCCGCCGTAATGATGATGGTCCCCACCGCCATATCCTCCGTGATGATGATCATCTCCACCGCCATAACCTCCGTGATGATGATGGTCTCCTCCATCATGATGGCCTCCATATCCGCCTCCGAATCCACCTCCATCGCCGCCGCTGCTGAAGCCAGAGCTGTGGTGCTTGCCTCCACCGTATTTCTTACCATGAGATGAACCATCCTTGTGATCGGATCCATAGCCTCCCTTCTTGTGATGGGATCCTCCGTGCTTGTGCTTGGAACCGTCAAAGTGATCCTTGTGGTATTTGCCCCCGTGCTTCTTGTGGGAATCGTCGCTGGTGTGATGCTTGCCACCTTTTTTCCATCCGCTGCCATGATGGCTGGAGTAGCCGTTCTTTCCGTGTTTCTCGAAATCCTCGCCGTGCTTCTTGGCATGCTTATAATGCTTGTGGTTGTCATCCTTCATGTACTTGCCTCCATCCTTGTCATAGTAATCTTCATGGTCGGCATGCTTCTTCTTGTAGTCGCTATCCTTGAACTCATCGTTGTAGGTCTTCTGATCGCCGTATTCTTCCTTGTGGTAAACATTCTTGAAGCCCTTGTTCTTGTGGGCTTTGTTCTTGTAGTATTCTCCCCCAGCCTTTGCAGACTTACTTCCTTTGGCTCCATGCTTGTCATGACCGAAGGCCCCATGTGCTGCCCCACCGCTACCGTGGTTCAGTCCTTCCTGTTTCATGTGGTGCTTGCCGAATTCCTCTCCGCCCTTCTTGAAGCTGCTGTCGCCGCCGGAGGAGTGGTGGGAAGAGTAGCCATCTGAGCCATGTTTCTTGCCCGACCCATAGGAGCCGTAGGAGTCCCCGTGGGAGGAATGACCCTTGGAGTCAGAGTCGTCCTTGTAGTCGGAGTATCCGCCGGAGTGGTGGCCGTGTTTGTGGCCGCTGTGGTCGTCGTGGCCGTGGTGCGAAGAGTGGTGGTCGTCTCCTCCCTTCTCGAAGTGGTGCCCGTGGTGGTGGGATTCCAGCGCCAGCAACGTCTCCCCTAGCTTCTTGGAGCCGTCGGCGACGGTAACAGCCGCAACCAGGGCGAGAACAAGCTGCACATCACCACATCACTCTCAACACATTGTCTTCTCTCGTCGTTAATATTTTCGAGCATCTTCTCTTTCTATATATGTTTTTACACTATTATGACTATATATAAATATATTGAACTGGAAGTGTTCCTTTATCGTGAAATATAACTTTATCCTTTTTCCTACATATGTTTCTTCCTCCTTTTGTGCATTATTCAATCCTATCCATGACCAGATTTACACAGTTATATGTTCCTTCTTACACAGCTATATACCATGGTACACATTATATTAATCTACACTCCCCACAATCTTATATTAGCACATGCTCTTCTCTCTCATCTGCATACTTTCTTTCATACATATGTAAATCATTCTGAGCAAACATAACGCTACCTTAACACTAACTTGTGAACATTCTTTTTCACTTGTGCGTTGCAGCATTCTTTTATTATACACCTTTCTATCAATTATTGAAACACAATAGATTACACTAAAATAGAGACAGGTCTAAGCTTTAGCATTATGTACCAATGAATCTACAATATACCAAACTGTGTATAATCACGAGTTACATTGTATGCATTCAGAGTCTGTTTTTTTTTTTATCATTGCGGAAGAACAAGGTTATACGAACCCTCAATATTAAGGAATGACTTGAATTTCATAAAATGTAGCTAATAGGTATTTATTATCATATATATTCCTGTTATATCTCTTCAAATAATTGCCAAAAGGTATCCCAACTACTTGTTCATATATTGGCACCAGAGGCCCTTCTTAGACCCAGAGAAATCATGGAGATGAAGAATAGTAGCAAGTTTGATATTGGCCCACAGAAAGGAATGGATCTCTATGGTTGTTAATCTTCAGATCATCTAAGCCGGCCCATATAAATGGAGAAACGATTGGACAAATTGTCAGCATGGCAAAATCTCTACCATCTATATATTATGTTTCTGAATGAGTCCAACAAATCTATTTTATATATTTTGTAGGGAATAATTAAAATATGTATTTATACGACTGTAACAATGTGTACTGGGACACAATAACTCTACAGCTTAGGGTTTCACTACCTGGATCAAAGTAATGGAGAAGACCGAGCTTCTTAGAGCCAGACCTGACCGTTTCTCTAAGAGAAAAGCAAAACTCTTATATCAAACGGAAGAAGTTGGGGTTTACATAGCCGTGAGCATCAACCTATTTAAAATAAAATTTTGGTTCCCAAACTTGCACTTAGTTATAGGGTCTTTATACAGTCTCTTAGCCCCTAAATCACATAATCTCTTACTTGACGCTGAAAGACCTTCGAATCGGTGATGGCACTACATGAGGTTTTATGAAACATTTCTAAATGAATCACTAACCTTGAAATTAACGGTCACAAGTTTTCCTGAAAGAAATAGTTCATGAAAAAATGTATATTACAGAATGTTTATAAATTTATAAATTAATTGCCATCTATTGAAACAATTTGAAACAAATAAATTTACTGGCAATGTGTTTCTTTTTAATAATATCATCAAATATTATCTCTACAGAACTTACTGCAATGATATAATTTATTGAATGAGAGAGTTTGGCTTAGAATGACAACATAATGTTTATATAAATCAAAAGTTCATACAACTATGTTCATATTAATATAAAATTACTAAAGAACTCTTTAAACTATATTTATATATAGATATTTTTAGGATTATAAATAGAATATCATTCTATATTTTATGACGATCACTTATATTAATCTTTATGCTTTATAATAAAGGTAAAATAAATGACAGATAAAATAAAGTACATACACACTCTCTCTCTTTTTCTCATTTAAATATAAAACTTACCAGGCCCTCTCATTAATTTTTATATTGCAGTAAGGGCAGTAGAAATTGTTTAATTTTCAAAAGAATCATACGCGTCTTTGATAGTTTCGAATTTTCATAACAGATGGCGCGCGAATTCATCATAATATAAAACATGCCGTTAATTTTATATCATGTAAATTTATTTAAAATCCTTTGAAAGTTGTATTTTATAATTTTTATAAATGGATCAAATTTTATTGATGGCCCCCTAAAAAAGTAGGTAAAGGTTTATAAATATCGACATTTGACAAAAAAGTCACAGTATCAAGTTTATTTTACTATGCTCTGTGTACGTTCTTTTTTAAATGTTGATATATTTGTTTCAAATAGAAAATTTCCTAATCATGATACGAAAGGTTTATGAAGTCTGACAGAAAAATACATTTGTTTTTAAATACAAGATTATAAATAAAATAGTAATTGCATCAATTTGTAAATTTTGGCGTATAAAGCATATCTTTAATCAGCACTTTTTTCCCCCGAGTTATTTCTTACATTTAGAGAAAAAAATTAAAGATCGTATTGTGGGGAGAAAACCCCGAGATTCGTAGAACCATTTGAATCGAGGAAGCCACTTCTGATCACGTTCGTTCTGCAAGAGCATGGTTATCATAGACCTGCACTAAAATACGATGACTCTCAGCAGCTATTTCTTCATATTGAAGTAATGAAGTAAAACTATTCGCAAAACACATTATTTGGTAAAAAAAGTGTGTTGACATTTTAGGAGCAAACAGAAACTAGGTTGTTTATACTTCAGAGAAATGGCGGTTACTGAAAAAAGAAGCCTTATGATGACGCTTCAAAATAAAGGTGTTGCCAGATGAAACAGTGGAATAATAAACTAGTAGCGCCATCTTTATCAAAACCGCACGAACATATTTATACTTCCAATAGATACTATAAAAAGATTATGCGAAATTGAAACCTCAAATCTTTCAGTTGAACCTTGCCAAAATGATCACAATAAATAAATACAAATAATTAATAGGTTAAAAAAAGAGAATTTATCTAGCAGAGCAAATAAAAATTGAGGAGAAATATATCCAAAATAACGTAATTTTAATCAGATAATGTGCCGCATTCAGTCAATTTGGAATAAATTACAAATATGATTCATTCTTCTACATAAATATAGTATGCATAAATAATGAGATGCTTGTTGATATTTTCTCTTTATCACTATACCGGAGACAAATGCAGCGAGAAATATCTGTATAGAAAGTAATAGGAGGTTGATATTCTGAACAATATCTTTTCAGGTCAATTCTACGACAATAACCGAGCTAAAGATGGCTGTGAATACATTGATTTTAATGATTGGTTAGAATATTGAACGGGTATAATAAGATAAAAAGGCGTTATAAAATATCGTGATGTAGTCTTAAGTTATGTGTGGATGGCTATAGAGTCAACAACGCTGAAGATTTTCAATCAAATTGAAACTTAGAATTGCCAAAAAAAAGAAAAATTAAAACACATGATAGAGTAGGACAAGGCAGAATAAAAAAGAACCTCAGAGATATCAATATGAAGTTAATTATAATAGTAAAACTCAAGTGCCGAAAGCCAAAATGATCCATGTTAAGTGAAACGCTTCCATCAAGTAGACTGTCAATATGATTTGGCAAAGAAAAAACAGCTAAACAAAAAGTATGAAAAGAATGAGAAGTTAGAAGACATAAGGCAGTATATAAATCCACTTTCATAAAGTGCGGCAGTGAAGCACCAGTGGAAGGACTTACCCAGGGAAGGAGACCCATGTCTGTGCCGAGGTCCGGGCCTCCGCCACCTTTATACCAGACCTCGATACACGCTCCAGCGGCTCCTGCCACCTACACCACAGATACCATCGCACTGACGCAACCCAATTTCCTCCGTGGACTTATCGGATCGTAACCCGGGTGTCGGCAATATTCCTGGGTCCATGGGGTGACATTGAGGAGCTAAGAGTCACTGGGTTGGGATTTCATAGTATACATTGTTGGATGTCCTAAGGAAGTCTGAATACATTGTTGAAAGCAAAATGGTGTTATAAAACTAAATATACATTGTTGAATGTCTCACGGAAGGCTAAAGTTAGTCATTGTTGAAAGTACCATGGTAGTATAAGTTCAAAGTATATTTTTGGATGGATCACGGAAGTGTAAAGTACATTGTTGAAAGCATCATGGTAATAATAAGTCTAAATATACATTGTTGAATGTCCACCACGAAGGTCTAAAATTAACCCATCGTTTAGAGCACCATGGTAATATGAAGTCAAAGTATACATAATTGGATGTTACATGGAAACTTAGGCTTCAATGTAAAATATGAAAAGATTTCAGAAATTCTTTGAGAAGCTTTGAACCTTATCATATTAGTAATTCGTAAAATATTACAAATTATCTTTCTTTCTCTAAAGAATCTCACGATATTTTTCACAAAAATGCTTCTATGGAACAACTAATTTGGTTCTTATATTTATCTGTACATTCAACATTGATTTTAACACTCATATATATAGTTAACAGCTATGATGGATTAAGGCTTCATTCTAATAAAAAATGTTTATTATACTTAGGGTTCCATCCATATTTACATATATCTATTCTATATATGAAAAGGTTTACATAAATCTTCAGAACATTCCATGAAGTTCTATTACTCAGTCTTTTGTGAAACCACTGAAATATGACTCTTTGTCTAATTCTTAGAAATTTACAATGAATATATATTATTTTATTCTATTAACACACCTTCCTTAAAAACTTAAGACTATTTCAACTTCGGACAATACATGCCAAGTTCAACAATGTACATTGACTTTAGACTTCTAGAGAGATTGAAATGATGTAGCTTAACTCTAAACACCTTTGCAATGTCAACAAAATTTCTTTATATCAGATATCCATGGAGCGCCCAGAAATATAGCTTGACTTCAGACTTCCATGCCACGTTCAACAATGTAGCTCGGCTTATGACTTCTAGGATATCTACAACAACAATGATCCTTGACTTAAGGCATCCATACCGCGACTAACAATGTACCTTGACATAATACATCCATGTCACGATAAACAATGTACCCTGACTTTAGATATCTGTGGGATTTCTAATAATGTAAGTTGTCATCAGACTTCCAGTTTCTTTATATTAAAATACCACGAAACATCCTACAATGTACTTTCACTTTAGATATCCGTGTGAAATGTCCAAAAATTACCTTTAAACATATCTGGAATCAAAAGCAAAATTCAACTAAAGATTCCTTACAAAGGAGCAGATGTGCCGACTCCAAACTTGCGCAAAAATCTTGAATATTTCAGGAATTGCTCGAATTTTGAAGAAAAGGATAATCACAGGTGATGAAATATGAGACTAAGGGTGTTACAGTGAAACCAAGAGTCAATAAGCGAGTGGCGAGATGAGGGGGTGAGCTTAGATATAAAAAAATATCATGAATGTTTAAATTGAAGGTTGTTATATTTTGGACAATAAGGGCATTACAGAAAAGCATAGAACGCCGCAAAAGAGTTGCGTGTTTCATGCTTTTTTATTTGTCATCTCCGAAATCTTGTGATAATGACGAAGAGCATTGTTCACCAAGAATATCTTCCAGAAGTCACATAAAGGTTAAATATGTAGTTTATTCGGACATGCTGAGACAATTTTAGAAAATAAAATAGTAAAAATTCCAGAAAATGAGATAATAGCAATTGTATCCTACACTACGACAATTCCCGCTCATAAACAATGCATTTAATTCTGCCGTTAAAAAAAAAAAAGACGATATTAAAAATTATTTAAACGACCTTATTCCCCTGTTATAAAACTAATTCATTAATATTTCCTAAACTCAAATCAGCACTAAAAGAAAGGCGCTTTGACACAAAGAATGATATTATTTACAAAATCACCAGAACACTAATGGTGCTTTAAAAAATTAATTACCAACGTGTGAAACGTCTCGAGAATGGGCATTTGTACCGACATTTATTGTATGCTATACTACCATAAAAAATTAAAACAGCCATGGGATTTTTCATGTTCCAGACCGGGAACATATTGGACACATTTTTTACCTATCAAAATAACGAAAAATGGACACTCAAGAGTAATATAATCTTTCAAAAGATAACTGTAAACACGGTATAAAATAATTTAAAAATCCGGTGGATCAATCCAAGCAATTCACAACCAAATCCGACATAGTTCTGTACAATTATGTTCTTCCAAAGTCACCCAGAGTCCCACTCATACTGCCTATAGTTATCTTGTCATCTATTTCTGGCGATAAAAATACAATTGAATTCTTCCAATATCTGTGTTTGGAAATGGAAAAAAAAAATAATTCTCCATTAGTTAACTCATTACTGTAAAGTTACAATCGATACAGAAGGAACATTGCTTTATATCGATGCCTTAATTATTAAATCACTGGATGATGTTTCCTTCTCACCGTAAACTAAAAACCTACTTTCAAAAATGCTCTAGAATTCTTTTTAATTCATTCCGCCGACATAAAATATCTGTAGCCAAAACCTTAACGGAACGAATATATACATTATTCATTCATTATATTTGAAAGTACAGAGAAAGGAGATAGCTAAATAAATATCATATTTTAGATCGAAGAATATATTCAAACTCATTTTTTTATTCGCGGAAATTAGCTAGGCTTGTCCTCCCGTCCGAAACTAAACATACAATAGCAAGTCTGATGCTTCATCCAATAGACAACCATGAATAAGTTATTTCTTCCATGTTTAAAAACTCAAAAAGCCGTTTTTTTTTCTTTATCATGTTTGGATTTCTAAGTCAATTTAATAGATAGGAAAGTATAAATATTGGGATCAGGAACAAACATAAAACATACTAAGAAAACGAAGCAGAAATTCCTAATTTGCCATCACAAGCAGAACCCGGCAACATCTTCAATCTCGACATCGTGAAATGTCATTGCCACCTGATAAATTCAAAGAGTAGCAGTAATATTATTCCTAGAATCCCCCTTCATATCTCATCAGAAGGTCCAATTATTGTTCGAGAGCTGAAACTCCCACAACACGCACTACCATCCTATAAGAGAAATATTATTCCTAGTATCCCTTTTCATCTCATCAGAAAGTCCTAGCATTGTTAGAATAATGAAACTCCCACAACAAACACTACCATCCTATAAGAGAAATATTATTCCTACAATCCCCCCTTCATCTCATCAGAAAGTCCAAGCATTGCCAGAAGTTTGAAACTTCCACAACACGCACTACTATCCTATAAGAGAAATATAATTCTTAGAATCCCTTCTTCCTCTTATCAGAAAGTCCGAACATTGTTTGAAGCTTGAAACTCCCACAACACACACTATCATCCAATAAGAGTAATATTATTCCTAGAATTCCCCCTTCATTTCATTAGAAACTCAAAGCATTGTTAGAAGACTGAAACTCCCACAACACACATTACCATCCCATAAGAGAAATATAATTCTCCTAGAATCCCCTTTTCATTTCATCAGAAGGTGCAAGCAGTGTTAGAAGACTGAAACTCCCACAACACACAATACCACCCTATAAGAGAAATATCCTAGAATCCCATATCATCTCATCAGAAAATCCAAACAATGTTAGAAGGCTGAATCTCCCACAACACACACTACTATCCTATAAGAGAAATAATATTCCAAGAAACCTTCCTTTATTAAAACAGAACGTCCGAGCATTGTTCGAAGTCTGAAACTCCCACAACGCACAGTACCATCCTAAAAGAAAAATATTATTTCTAGAACCCCCCTTCATTTCATCAGAAAGTCCAAACAATGTTAGAAGTCTGAAACTTCCACAACACACACTACTATCCTATAAGGGTAATATAATTCCTAGAATCCCCATTCATCTCATCAGAAGGTCCAATTTTTGTTCGAAATCTGAAACTCCCACAGTATGCATTACCATCATATAAGATAAATATTATTCCTAGTATCTCCTTTCATCTTATAAAAAAATTCATACATTGTTAGAAAGCTGGAACTCTCACGACACGACCTACCATCCTATAAGAGAAATATTATTTCAAGAATCCCCCTTTCATCTCATCAGAAACTCCAAGCATTGTCAGAAGTTTGAAACTCCCACAGCACGCACTACTATCCTATAAGAGAAATATGATTCTCAGAAACCCTAAATCATCTTTTCAGAAAATCCAAGCATTTTTAGAAGACTGAAACTCCCACAACAAACACTACCATCCTATAAGAGAAATATAATTCTCCTAGAATTCCTTCTTCATCTCATCAGAAAGTTCAATCATTGTTTGAAGACTGAAACTCTAAAAAACGAACTACTATCCTATAGGATAAATATTATTCCTAGAATCCCTCCTTCATCTAATCATAAAGTCCAAGAATTTGTAGAAGACTTAGACTACCACAACACTCACTATTATCCTATAAGAGAAATATTATATCTAGAATCCCCCCTTCATCTCATCAGAAAGTCCTAGCCTTGTTAGAAGTCTGAAACTCCAGCAACATACACTCTCATCCTATAAAGGAAATATGATTCCTTGAATCCCCCCTTCATTTCATCAGAAATTCCAAGCATTGTTAGAAAACTGAAACTCCCACAACACAAACTATCATCCTTTAGAAGAAATATCATTCCTAGAATCCCCCATCATCTCATCAGAAGGTCCACGCATTTTTAGAAGTCTGAAACTCCCACAACACACACTACCATCCTATAAGAGAAATATAATTCTTAGAACCCCCCCATCATCTTATCAGAAAGTCCAAGCATTTTTAGAAGACTGACACTCCTACAACATACACTACTATCCTATAAGAGAAATATAATTCCTAGAATCCCTTCTTCATCTCATCAGAAAGTCCGAGCATTGTTTGAAGACTGAAACCACTACAACACACACTACCATCCTATAGGAGAAATATTATTTCTAGAATCCCTTCTTCATTTAATCAGAAAGTCAAAACCTTGTTAAAAGTCTGAAACTCCCACAAAACACACTATCATCCTATAAGAGAAATATTATTCCTAGATTCCCCCCATCATCTCATCAGAAGTCCAAGCATTGTTACAAGTCTGCAACTCCCACAACACGGACTACCATCCTATAAGAGAAATATTATTCTCTCTTCGAATCCCCGATCATCTCATCAGAAAGTCCAAGCATTGTTAGAGAATTGAAACTCCTACCACACGCATTACCATCCTATAAGAGAAATATAAGTTCTAGAATCCCTACTTCATCTCATCAGAAAGTCCAAGCAATGTTGGAAGTCTGAAACTCCCACAACACGCACTACCATCCTTTAAGAGAAATATTATTCCTTGAATCCCCCATCATCTCATCAGAAAGTCCACGCATTTTTAGAGGTCTGAAACTCCCACAACACGGGATACCATCCTATAAGAGAAATATCATTCTCTTAGAATCCCCCATCATCTCATCAGAAAGTCCAAACAATGTTAGAAGTCTTAAACTCTCACAACACACACTACTATCCTATAAGAGAAATATTATTCCTAGAATCCCCCCTTCATCTCATTAGAAAGTCCAATCATTGTCAGAAGACTGAATCTCCCACAAAACGCTCTACCATCCTATAGGAGAAATATAATTCTCCTAGAACCCCCTCTACTTCTCATCATAAAATCCAAGCATTTTTAAAAGATTGAAACTCCCACAACACGCACTACCATCCTATAAGAGAAATATAATTCTCCTAGAATCCCCTCTTCATCTCATCAGAAAGTTCAAGCATTGTTAGAAGACTGAAACTCCCACAACACACACTACCATCCTATAAGAGAAATATTATATCTGGAATCCCCTCTTCATCTATTCAGAAATTCCAAGCATTGTTAGATGTCTGAAACTCCCGCAACACACACTACCATCCTATAAGAGAAATATTATTCCTAGAATACCCCCTTCATTTCATCAGATCGTCCAAGCATTGTTAAATGTCTGAAACTCTCACAATACACACTACCATCCTATAAGAGAAATAGTATTCCTAGCACCCTCCCCCCCCTTCATCTCATCAAAAGTCCAAGCATTGACAGAAGTCTGAAACTCCCACAAAACACACAACCATCCTATAAGAGAAATATAATTCTCCTAGAACCCCTTCTTCATATTATCAGAAAGTTTAAGCATTTTTAGAAGACTGAAACTCCCACAACACGCACTACCATCCTATAAGGGAAATATTATATCTAGAATCCTCCCTTCATCTATTCAGAAAGTCCAAGCATTGTTAGATGTCTGAAACTCCCGCAACACACACTATCATCCTATAAGTGTAATATAATTCTCCTAGAATCCCTTCTTCATCTCATCAGAAAGTCCAAGCATTGTTTGAAGACTGAAACTCCTACAACACACACTACCATCCTATAAGAGAAATATTATTTCTAGAATCCCCCCTTCACATCTATTCAGAAAGTACAAGCATTGTTATAAATCAGAAACTTACGCAACATTCACTACCATCCTAAAAGAGAAATATTATTCCTAGAATCTCCCCTTCATCTCATCAGAACGTCCGAATACATTGTTACAAATCTGAAACTCTCACAACACGCACTACTGTCCTATAAGAGAATTTTAATTCCTAGAAGCCCTTCTTCATCTTATCAGAAAGTCCAAGCATTGTTAAAAGACTGAAACTCTCACAACACGCACTACCATCCTATAAGAGAAATATTATTTCTAGAATCCCCCCTTCACACATCTCATCAAAAGTCCAAGCATTGTCAGAAGTCTGAAACTCCCACAAAACACACAACCATCCTATAAGAGAAATATAATTCTCCTAGAACCCCTTCTTCATATTATCAGAAAGTTTAAGCATTTTTAGAAGACTGAAACTCCCACAACACGCACTACCATCCTATAAGGGAAATATTATATCTAGAATCCCCCCTTCATCTATTCAGAAAGTCCAAGCATTGTTAGATGTCTGAAACTCCCGTAACACACACTACCATCCTATAAGTGAAATATAATTCTCCTAGAATCCCTTCTTCATCTCATCAGAAAGTCCAAGCATTGTTTGAAGACTGAAACTCCTACAACACACACTACCATTCTATAAGAGAAATATTATTTCTAGAATCCCCCCTTCATCTATTCAGAAAGTACAAACAATGTTAGAAGTCTGAAACTCCCACAACACGCACTACCATCCTATAAGAGAAATATTATTTCTAGAATCCCCCCTTCACACATCTCATCAGAACGTCCGAATACATTGTTACAAGTCTGAAACTCCCACAACACGCACTACTGTCCTATAAGAGAATTTTAATTCCTAGAAGCCCTCCTTCATCTTATCAGAAAGTCCAAGCATTGTTAAAAGACTGAAACTCCCACAACACGCACTACCATCCTATAAGAGAAATATTATTTCTAGAATCCCCCCTTCACACATCTCATCAGAACGTCCGAATACATTGTTACAAGTCTGAAACTCCCACAACACGCACTACTGTCCTATAAGAGAATTTTAATTCCTAGAAGCCCTCCTGCATCTTATCAGAAAGTCCAAGCATTGTTAAAAGACTGAAACTCCCACAACACGCACTACCATCCCATAAGAGAAATATGATTCTCCTCGAATTCCCCCATTATCATTTAATCAGAAAGTTCAAGCATTGTTAGAAGTCTGAAACTCCCACAACACTAACTACTATCCTAAAGGAGAAATATTATTCCTTGAATCCCCTCTTCATCTCATCAGAAGGTCCAAGCATTGTTAGAAGACTGAAACTCCCACAACACACACTACCATCCTATAAGAGAAATATAAATTCTAGAATTACCCCTTCATTTCATCAGATGGTCCAAGCATTGTTAGAAGTCTGAAACTCCCACAATAAACACTACCATCCTATAAGAGAAATATTATTCCTAGAATCCTCCCTTCATATTATCAGAAAGCCCAAGCATTGTTAGAAGTATGAAACTCCCACAACACAAACTATCATCCTATAAGAGAAATATTATTTTTCTAGAATCCACCCATCATCTCATCAGAAAGTCCAAACAATGTTTGAAGTCTGAAACTCCCACAGCACGCACTACTATCCTACAAGAGAAATATAATTCCTAGAATCCCCCCTTCATCTCATCAGAACGTTAGACCATTGCTACAAGTCGGAAACTCCCACAACACACACTACCATTCTAAAATAGAAATATGATTCCTCGAAAAATCCCCCATTATCATTTAATCAGAAAGTCCCAGCATTGTTAGAAGACCCAATTTTCCACAACACACCCTACCATCCTATAAGAGAAATATTATTCCTAGAATCCCTCTTCATCTCACAGAAAGTCCAAACATTGTTAGAAGACTGAATCTGCCACAAAACGCCCTACCATCCTTTAAGATAAATATTAATCCCAAGAATCAACCCACAACAAATTGCGACAGATTATTGGATAAATCGGCTAAAGTCTTGAAAAAGACTATGATCCAAAGGAATTGTGGAGAAGTCATAAACTGAAAAGACAAGTGCCTGAATTAGGATTTCATAATACAATACCCATCATGCTAAGTAATGAACATGGAAAAACCTTAAGGTGTTATTCTTTTCAGCAGCCAAAACACACTAAATTTTAGGCGGGGATGGCAGTCAAGAAGCCCAAAATTGGGTCAATGATTATAAACGGGGGGTTGAATGTAAAAGATTGGAAGACTCTGTGTATCTTGTGGATCCCATTTTCATCCTGGTGGGAACAGGACATAAGAACATTGAAGATACCCTGACACCCTGAGACGTTTTTAGTACCCACTGGGTAAAACATTAGGACAAGTTTCTGCTGAAGATTAGAGCACAGAGAAAGAGAAACGAAATAATCCTCAGAAGTATACATTCGGAAAGTTATATACTCTCTCTCTCTCTAGTGGATAAAAAACTACAAATATTTTATCATAATGAGTTTCTTTTTTATTTTAAATTGCAATCTTACAAGCGATTATCGCTTGAAAAATTGCAATTAAAAAAAAAGAAACTCATTGTGAGAAATTATTTTTAGTTGTTCTTGTCAATAAGAGTGTATATAAAATACTCTTCGAATGTTTACTTCCGAGGATTAGTTTGCTTTCTTAGGATTAGTTCGCTCTAACGCTTTTCACAATTTCATTTTGAATAATGAATAGAGTATTATGTTAATGGGTCAATCCGCAGAAGGACGATGGAACCGAATTAGGACATTTGATGAGGGAATTGACCGATTATGTATATCAGATAATGATTATTTAGGTCGAAAAGGAAATACAGAAAATAGAATTAATTAAAAAATAATGAATAACTACTAGAAATTTTGAGAGATTTCCAAATGTGATCTCCCTATGGCTTATTATTAAAAAATATATTTTCTTGATCAGAAGAATTGTTCGATAGGAGATTCAGAGATATTAGCCAACTCATGACTAGCACAGATTTTCTAGAGGAAACGATTATAAAAGTGATGAAAATGAATCTGGCACATAATTATAAAATAACTATAGGGAACTATTTTAGATCATTCACGACGCCTTAAAACGTAAAAGACCTGATTATGTTTCTTTTCCAAGTTTGCAAAATCACAGCAATAGAAGACTCCAAATGATTTCCTATTGTTTCCATTGTGGAAAACATTGTCATATCGTCAGGTAGTGCCAAGAGAGACGATCAATTTTGTCAATACTCGCGTCAGGAGGGGAATCAAGGAGCCCAAAGACCTTTGGTTGTCTTCCTCATTCCGAACCTCCCTTTTTATATGTAGAATAATATAAACACATATTACATTTTCTAAGAGTCCAACAATTGTAATATAAATTTTATTATGAGTTATACTCTCTCTCGGCCATCTCGGAATGGAGATAGATGTCATTGAACTTCCCTATGAGGTATTGGCAGTAGACCAAGAGCATGACGAGCATGATGCTGTAGTTCTGATGCAAGAAATCGCTGTCAATTATGAGAAATCGGCTGAAAACACGGAGATTTTTCGTAGAAAGATTTTTTACCAAGTAAGAGCGTATCGGAGATGCAAAACTAGCCGCTGAAAAATTGAAACACATGCAAATTGGGAGGATATCGCGTGGAGATCTCGTAAAATATTTGGATGTATATAATGAACTATTCACCTAAGTAACTGAAAATAATGAAATGGCTAGACCCTAAAAGTTTTGCGAGGTCTGAATCCAACACTCCAAAACTAGCTGGAAGCCACGAATGATCAACAGGAATCCCTTTTGTAGTCATCCTAAACACCAGGCAGCAGCAGATAAACAAGGCTTGATCTGCGAAAGCATCTTTCGACAAGTGTTGCTTTATCCATGTACTACATGAAGGTCTTGGAGTAGAAGCTGGGAAAGATATCCGTCTTACAGCCCATGAAAATGTTCATCCAGGTTTTGTTCGGAACTGGCCAGTGTGGAGAAGGCGGAGCGCCTAATCGAGAATGGGTTTACCATCGGAGATACCATCCTCAGATCGTTCACGTATAGAAAAAGGGGCAAAAAATAATCATCGGGAATCTTCCCATTGCAGTAAAGAAGGATGAAAATGTTGCAACACTGCAACCATGCTGCCGCGTTGTCTCTCTGTCCTACGAAATAATGAACTGCGACGACCACTCTTAGACCACAGTCAAAAGAGAGGCCTTCATGAAGGAAGGTAGGAAACTTAAACAGCTACCTAGGAGAGTGGAGACGAAGTCCGGGTGAAGGGACACCAGCATACATCACATACGGAGTCAAATGTAGCATGTTCCACCGCCAAGGACTTCGGCGAGCCAGCTACTCCAGGAGTGACAGGGAGGGGCGCTTTACTTGTCAATATACATTCCTTCAGAATCCATTCTAACCTACAGGCTCTTCTGCAACTCAATCTGTAGCTATTGGCAAGCATCAGGAGAACCCTGCCATAAACATTTCTTCTCCCGCGGCCTCACCTTCCACCCAGCCAACACCTATTATAGAAGTCGCAATATCACCGGCGGCAAAAGAAACATTCTATGGCAAAGTAAGCCAGACTAATGGCCTTAGTTCCCATCCTGGCCCTACACCCTGTTCCAAATGTGTAGGAGGAAAGCCTTCATGAGAATGATGCACCAAATATCATATCTTCAGCCCTTAAGCAGCTGAAACCAATATTTGAGCGACTCCCTGACACTTTATTAAAGGACATTGAGGCAGCAAGCAAATGGAGAAAAAAGGTTGTGCAGTAAATCAGCAACAAGGGCCCTATGAAGAAACTGATCTCTGTACTTAATCTCGAGGAGCTGGACAACCCGATCTAACTCTCGGCATAAAGATCATCTTCTGTGTAGAAGATCTCTGGGTTCCTGGAAAGAGCTACGGAGTGCACCACTTTGGAGGGCAGTGGCCTAATTCATCGAGAAGATATTTTCTTGAGTGAAGTGATGTTACCATCTGCCACAAGGGAAATCGGCTGGTTAGGATAGCGTCTCCTGTTAGCTCGTCAAGGGCTTCGAGGACTTCGGAGGAGGAGCAAAACATCAATTCCTAGTCGAATCCAAACTTTGCAGGGTTCTGCCAGAATCTTCGAAGAGAAAGATATTTGCTTTTTGAGAATAGAGGTTGTCTGGCATTCATAGTTATTAAATATAAGATACAATTCGGTCAGAAACTGTTTTATTTTTACGACGTTTAGAAATATTCTTTTGTCCTCTCCTCGGGAAAAATTAAAATAAAACGTTTGGCAGGCTTATAAATGTACATTTATAACGCATTGCGAAATGATTTGTGTTTATTTTTCCGAGGAGAGTACAAAAGATTTTTTTGCCGAAACGTCGTTAAAAAAAATTCTGGCCGAATGGTCTTTTACTTTAAAAAATCGTTTGCCTTTTTCCCGAAGCGCATGATGGACCGGGCCTAAGAAGTTACCGGCCCATATCTCTCCCGACGGCGGGGTCTGGGTCGTCTGTGTCACCACCTGCCAGCCATCGTGCCGGAATGCCAGACATACGCAGTTCCATAAAATGTATTTCTTGGAGAATCGCGTGCGTTTCTGACAAGGTGGCCCTGACCTTCAAGAACAAGTTTCTGATGGCAGACATCTTTACTGACCTGCAGTTCACCTTTAAAAAGTGGACCGAGCATTTTTGGCCTTACAGCTGCGCTTCATCGGCCTGCTTCCGCCCTTCGTGGAATGGCTCCACCTGCTCTATGCGGAGGCCAACTATCAAGGTCGATGGAAACTCCACCCGCCGATTTATAATGCGCAGAGGGATTCGGCAGGGTTGTGCCTGCAGCGCAGCTCTTTTCTCCACTTCGCCGGTCTCCACTTGCGCCACCTAGAGAGAGTTCTCGGAACAGAGAAGGTCCTGGCGTACCACTAGATTGGCAGTTCAAGAAAGTCGAGACCATCTTTAACGAATTTCCGGCGTGGGTCAGGAGTATGAGAAACTTCTCCAAGAGTAAAAGACTGTGGTGCAGTGCCTGGAGGAACCGCGCCAACACTCCGCTGGGCATCTCGTGGTCTGCATCTTTCATCAGGCCACGGAACATCGGGCCAGGAAAACTACCTGATGGGCATTCTGGAGAGGGCGATCTCCATGGGCTCCATACATCCGTGTCTTCTCCCTTGTGGAGGGAGCGAGAGCGGCCAACAGGCTGGTACTGACGGCGGTGCTCAACATCTGCACAGCTACCTGCCCAGCGATGCCACAATTGCCATATTTTCCCAATGAAATTCAAATCATTTTGAGAGAACATTCCAGTAATGATTCTAAAGGAAAAAAAGATAAATTATACTATAAAATGCAATAGATCAACAACTCTCAGGAGAATCAAGGTATTTAAAAGACTGGAAAACACGTATATAAAACTGAAATCACAACATATTGACTGAATGTATCAACAAGCTGCCAGTAACATCCCGACGTCTGATTGAAGTGGATTTAACTTTTAAAGACCAAAGAAACCTCATTTTACCAGCAAAAAAATAGAATTCTGATACAACTACTCCAACCAATTTTTATTTTCTCCCCAAGTTTCAGTGACTATCATTCTTCTCGTGGGAAGAATTATTTCTGATTTCTATCTTATATATTTCTACACGATTTTCTAAAATACATGTAAAACTTTACGTATTTGTGAATTCGAAACTATTATAGACGTGTAGGATTCTTTTAAAAATTATACAATTTTCCACCGCCCTTACTGCAATGAAAAAGTAATAGAATGGCTTGGCTCATCAGTGATGAACCCTCCCAGCGGTTTTGCCAGTTTAATCTATCATACCGCTGTTTTTTCCCATTTTTAAATTTTTCTTTTTATAGTGATACTGATGCTAGAATCTTGAAATGGTTATTTTAAATGAACTATTGACAGTAAAATATATACAATTATAAATATATTTACGTATTTGTATAAATCGAGAAAAATAAGAAATTAAAAATAATAGAGATTTTTCAAATTAAAAAAAAAAGAGTATTATTTTATAAAAATATATATGTCCTGATCGAATGGAAGGGTGCAACCGTTATGCATGCAACCAAGAATTAGTTCCAGGCAATTGAGCAGCGCACCCGCGACGTGCGGTAGCATTCGCTCGCGATGTCTGCCACATTTATTTTTGTACAATTTTTATAGATGGATGAATTTGCATATTTACATTTTAACACAACCTTAACATATTTACATACTTATTTTGGCGAAAATAAATTATACATCTTGGATATTATACAAATTATGACATATATTTACATATTTTTATTTCCTAGATATATAAAAATACCTGACGCCTCACATATATTTTAGAAAATCGTGTATATATATTTATGTTATAATATATACTCTTCCAGGAATAATAAAGCCAACCTACAGACAACCCAGAGAGAGACGGGAGGGTAAAATCCGGTCACTTGAGACACAAGCAACATTCCAAGGGGCGACCACTGGGGCCCGTTAGTTAACACCTCGGGACTTTTAAGACAGTTGGTGATTGTGTGCGACACGAACGACCGGTCGGATGCCCCAGTCCCGTCTCCCTCTCTCCCTGGTTGCCTGGGTTCCTCTTTCAACTTGTGATGTGATATATTATTTCTCTTCCCACCTTATAATACCACATATATATGAGTAGAAGCTAGAATTTAGAAAAGGTTATTTACACGAGGAGAGTGCCAGAGTCATTGAAACGTCAGGTAGAAAATAAAGAAAGATTGATGTTTATGTAGCTACATATATGTATTTCAAACAAACTCTCAAACAACAAATGTTGTTCAAAACTAGAATTTCGAAGGTTAACCAAACAAATGACATTTGAGCACATCATACACACATAGACAAACTTTAAAAAGTTGTGCTTTTTACACTGTATATCGGGATTCAGACAATAACTCGGAAAGATATTCGATACACGGTGACCTTTATTGAAAACATACGAGATAGCCAAGTGTGAACAAAATTGCCTCTGTCTGCTTAAGAAAAAAAAAATGGCGGCAACCGACATCAATGACCCCTACTAATTGTTGATTAAGCTACTATCGTTTAATGATG
>CP092864.1:181830237-181863063 GCA_030710605.1 Cordylochernes scorpioides
GAGTACTTTTACTTTTAATACAATATAATGAGGCTTATGATTGTAGAACGAAGTTTGACAACTATCCTGCAAATTTTTCTTTTGAACAAAATTCGAAATTTATTTTAAGTTAAAATAACGATTATTTCTAACCTTAGGGATGAAGCATTATAGGATGAATTGTGAATTTTATCATTATTCTTCACAATTCAACCTATCATACTTCATCCCTAAGGTTAGAAATAATAGTTATTTCTCCTTAAAATAAATTTCGAATTTCCGTTCAAAAGAAACATTTTTGGTATAGTTGTCAAACTTTTATTTTTACTTAATATTTATAGACAAAAGTTGAATTTTAGTTAAAACTATTCTTCTTTCGTGCGGAACAGTGTATGTATTCATTGATAATTTTATATACTTATTTTTATCTTTTATTCCGCAGAGTTTTCCCGCACAACCCAGGAAGTAACTGCCTCTGCACGTTACGGTGTATCAGCTGTAAAATGGCCTATTTTAACCAGAAATACATTGCGAGATATTTTTACGACTCCACCTGTGCATTCATATATAGTACCTATGTATCGAAATTTTGCGATAGAATGATATTCATGTACAAGATAATCACTTTTGAGGATATTAATGCCAGAAACAATGCATGTTTATATTTCTGTATTTAGAATAGGCAGAATGATATCGCTGAATATACAACAATCTCAACAAGAATCATTTGTCGCAATAATAAAAGCGTGTATCCAGCAGAGAGAATGACCGCACTTCTCCCACAATATGGCCCACCAGGACTACAGCTCCGGACGACCAATGATATCAAACTTATCTCTCGGACGAGAGGGCGGTGCAGCAAAGCGATGTCGTCAGAGATCAAATAAACCAAGCGAAAAGGTAATAGACCAGATGTTGAGCAAACCTCTATGTCCTGGTTGAGGGCATTTCTGATTGGACCCACCGAAGCAGAAATCGTATTGGTCCCTCGTCTCTTTACCCCATGCTTCAGGCTGTAGATATGTTCGGAATACAAATGTTTTATGAGGCAAAGGTTGAACAATTCATACCAACTTTATTTCAATGTCTGAATCACAGTAATCCCAGTTCCAATAGAGCTGTCTAATAGGTCAAACTAACTATTCAGCAATGAAACCATTCAATAGCCTTTCAATTCAATGGAGAGGGAAATCTAATATAATTTAAATACTTTTACTCGATATGTTTAAATAGAAATACTATTTCAAGTATGTTGGTGTCGGGTTATTGAGAACTGAGAAGCAAGTTCTACACAATTAGGTTTACTCTACATGTCGTTAAGAGTATATTGTAAATCATTTTAATCACAATTTAACGTTGTGGCCCATTGTACGTATTACATTCCAAACGCAATGCGACGCCAGCCATCTCTGTCTTGAGCTTGATATACCAATTCGGCCACCGTTAAGCCAGTTAGAGTTCATGTTGTTGGTTCGACATTCATAAAATGGGCGTTCATGGGAAAAGGAATTCTATGGTGGGATCCCTCTCCCTTCCACAGACCTAATAGTATATGTCAGGTCTTAATTACTTTTTATAATTATATATAGCCATCTTTTGATGTTGACATACAATTATAAAGACAACATAATTTCCACTTTGTCATTCAGTTTCTTTTAAATTTCAAGGTGCTGCGATAGAGTATGTTTTCAGACCACCGTTAAAAATATCACTGGGGAATGCCACTGAATGCCGAATACACAGAGTTATCCAATCAAAAACACCAAAAGGAGTTGTAGCTATAGTTTTCAGGTTATAATTATACGGAAAGTTTTGAAATTTTTCTTTTTCAGAAATCCTCAAAGGTTTTTGAAGGAAAATTATGACTTCAAATTAAAGATGTATGGAACGCTTGAATGATGACTCTTCTAAAAAAGAACTTAGATTACAAATCTGAATTTGGTTCTAAGGGCTCTTACAGAGTCACATCGGGGGCAGTTGACTTACCTGTGACATTTCACGATGGTCTTACCGGAGATAGACCAGTTAGCAATAAAGAGGCATTCGAAGACTTACCTTAACAAGCAAGGGGAAATATTAAAAGTAGTTTTTCATTAATGAACGGTTTTACTATTAATAATTAGCAATATTTGCATAATTTTCACTAATTTACCCCAAAATGTGATAAAACTGAACACGTATGTTGTCGTAAAATCAGATGTGGGGAATAGAATTGGAAATATTGATATAGAAAGTATGCAAATACATATGCAACTCTAAGCAAATGGACCGATCTCTTTCACTCCTCTACTGGTCAGGATCGAAGCCCGGAGATTCTCGTGTTTTATAGATATGTTTCTATGACAATCTGTACATTAAATACCTTCTGTAGCTTTTATGGCGATATTTAATTTGCATAGACGTATGCAAACAGATCACAAGCGCTATCTTCGTGTTGAGAATAAGATTCTTCAGCGCTATCTATTTTCCTTTTAGACATAAGTGTCCTTGCGAGATATAGCTTTCGACTCAACTTGGTGGGAGAGAAATATAGTACTATTGAAGACCTTTAAATATCTTATCTTCATCATTTTTATTGGCAGATAAATCAATAAAATGTATTTTAGATGTTGGAGGACGCCGGTTATGTAAATTTCTCTCTTTTCTTGCTTATTCAGCCAGAAGATTTACATATTTGTGAATATAATTCTGTATATAAGGATGTGAGAGAAAGTTTAATAAACGTGTGTCAGTAATAATCGGGTGTTGGTGAATTATTAGTGTCATCAGGGTAGCCTTTCTGGTGTTGTGGGCACTTTTAAAGAAGCATATAGACTTCAATTCGGTTGGAGCGCAGAAGAAGTCTGGCAAGAAAGCTCTGCCATAACTATTTAGATAAGGCCAGACAAATCCAGGATGCGGCAAGCTTTCCGAGCTTAGTAAGTGAGGCAGCGATCGCATCCGAACCAAATGTGTTCTGTAATGTCATAGAGTCATTGACTGACTGATTTGACCTACACATGTGCTGAATCCACCTAATGTAATGTTTAACTAGTAATGTTTTATGTAACGAAACTATTTTGATGCTTATGATTATTTTTAAAATAAAATATTTTATACTGCCCTTACTGCAATGATAAAATAATGGGAGGACCATTGTACTAATAGCATCAGAAAATTGTTTTAAAAATAATCATGCACATCAAAATAAGTTTTACTTTCTTATAACAGATTCCGCGCTATTGCATCATTCTAATATTCATGTAACTCTTTCTCTCTGAACCGTCATAAATTTGAATATCGTCAATTAATTATTACAATTCAGGACATAATAATTTGAGGTTTATTCCCATAGGAGATCTTCCCGTCCCTAGCTGCCTTGCACTTCAAATGTGAGTCGATTTCATAATATTGAAAAGGAAAAACAAGTTTAGAATTTCGAATAAAAACCATCGAATTATTGAATAGCTAAGGTCAAAAGTCGATTGTTTAAAATATAATACAACCATCTGATATCTACAGTATTACAGCGGATAGACAATAGTGTAACACGGTATTTTACAATCTCACAATTCTAACAAAGTATTCAACATCTACAGACTAGAATTAGATGGTTACACTACTGATATCAAGTAAATTTTCCTGTAGATACACTTTAACAATATTTCTATGGTTGATCTGGCAACCCAAATCTGCAATACTCAATGGTATAGATACAAAACAAGAGTTGAGGTCGAGATAATGGTCGAAGTGTTTCCTACAAACCGATTTGCCCAAACACTAATGCTTTCTACAGAGTATCATTGTGGAATAAAATATTGGTGATTTCATTGCAGGATATATAGTATTTATATTAAATTTTAAGAAATCTTCAAAACTTACTTCAATCTGTAAATTTTTTTCTTCGAATACATACACTACTTTACAGTTTATTTCATTCAAATAAATTTTCATATTAACCCTTTGTACATATTTTAATTGTGTTGATATTTTTTCTCTTTTCATATAACTAACTTGCATACTAATTCTTGTACATATTTTCAAATTATTTCTTTTTTTTCTATGTTTAGTTTACCTTTAAATTGCAAGTGTCCCTAGGAGGACATAGCGCTCAAGTCAAAATAAAATGAAATTTTAAATATTAAATTGAGATTAATATATGCAATTTAGACTGTACATTCACTTTACTGACACTATGTTTATAAGTCTATATGTAATCGTGACATCTCAATCTGGAAGATAGATTCATTTGGCGGTTTACCACAGATGAGTCAGACCTTCCCAAAAATTAACATAAGTATTCAAAATTTTCGCATTTTCCATTGATAACTTTTCTGAATATGATAGAAATAAAATGTTAGAAGAAGAGACCAAAGATAAACGCGACGAGTACTGTATAAAGAAACTCGTATATTCGTAAAAACGAGTAGAATAAAGAAAATGATCGTGTTTAGATTCAGTCTCTTCTAATAATGATATCCTAGGATCTATTGCATCTGAAATGTTGGAATCCAACTCCATGGTGTGCAGGTGTGAAGATAGGTTAGAGTGGAGTCCGAACTTCTTGCGAAAACATCCGTTTCACGTCGCAAAGGGCGCAGGGTTCGTCTGACATCGAGGTCACCTGATCGAAATCGTCTGGTTAAGAAATCCCGCCGATATAACCAAGGATTGCCAAGATTTTTCTTCTTTCACAATTTGTTTCCGAATTTTATTTTGTTTTAACGATTTTTTATAGCCGATTACACAGCAGTTTCTACAGCCAGGCATAGTGGCTGCTCAATACCCGAGTTCTTTAGACTTAGGTCTTTTAAATGTTATCTCTAACTGCAGACCAATTTGTGAGGTGGCACCGAGCAGATATCTTTCTTGTAATTTTACCCAGAATATATTCCGATATGGTAATTAAAATAGGGGTATACATTTATAAATTATGCCCTCTCTCATCTCCAAAGTTAAATACGAAAGCAAAAAAGTAAAAAAGGTAGTTGATAACTGATAATAAACGTTTAAGACGATTAATCCTTATTGATTCTATACGTTATTATGATAATAAACGTCTTAATTTATTTTTAGATTTTACTATAAGATGTTCGCGTTTAACACTTATAATTTTTTTCCGTACTTAAAAAAATATTTTAAAAAAGAAACAAAGGTTCTAAATACATATTTATAATTCATTGCAGATTATATACAAGTATGCTTACTATTATATACTTGTATAATGTGATCACTAAAAACACTAATTAGTAAACACTAATTACATATATAGTGAATTTAACGTATATATATAAAACCTATAAGTACCCATGTTTTGAGAATAAAACATATAAACCGTAGGCTAAAAAAAAATACAGAATACTAAATTTAGAGTACTAAACCTAAACAATAAAAACAATAGTAGATGTAGTGAATATGAAATACCTATATTTATAAATTCAATTCAATTCTATCTAAACAATTCTATCTTTAATATTTGTATTAATTATTTTTGGCAATGTGTTTATTTTTTCATATATCATCAAATATTATCTCTAAAGAACAAATGCAATGATAAAAGTTGTTGATTGAACTGATGAACCAAGCTCTCTCATTCAACAACTGTAGATATAATATTTGACGATATATGTGAAAAGAAACACATTGCCAGAAATATTTTAATACAAAATTTGACAACAATGTGATTAAAGAAACTACAAGATAAGCATGGAGTAGGTCTTACGCTAATGACAATATCAACTTATGGTGATATAGAGTTGTGTGCCTATATTAGAACTCCAGGATATGACTTGAGATTATATTATTTCATCTTCTATTACAAACATGTTTATTTACTGCCATAGCTTAGGCTTCTATAAAATATTTTTTTCAATCCACATTTCAGAAAGTGCATCTTTTAAAATGATTATTTATAAAAACTCCGCCTTTGCCTGTCCCAAGCCCGGATGAAAAAGGAGGAGGGGGGCAGTAACAAGCTTGCTAAAAACCTGAGCTCATCTGGTCCGGCTGATAGTTTCATGTAAGAGCTCCCAATCCAGGGATACAGGATGAGCAGCGTGTTCACATGGCGTCTGTTTCTCATGTCAGAGACGCCCATTTCATTTTAGAGCTATATCGGTCTGCTACTGAGTATGGCTTCCAGTTTAAATGACAAAGGAGACGCATTCTACTTAACCCAATCATTATGGATATTGTTACGTAGCGGTTGTGGTTTTCTATTAATTATATTTTATTAATTAATTACCACCCTTTAATTGTAATATATTTTATTTACTACAAGCATGGCTGCGCTTGTTCTACGCTATATTTCTATATATCACAACATTAATAAACATGGTCAAAAGTCAATAAAAATAACATAATAATATTTTTATGTTACATGTCTTTTTTTTTCTTTTCTTTTTCTTTTTCTCCCCTTCTTCTCTTTTTCCTTAAAGATTCAACCTCACTGGGGGTTTAACTAGTCTTCCGCATCTGGTTCTAGTTGTGGCTGAAGTCTCCTCGCTCTGGGAAGATGTAGATGGTTGAGGGTCAAGTTGTTCTTGCTTTTCTGGAGGACTTTCTTTTTCCGTAGGTCCTGATAAGGTACCAGCTGGACGTAGATCTCGTCGATTTCTTCTAAGAACTGATCCTTTGGTGTCCTCTAGAAGATAAGATCGGGGGTGAACTCCAGGGGCTATAACTTTAGCTGGGGACCATTGCTTCTCTTGTCTAACCAACACAGACTGGCCGTTCTCCAATGAAGGGAGATCCCTTGCGTGTCGATTAAAATAAAACTTCATTCTGCTTTGGTTAGCTTCATGCTGTTTCCTAATGGAATCTTCGCAAATTCTACTCTCGTTCATCAGTGTTGTCTTCATTGGCAAAAAGAGTCTCTAAAAAACAATAATAAACATTAAGAGGATCCTCGTGTGTAAAGAGGCTCCTTTTTATTGTTTATTATTGTTTTTGAATGATCGTGATTTTAAGAGTTTTAATCCTACAAAAAGAGTCTCTGCTTTCTCACATACAACATGATAGCTGGAGATGGCAATGAGTTATGCTCAGTGTTTCTTAGAAGTAGTAGTGCCTGATATATATCCTGTTTACTTTGTTGACATTTGATGATGGTACTCTTTAAAGTCTGGATAGTTCGTTCGATCATGCCATTGGACTATGGGAATCTTGGGCTCGATGTTGTGTGAGTCACATTCCATTCTTTGGCGAACTCCATAATCTCTGTGGATTGGAAGGGCGGTCCATTGTCAGTCATCATGATCTCGGGGACTCCACATCTGCCGAAAACTTCTTTGAGCTTCTCTATAGCCATTTCTGCTTTTGTTGACCTGAGTTCAAACACTTCCGGGTACTTGGTGTAATAATCTACAATTCCTAAGTATTTCCTTCCCTCTATTTCAAATAAATCAACTCCGAATTTTTTAAATGGATAATTGCCGGTTTCATGAGGTATAAGAGGTTCTTTAGTGTTATTCCGGGAATATTTTTGACATATTCGACATTGTTTTACAAATTCTTCCACTTCTTGACACATTCCTGGCCAATAGAATGTACTTGTTGCCAAGGATAATGTCGAGTTAATTCCTCTATGAGCCTTGTGAAGTAGGCTCAATATGTGATTTCTCCTCTTTTTGGGGATTACTAATTTGACGCCTCTGCATAATAGACCTTCCCACTCGAAGAGTTCTTCTTTTATATCTCAAAATGGCTTGACGAGGGGATTCATAGTTTTCTTATGGATTGGCCATCCATTTTCAATATAATTTTTACCCTCTTGTAGTACAGGGTCGTTATTAGTTGCTTCAACAAGATCTTGGTGACGGTTATTAGAATAAGTAACCATAAGAACTTGGTTATTTCGAGATATTTCTATCTCTGGGGTTGTGAATAAATCATTAGCTATGTAGTCCCTTGATAGCGCATCAGCTTTATATAATTTTTTTACAGGTATATATTTAAGATCAAAGTCATAATGCTGTAGTTGCAATACTAAGCGTTGTAGTCTTGGTGACAAATCTACCATTGTTTTTTCCATTATAGTAAGCAGTGGTTTGTGATCGGTAAAAGCCGTTAATTTTCTACCATAAAGGTACAAATGGTTTCTTTTACATCCAAAGTAGACTGCTAAGAGTTCTTTCTCTATTTGAGAGTATTTATTTTGTGCGGCAGACTGGGCAGTAGATGAATAAGTAATAGGGGCACCCTGTTGTTGTAAAACTGCACCTAACCCGTTTGAACTCGCATTTGTTGAAATTTCGATGTCTAGTTTGGGATCAAAGTGTCTTAAGCATGGTGCACTCGTTAATTGTAGTTTGAGATCTCTGTAATCCCTATCTCTTAGGTCATTCCATACCCAAGGTTCATTTTTACGCAGCAACAGTCTCATATTTGCTGTCTTATCCGAAAAGTTTGGCAAAAGTTTAGCCAAATACGTGACCATGCCAAAGAATCTTTGAAGGGCTTTCTTGTTTTGTGGTCTAGGCATTTCCTAAGCTTTTACCTTAGACTCCAAGGGTCGTATTCCTTCCGTTGAAACTATGTGTCCCAGGTATCTCACAGATGGTTGCATTAGCTGCGTTTTGGTCTTATCAAATTTCAGTCCATTTTCTCTGGCAATCTCCAATACCTGTCCTAGTATTTTTAGATGCTCAGTCTTACTGTCACTATATATGAGTACATCGTCCATATAGGTAACAACATTCGGCACACCCAAATATAATTGATGTATTATTCTTTGAAATTTTTCAGGAGCGGAACTCAATCCATACGGCATCCTTGTGTAACAATATCTCCCATATGGTGTAGACATTGTGGTTAATAGTGATGCTTCATCAGTTAAGGGTTTCTGCCAAAATGCATATTTTGCATCAAGGACGGTATATATGTTTGCCTTTTGAATCAAAGCTATAACTTCCTCTGGGGAAGGCATCGTGTATCTCTCTCTTTTGATCCAATAATTGAGTTTTCTCGGATCAATGCATATCCGTACATCTCCATTAGGTTTTTTAACTACTACCATAGGATGACTCCATTCAGTAGATTTATTTATTTTCTTTATGACACCTAATTTACTCTTTTTTTTTCAAGTTCCTCTCTAACTGGCTCTCTCATGGCCAAGGGGAGTCTTCTTGCTGTATATACCTGGGGAATGGCATCCTCCTTAATAAGGATAGATTGTTTATTTTTAAGAAGTCCAACTCCTTCAAAAACATCTTTGTATTTATTTAAAATAACCTCAGACGAGATATTATTTATGCATTGATGGAGGGAATTAACTTTTCCGATTAATCCAAATCTAGAACATTATTTTAATCCCAAAATTGGTACAGTCTGACATTTAACCACAAAAATTTCGAGTTACTCTTTTTACTTTGGAATTGGCAATCAAGTTCTACCTCACCCACTATTGGTATTCTTTCTTTAGTGTAGGTAAATATATTTTTATTGGTTGGTGTGATCACATATTTTCCTTGCAGAAATTTTAGTGATGCTAATGGTAATATATTAACATCCGCACCGGTATCAATTTTAAAGTTTATAGGGTGCCCTTGTATATAGATGGTTTCAAACCAGCCATCTTCTAATATATTATCAACCGAGAGTACATGCATATATATATCATTTTCAGCAATGTCATGTACTATTTTATTTTTACAGCATTTTGCATAATGATTAGGTTTTTTGCATTTATGGCATTGTTTACCGTATGCTGGGCAATTACCATACTCATGTTTTGAGGCACATTTTCCACAAGCCTTGAACAATTTATGAGTTTTCTTTACAAATTTATGCTCTGTATTTTTATTACTAGATGTTTCCTTATAACTAGATAGCTTATCCACAGTTACCTCTTCCTTTATTTACTTTAATTGTGTCCTGGATGATTCTGTAGCTCTTCCTAGGGCTATTGCTTTTGATAAAGTTAAATCAGGATCTTGAAGATACCTTTCCGTTAAATTTTTTTCCAGTACTCCCAGAACTATTCTATCTCTAATTAATGATTCTGTAAGATCACCAAAATCACAATCTACAGCTTTATTTTTTTACTTTTGTGACAAAGTCATCAAAAGATTGATTTTTTTCTTGAACTTCCGAAAAAAAGTTATATCTTCTATAAATCACATTTTTAAATGGTTTAAAATGGTTATCAAATTTCTCCAGGATTTCAGTAATTGTAGGGTTAGTTAATGTTTCTTGCAAGCCAAAAGTTTTATATATATTTAAAGCGTCATCACCTATGTTATGTAAAAGAATGGCGCGTTGCTGTTTAACTGGCTTAGTTTCTAGTTGTATGGCGTCCGAATATAATAAAAATGCAAACTTCCATGTTTCCCATGCTTCTGCATTATTTGTAGTTAATTCAAATTGAGATGGAGGTTTAAAATGATCCATTTTTCCAAAATTTGTATAATCTATTTTTTCAAAATTGAAAAAAAAAATAAAAAAAATTACTTACTTTAGAGGTATAAACTTTTCTTTTACTTCGTTTGCTTGGAAATTTTTAAGCCTTTTCTTCGTTTTCCGCTGCCACCATGTTACGTAGCGGTTGTGGTTTTCTATTAATTATATTTTATTAATTAATTACCACCCTTTAATTATATTTTATTTACTACAAGCATGGCTGCGCTTGTTCTACGCTATATTTCTATATATCACAACATTAATAAACATGGTCAAAAGTCAATAAAAATAACATAATAATCTTTTTATGTTACAGATATCAAATCTTCTTTGATGAGTTCTACTCATCTCCAGCATACACCATCAAGCTTGATATCCATATGATTAAGTTGAGATAAGGAAGAAGATTATTTTTAATCCAAACTTATCTCATTTTCAAAACTTGATATTATTTTTAAAACTCTTCTCATCCTGTACCTCAATAAGTAAAAAGAGAAATTGCACAAAATGTTTATTAAAATTCGGCAAGTGGAGCATTAAGTCTTTCTCAGGATTAATTGTAGATAGAGGCTATGTGTATATTTAACTTGGGCGAGCAGTCGAGAGGTGGGAAAATACAATCAATGAAGTTAGGACCTGCTTTACTATTATAATTCTGTTTCTTATAAATTTGAAAAGTCCTTAATCTTCGTACATAGAAAAAAGGATATTATATTTCCTCTGTTTGAACTATCATTGTAATAACGCAAGTACATCATCCATGTCTACCAATGTAGTGACAGGTGATGATAAACAAGATGGAATTGCTACAATATAACTACATGTAGAACAGGCCAGGGTCGTATTCACTGCTTGTACTGTAAATATATTACCTGTCATTTCATTTGTCAATTGTAATCCCGGTAGGTAGATAGAAGATTGGGACAGCTATACTGTAAGTGCACCCCACGGCTCCTTATCTAAAAAGATGTTCTGTAAAATTGAATTGTGTCACGCAAGCCTTGTTTTCCTCATTTTCAATTTCATTCGCAATAAATATTTCCCTCCTCAATGGTGAAAATATCAATTATGATTTTTATATACAAATTTTTAATAAATAGTATATCTCTGAAAATTTATTCTACGAACCCTCTTGTGTTTAATATTTTATATTGGTATGGCATTGTGTGTCGAATTTGAATGAGTGATGTTATTTGTACTCCGCAGTATATCACATACAAGACTTAAGACTATTGCGTACTTCTTCACTGCATATACCGAGTCGAACGTATATGACAATAGGTTCTGATGGCGACAGAACTAATGTCACCCGAATTGTCACCCAGATCACGACACGCTCTAGACACCCCTGGTGACGTCATGAGGAAACAATTATTGTCCAATCACATTGTCACCAATTTGCGAGCAGCCGAGCAGCTACCGGAAACCGCCAATTGGTCACCCTGCCCCAATCTTCTGCATTCCTCAGTTGTGTTGCATAGCAGTGGATAGAAAAAAAAAAACTTGGCCGATAGCTATTACTGTTTATTGGAACTTTCGGCGGGGCGAGACCTCTCTCAAACTAATAACATGGCGCTTGGAAATATAATTATGCAAATTGGGTATAAGTGCAGCGGAATGGCCCCATGTGACACCCATATTTAAGCTACATTGTTTTGAATAATCACAGAGAAGATAGAGTACAAGTTACACGAACTATCTAACCTCACGCTCTAGTGTGAATAAATAGTTTGATTTGAAACGCCAAAGATAGAAAAATAACATTTTGTTTATCTAATTTTCTACCGATTTTGGTGGGTATGTTTAGGGGTATGGAGGAGGGGGGGGGGGGGGGGTTATAATTTGATCTCTAGTTATTGGTTAATTAGGTTTTAAATAAATTGTTGTTGTGACGATGTTTGAAATCTACGCTACGTGTTGGTGTCGCTAGTAAACCTCAAAAGAATCGGCTATCGCTAACTCATCTTCTTTCTTGTTTCAAATGTGGCTGAGTTATCTCCAGAAACCGTGACCATACTGAGGCATCCATTCGAAGTCACCAGTCCCTACGTGAACAGAACACGACCAAAAGAACTTCGAGTTGGGCAAGAGATGAAGGAATGATCTTATAAGCTCTGTAATCTTTCAAAATATATTTTGAACACTTTCAAACATAGTATATGTTCTAAAGTAAAATTTTATATTTTATTTAAATTATTTTATTTTAAATATTTCTATTTTCATTTAAATCTACATGATTATATATATAAACATACAATTTAACAAAATTCCTAACTGTTCGCTGCTACGTTTAAGATAATCTGCAAATATTTTGAACGGGACCTGATATGCCTCCGATGAGAACCGTGGATAACTCCCTCGGGCCAGTTTTCCAAACTGAAGACTCCAGACGGCCACCACCTCAATACATTTCTTGCAGAAACCTAAATTAGAAAATTATAAATAGAATATTGGTATTTCAGCCTTAACGGCACACTTATGTTTTATTGAAACTTATTTTCCTTCAAATTCTGTGTGCGCCGCGCGCTCAAGCGTGGCACATCTATCCGACCAGGATTTCCAGAAGGGCCTTTGTACGGAAGGACAGCTTGAGTATCTGAAGATCTGTAGAGATATACTTGGAGAGAAGCTGCATATCCTCTCTAATTTACATAATTTTACATAAAATTATTTTCCAAGCGTTCCCTTTTATAACATAAGAGGATTTTTTTAAAGGATGAAATAGCTACGAAATTTATTAATACTAGGAAAAATATCTAAAATTCACTCTAAGAAGGAAAAAAAAAACGACCGACGAAGAAAGAAGAGTCATGAAAATTGAAATAAAATTAGATATATAAATATTTTTCTGAATGAACATGCACATTATTAAAATTTGGTAGCCAGTTGATGAACAGGTAACGATGCAGTGCATTTTTGTACATAATTGAACAAATGGCAGGCATATAAAAGAGAAGAAATTTCAATTCCAGAAAGTCCATAACATCTTTGTTAATTTTATTCCGTTTGTTCACATAAACAGTAATTATTCCTCGAGAGTAGACTACGTACATTATGCGCATATGTCAACATTTGGGGAAGAAAGTGCAGTTGATCTAAAAGAAGATGGTTGATCAAATCGAAAGTTCGGTCGGCATTTGAATAGGATAAAAGGACTTAAAAGCGCGAATGTTTCTTTTAAACATAATACAAATTTCTACTGTCCTTACTGCGATGAAAAAATATATTGGGAGGGCTTGGCTCATCAGTGGTGAACCCTCCCAGCGGTTTCGCCAATTTAATCCACCTTCCACCAATTCACTAGCATTGCTCGAAGCAAATATTTGAATGGAATTCTACTGTCCTATAAGCTCTCTCTCTCTCTCTCTTATGTCCAAAGTTTACTCTAAAACCATTTCTAAGATTCCATCCTTCAGTGTAGCATATAAAAGCAGAATCATTCAATACAGTATTAGAGCTCTGAGAAGCGGTCTGGTGGATTAAATTGGCGAAACCGCTGGGAGGGTTCACCACTGATGAGCCAAGCCCTCCCAATATATTTTTCATCGCAGTAAGGACAGTAGAAATTTGTATTATGTTTAAAAGAAACATTCGCGCTTTTAAGTCCTTTTTTTATATGTATAGATGGCGTGTTATTGCTTTGTGTTAATTTGAATAGGAGCGATGCAATTATTCGATCATACTTGCAAGAATGGCTTAAATTTGGCCGAACGCAGCTTCAATAAGGCAACGGTCAACCTATCAATAGAAAAACGACTAAACATGTGGACCAGAATTTAGTAATCCGAAGGACCATTGATAGACGGCTCAGAGAAAGAGGGCTAAGTTCAAAGTATCCCTTCCGCTTACAATCCTTGACCTATGCACACCGTCAATCACATTTGCAGCCGAACATATTCAACCTGGGATGTGACTGACTGGAGTAGAATTGCCTTCAGTGATGAGTCCTGCTTTGAACTAAGCTCCAATGAATAGCGAAGACGTGACTGGAGATGTCCAGGACACACAGCGGTAGGATACCAACCAGAATTATCGCCCCCAATACGGCCTGACAACCGTCAGCTCGAGGTGCTATTTCCTTTGAAAGCTGTACGGTCATCGGCGGTAGAGCACGGCGGTACGTCACGAGATTCTTTTCCTAGTTGTCTTGTCCATATATCACGGCATTCTTACAATTCAGTAGCATAATGTTCGGCCACACACGGTTGACAAAGGGTTATACTGCTTTTCTTCGAGCTTATCCAACACCCCCGTGACCAACAAGGTCCCCGGATTTCTCCCCGTTTGAGTATGTGTGTAGGATAGGGCCCCTTAACCAGCTCGAGAATTTTCGCTTAAAGTGGAGAGAATTTGGTATGTCATCCACTTGAATAATCATTGCCTAGCCGAGTATCTTATTGACTGTTTCGTTATATCTCTCTCTCTAACTCCTTGTAAAACTAGAATTCCAGAGGATTCAATCCTTATGTTTTCTGAACCAGTTTGCTACATATACTCTGAATTTGATCTATTAGATAACCCCAAGTGCTCCGTTTTTTTATCGAAGTGCATTCCAAAAAAGATTCATTTGAATTCTCTTAATTTAAAGTGAATATAAACAGAAAGGAGGGCAGTCGGTCTTTTTAATTACCAGTTTTTTAAGATTTATTTTACGCCTGTATTAAGGTACTTTTGTTTTGTGATATAAACTCAGCAGATGCTTGTGAAATCTATTATTGTGGGTTGTTTTTTTCGCTAAAAATCAACTCAAGAGTATGTAGTCGCATTATAGCTTCTTATAATGATTCTATAAATTCGCTAGTCGAGTAAAAGTGAAAAAAAAAAAACATTTCAATATCCAATTTCGTCACTATTTGTTTTGTTAAAATAGGTTTATAAATCAGAGGAACTTTTAGTCATGTACAATGCTTGATATTGGGGTATTTAAATTCTCTCGGAATTTTTCTAGATCAAAGGTTCATAAATTTAAAAAGTATATATATCTTATATAAAAAAAGAAAGGAGATGCTTTTCTGCTTGTATTTAATTATCGTGAGGATTATACTATGTTAGTAATTTGCTGGTTCTTTTTTAGGACTAAATGGTATTGGAGATGCAGTCGTGGCTAAAATCTTGAAAATATAATAATAAAAATGGTTTTGATCAGAGATTGTTTTATTTGAGCTAAAGTAATATATAAGAACATAATTTGGTAAAAGCACTGCCTGGCTTAAGGCGAGTAGAATAAGGAAAACAAAAGATTATTTACATAATGTACAAAGGTTTTAGCCGGCCAACGGGGAAGAGAGAGAAAATATGGTTTTACGGGCTACTAACCAAAATGTTATGATTTTTGAGCCCACCAACGGGGAAGAACAACAACGAGTTTTTATATAGTGGAAGCGGGACCTCTGGGGGTCGATTTAAACAGAGTATTTGAATCGATGAAATATAATTTTAAATAAAATAACACCCTAATATAATTCTAAATAAAATATTCTAATATAACATTTTAAATAATACCTTTATATAACATATATATATATATATATGTGTGTGTGTGTGTGATATATAGATGTGAAAAATAATTTTTAAAATGGCGCTCTGCTATCTAAAAAGCTCATGTGCTCGTGGTCAGGATATGACTTTATATATATATGACATAAAAAAAATATGATTTTTATTATTCATAAAATAATTGAAATTCTATAATCACAGAGTTAAATTTTAAAATGAAAAGGAATCCTTAACAAAAGGAATATAACCTAATATTATTTTTATTTGTATATAGATAATAACATTGTTAGCTGTAGGTATGCAAAAACTGTTTGCTTTAAAAAATAATCAAAATAATAAATATTTTTTTGGGACAAAAGTTATCATTCATTTTTACCATCCACGACTGCATGAATTGGTAACGTAAATAGAATATACGTCCTTTTTTATGACATATATATATATATCTAAAGAGACAAGGGTTGCTTCTCCCGTCAAAATAGACGTCTAAAACCAGACGCCATCTATTGACCGTCGCCGCAACTAGCGGCCTCGGGTCGGTGACAAAGCCACAACACCAGCTTTGGCAAACTGAAAAGCGTCCACCTAGAGACCATGGTTTCGGGCTAATGGCCCTCGTCAGTCTAGGGCGGACTTTATTCCATTAGATCCCGTGTGGATCTCATGTTAATTAAAATCTCATAGTGAAATTTTCAAAGTCATTGAAGTTGAAATTGTAAGAAAATTTGTTTTTGTGAAGATATTTTCTGATTGCTAAAATGTTAACTTTTTAAATTGCATTTTGGCTGAATCCATTTTTTTAAAATTCATCATTTAAGTTTTTAATTTTACTTATAAAGTTGTTTAATTTGTTGTTAATTCTGTAGAATCTTAAAAATTGTCCAAAATATATACCTTTGGTGCAGTTTTTTGATATATTTGAATCTTGAATGTTTAAACTAAACTTTGATCGCCAAATTGGAAGACCTTGAACGGCAGGTGTCCGAATTGCGACTTTTGAGATCAAGATCTCGATCCAAAACTAGGACTCAGTAAAGTCTGAGAAGTCAGTCTCAAAGATCCTTCAATCCAAGGAGGAAAATATTGCTATTACCATTTTCACTTTGATTCTAATTGCTTGCAAAATAAATGCAGGCCTCTGTGCAGTTGGAAAGAGTCGTCGGAAACATCAACCGGCGGACAGAGTAGCGACAAACTCTACCGCCAGCATTCAGGATTGTCGCAATCTCCAAATATTTGTTGGAGACAAAAACATGGGATTGCGCTTTTTACTGACAGTGGTGCTGATAACTATATAATACATCCAAAAGATAAAATAAAGCAGACTTTTTGAACAACTTTGGATTTATAATATATATTAAAAATAAACGCTTAATTGATTGAATAACTAATCTTTCTATAAGAGGCGTTATTCAGTCAACCTCCGACATGAAAATTATTAGAACCCTGAATTCATTATCCAAAGTCAGCGCTAGACTAACTAAATATCCTAACCTATGTAGACCACTTCAAGTGAGTTTTACGACCATCGACACCGACAAACGGGCCAGACATAGCATCTCTTCCTCTCGTGTACATCACACTCCTCCCTGTCGCGTCTTCGGCGCTAGCCTCTCTCAGGTGACATACAACCTGCTTTGTCTTTTGTGTTACTGATTGACGCCTGACCACGAGACCCCATGACTGCTAGTAGTACCACATTACATTGAAAAATAAAAGTAGCACATCAAAATTATTTATAATATCAATTAGGTTTTTTTTTTCTACAAATATGTTACCATTTTTCTTTTATAAAAATATGTTCACATAACTTCCTAGCATTGCAGTGAGCTTAGTGTAGAATTAGGGTATGATAGATCATAGTGTGATAAACAATTAGAGCTGCTAAAAGAAAAATCAATGGATTTTTAGAAAAAATGCAGAAGACTAGCTATCGACCAACTCAGCAGCTCGATGGCCAAAATTACAAAGCCAGGTTAGGTGATGGAATTTAAATTGATTCGAATAAATCGAGAAGACTTTGAAAATATCATAGTGGAGAAGAGCGTAAAACTGTTGACGAAGCAAAACGGAAAAAAAGCGAGAAAATAAAACTAAGAATGAAAGAGTTTCAAAATTGTGCCGTAAATTTCGGGAACATTGAATTAGTTAATGAACAAATAACTAATAATTAAATATATTGAATAAAATACTCTAAAAAAGAGAAAACATATATTTTAACTACATCGAAATAAAAGCTACAAGTGATGATCATCATGAATTTCAAACTTTATGTGATTTAATAAGTAACTGATTAGAACGTTTTTATGTTTCACTCCAAATTTTCCCTCTTCCTTTAATATACGATGTTGGTCTCCCACTCCTTTTATTTTACTTCATATAAATATAATGTAGGACGATATATAGAACTTCAAGATACCAGTTAGATGATATGTTGTTTCTCTCAATATATGATTCCCCCGCCCCATTTAATTTTATCCCATAATTCTAATTTTCAAAGGATGTAACTAGAAATATGAAATAGTAAATTTGTTAAATTTTTATTATAGTTATTTTTTTTTTCAATAAAAAAAAACTAAATAATATTTACCTTTAGAATTTTGCGACCTACTTATATTTTTCATGAAAGACCAAACGCTCATAACGCTACAAAAACAGCTGTGTATATTTTCTCGTTTGAAAGTAAATAGGCAAATTATCTTTAGTCTAATTCCGACCTCCACGGCCATATAGATGTCTGGCACTTTGCATACTTTCAATGATAGTAGGATTTAAATAGTCATCAGACGTGGTCAAGAAGTTTATCAATAAATTGAACCCAAATTTGAAGGACATATTGAAGATAGACTATTTCCGACTACCCGGAAATCTGATTTTGTCAACTTGCAATGTTTATAGGTTCAAAGAAGAGTATTAAATTTCAGACTTCTAGATGCTCTGTAAGTATGTTACAAATTGTTTACAAGATTTTTAGGCAAACATGGAAATTAGTTAAATAAAGGTTTTTAAAAAGCGCATTGTAAAATTGTACAGCAAATATCAGAGGCGCAAAAAGTGCGAATTGATTTTGAGATGGTAGAACAAATAACTGCAAGTTTTCAGTATAATTTATGAATTATTCCAATATTAGGACGTTTTTTTCTTTGCATTAGAGGGATCTCCTTCTTATATAATGGAAGGTGCGTGTGTGATTAGTTCAATTTTATAAAGTCTTCACCTTTTAGGTTTGATTATTGCTGTAATTGGCGATGGCTTGATTCTCAATAATTTGTTTTTTAATACTTTAAAATAAGAGACGCTTCTTCTAGAGAGGGATTCTCTTTGATGGTTCTACAAATAAAACATTTGGTTCAGCGCAATAAAGGTATACATTTATAACGCCTAGCAAGAAGAATCCTGTTAAAACGTGGAAAAAAGTCTCTGTCCGAAGTGTTTCAAAGAACTTTGAATGTGGCCAAGCAACCTATCTTCAAATATTTAGTTTAAGGCAAAACTGTGACAAGGCTTAGAACTGGCTGTCCTTTTCTTGACCCGTCCATAGAACGGCTAAGGATCTAAGATATATATGTTAGTAGAAGGACCTGATTTGCCAAGCTTCTCTGTGGGTGAAAGTTTGACAAAAGATTATTGATTCATAATATCTTATTCATCAAGTTGTATAATACTTTTTCTAATTAATGGTCGTGTGGTAATAATAATAACATTTGTACATCAGCAACACAGTTCCAGTATAGTAGTTTCTAATTTACTATTAGAAATAATTAATAAATTTTAAAAGATAAGTCTAACATAGTTGTTCTATGTGGTGTAGTGTGCTGTGAAATTCTGGATTCTGGGTCACTCCTATGTTCCGACTGCGGTGAATTCCAGTAAAAGAGAATATGTCCTGCCATGATCTAAATCTACTGCGAGACCATGGAAGCGGTGGTGGGGTCAAATCCCTGCAAGACACGGAGCTTCTGGTCCACATGTGAGTAATGTTCATCCATATCTAGCTGAAACAACTTGGATGGACAACGTGGGGGACAAAGTTAGGCATATCTTGAACTGTGAGATAACTTCTAAGATATTTTCATAATTCTCATAACCTTTGAAACTATACAATCTACACGCAATAGTTTTTAATTATGCTATGTGTGCACAAGTTATTCGAAATAGATTCACACAATCCTACGACCCTTATTAGATGTGTATTGAGTGAATATTATTTATAAATGCCCCTTCTAATAACTCGTTTGTTTTTCAGGTTGGCTGCTCCCCCCTCCTTCTCCTACAAAGTGCTTTCCAGACTAGGAAGCTTTCCTAACTGCGGTAATACAGAACTTACCATTCAAACTTGTTTAATGGTGTGCTTGGAATTGACGATTTCGAAAGGATTCTCACAATTGCCAGATGTGGTTTTTGTCACATATTCCGTGCTCGAAAGAAAAATTTCAGAGAAATCAGTGCATTATCCTCAATGGAAAAATTATCAGAAATCATAACTGATAGAGCATTCTTAAAATTACCATAGGTTTTCCTTTCCTGATAGGGTTAGTTACAATTTTACATATTAGTGAATTCTTTTTCTAAAGATTAAATTCCCTTCATTATATCAAAGAATGGAATAGAAATTCAAAAGACAACGCTGGGTTTTACACCGATGGACTAGCTTTGTCATTACATCATCCTCATATCCACATCATTCATGGGGATGTTAAATTAGAAATATTCTTTTGAATTTTGGAGGCCATGTAAAACCGTTGCATTATTGCTTGTGTAAGCTAAACATCAAATCAGAGCAAAATACGAGCTGATGCTGTGGACTTTGACTTATTTGACCCCAGAAATCATTATCAACAAACCATATTATTTGAAGTCGATTGGTGGACTTTGGGGGCGCTACTCTTTACAAAATTTCATTAGGTCAAGTTAGACCTCTGCTTTCTATATCGATATGTCATATGAAAAAATATATTAAGAGAAACGATACTAAAATACCTATTAAATTGGCAGCAGTAATATCATGACTGAAAATACGGTACAAATATGACAAAGTTTGAATAGCCCATTTTATCTCAAACTGTTATCAATGGATAATGTTTTAATCCCATGTCATGACCAGGAAGGGAGAGCAGGTAGAGTCAGTAAGACAGGATGCTTAGAAACTCTCCTTTTTGAGGGTGTGGACTCCACTCTGGAGGGGCGTGGGTGGGAGCCCTCCAGGAGGGGGGTGGGGTTGTATACCACCTCTCTCGCAACTCCCTTCCTGGACAGATAGCGCCAAAAGCCTACATTTGTGAGAATCCTATGCTATTAATTCTGTCTATAATTATGATTCCACGGGCCCTACAAACGAATGTAAGCCCCATAGTCTCAGAGGACCCGTCTGTGGCCTCCCCCTTGAACCCATAGATCCTTTATAGCCTGGCTTGTGACCTTTACCTGGGCCCTATTGATTCGGTGGTCTGGGACGTGTGCTGACTCTAAGCTAGCCATGATTTCCATCAACTTGCTCTACTTTATCTTGTGGTATCCCAACATTTACGATGGGACTCTGAATAAATATACCTAATGTAGTACTGAACAAATTGAGTGTTAAACCTTTTTTGTTGTTTTAATACTATCCCTATATAAATTAAACTAATTTTAGATGTTCAAATAATACATATTATATAATTATAAATGAATATTTTCAACCTTTTTATATTTTTCCAACGTTTTTTAACCACTTTTATTCTTTACGCTTTTCACAGACATTTCAAATATTGTCAATTAATTTTTATTTTTCTTTATTTATATTTCTTTGAGTATGGAGTACATGCTCCATGCTCTTAAAAATACCAGTTCACGCAGAATTTAAATACAAAGTTAACACTAGCAAATATATTTATGTAAATTGGGAATACCTGGATTTGTTTTTTAAAAAATGATTTTTTTTTCTTCAGCAAATTTAGGTAGGTCTTTTTTATATAAATATATAAAATATTAATCGCTTTTTGACTCAAACTAACAAATAGAGTTTCCCTTGAAAAGGGCAAGTGGGCGAAACGTTGGAAATAAAATATAAAAAAAGTTAATAATATTCATTTGTGATTTCAATTATATGACTGAACTGTACAAATGGAATTTTCCATAATATACATATTAGTTAACAGATCCTTTGTGTGTGAAACTTTCAAAACCAAACAATTCCAAGTTACTTAACCCGCCAATTTTTTTTATACCAACATTTTAAGCACATTAAAGAATTTATCATTAAATATATATTATGGACTATTAAATTATGTAAAATATTTAATGCAAATATTTACATATATATTATTTTGAAATTGGTTTGCATATATGCACTATTTCATGCAAAAAAACACTTCTAAGTGTTAGTGAACTGAAGGCAGGAAAGTTGATGAACGGTTATATCTCTGGCTGAATGAGGTCAAGTAAAGAAAGTAATCCGCAAATTGAACAACTTGGAATCGTTTGGCTTTATAATATATAAGTTGGATTAGAACCTGTATCAGTAATTATCAAAAAGTAGAAAATCCTGAGGCGTAGTTTCCTGTAAGAGTTTCTTGATTTTATTTGTAGATCAAAATAACCGCTCTCGTAGAAATTTACTTCATAGTTTATTTCTATTAATTATACATACATATACTCTTATATATTCAAAATTATATATCTTTCGTCCTTCATTTTTATTATGTGCAAATATTTTAATATAGGTGAACGTGCGAATATTTATATTTAGAATAATTTATCTTTTATACCTTCTCATTTTCACTCCTGTAGAAGGTTGGCAGAAATGTTTGAAATCTCGACTAAATAAAAACCTTACAATAAACTCTTCACTTCACGATTTCTACTTTTTTATTTTATTATAATAGTCTGAACATATATCTTATTGTATTATTCTGAATTACTTTGTTAGTAAATTCATAATTGATACATCAAATTGATGAAATATTATTTTTTAGAAAAATCCTAAATTAATAATCTCTTAAATATTAAATACTTATTTTGTAATAATTTTCTATTTATTCATTAAATATTTATTTAACTTACAATTTTTAAATATTTTAAATAAAAACCCTAGATAATTACAATTGAAATTAACTATTGTATTTATAATTTTCACACGCACTTTCTTTTAGCTCTGGCTTTTTTTTTCACCCACGTATTAATCTTTCGCCTTTTACTAAAGATTACCGTGGAGAGGAGCACACTTTCTTCTAAACCTTTTGTTCATAGACTATTTACAAACTATGTATATCCAATATATATATATATGTCAGCACACAAAAAGCTGTTTTATAAAAGACTGGCGATTCACAACATTTCTGTTATTGCTATAATGTTTTGTATATAAATGCATTATCTTGTACCATTCCATCTTAGAAAAATATGTTCAATATAATGTAGATATTTAATATTCGAACAATATTATCATTGAGCGTGGATCTTAATGAAAATAATATCTGCTGAATATCGAGACCACCTGATGGAGCTTTTGGAGTGACCCAACGCGAGGTTGTCTCCATTTACTCGAGCCCTCAGTGGACCCGCTTCCTGGTCCTGGGATACATCATACACCATATCACGGCTACGTTCCTCCCGACACCATAGCTGCAGACAGCCTGGAGCCGGCTTGTGCAACAATTCGAGTCTCTTGGCTTTCTAGAAGAATTTGGAGTTGAGTAACGTCGGTCTGCTGAAAATTGTGAGCCAGCTTCAGATCACCTATCTGAAGGGGCTGCAAGCCTCATTCCTCGAGTCTACCAAGGGATTCTTTTAGCAAGTCTGTAGCTACTGCGTGCTTAACACGTATCTTCATCACTTCGAGGAGAGAAGACTTTTGAGCTTCTCGGAGGTCTACAGCATCGTTGATTTGAACAACCTGATACTCCTCCTTGACAGTTTTATTTCTACACGTCTGCAAGATAACAACAGTCTCATGCAGCCACCAGACCTACTGGCTTTCTAGCGCGGTCTCAAGTTTTGTGTCGAAGCCTTCCCTTATAATGTTCCTGTCATAACGTGCTCAAACTGTACTGAGCTCCTGAAGACCTTGCTAGCGTCTACTACAGGGCACAAACTCCAACTACCGGGTGGTGCACGAGGTGAAAAACGTCGTCCTACGAATTTCAACAGCGACACTCACACATCCACAGTCAGTTCGCGGGGAAGAATCTGGATTCAGCTTTTACTACAAATATAATATTCAAAGCTGGGCCATTTCCTTCATTTATATCCCCTCCGCTCCATCTCCTGGCTATTACTTTTCGGGACAATACATTCCCCGACAACATCCTGAACAATCTGCCTCGAGGTGTGCCTACTATGAATCCAGGGGTAGATCGCTGATATACAACTTATGGAGTTGCCGTGACCTTTAACCACTCCCAAGTTGTGTTTGCTTCCAACAAGGTGTTTCTGGGGATCAACTGGCCGTTCTAATCGGTTTAGACTTCAAATGGAGATCACTAGATCCCCCTCTTGTAATGGATAAATTTTAAACAATATATCTCCATGTATCTATCTTTGATATTTTTGAATTTTCTATCTATGTTATTCTGTGATATTAAATATAATAAAAACAATTTATTTCTCAATATTTTTGTGGTAACAACACATATATTATATTAGGGAGATATTGCACAATAAATTATCTTACCTAAAAACTATTTCTTGAAAAAATATATTTAATAAAATTGATCTATTCATTAATGTGTCTTTTTTGAATCCTTCTAAATATTAGTTTAACTATATAGAGGTAAAATTAATTCAATAATAATTCTTAAAATGTGAATTTATTATCATTATCATTCCAATTTAATTTGATCAGGCTGTCTAGATAGGTAGTCGGTCGATCAGAAGTTTTATATTTTCTCCTCGAGGCAAGTTTCATCCTTACTTGACATCTCTCGTGCATTTCAAAATTTTGGACTTCTATCTGTTACTCTTTATGTAGCATTGTTTCTCTAGTAATATAATAACACTTTTCAGATATTTCTCCAAATTGGATTGGTATACTCTTGTTATTTGGGTTTGTTATTCATTTTTGGACTAGATCTCCAATATACTCTTGATATTGGGGTTTGTTATTCCTTGCTCGGTTTTATATCTCCAATATATTATTGATATTGGGGCTTGTTATTTCCATTTGGGCTAGATCTCCAATATACTCTTGATATTGGAGTTTGTTATTCCTTTTTGTTCTAGATCTCCAATATACTCTTGATATTGGAGTTTGTTATTATTTTTTGTTCTAGATCCCCAATATACTCTATATTGGAGTTTGTTATCTTTCTTTGGACTCTAGATCCCCAATATATTCTTGATATTGAGGTTTGTTATTTCTTTTTGAACTAGATCTCCAATATACTCTTGATATTGGGGTTTGTTATTCCTTTTTGTTCTAGATCTCCAATATACTTTTATATTGGGGTTTTTTATTCCTTTTTGGACTAGATCCCCGATATACCCTTGATATTGGAGTTTGTTATTCTTTTTTGTTCTAGATCTCCAATATACTCTTTAATTTTGGGGTTTGTTATTCTTTTTTGTTCTAGATCCCCAATATACTCTTGATATGGGGGTTTGTTAACCTTCTTTGGTCTATATCTCCAATATACCCTTGATATTGGGGTTTGTTATTCCTTTTTGGACTAGATCCCCGAAATACTCTTGATATTGGAGTTTGTAAACCTTCTTTGGTCTAGATCTCCAATATACCCTTGATATTGGGGTTTGTTATTATTCTTTGGTCTGGATCTCCAATATACCCTTGATATTGGAGTTTGTTATTTTCTTTGGTCTGGATCTCCAATATACCCTTGATATTGGAGTTTTTATCCCTCTTTGGTCTCTGTTTATCTTGGGACAGCCTATTTCACCAAGGGAAATGGTGTATCGTGTAGTGAGAGGTTTGTTTCCAAAATTTGAAAATATAGCAGCGGTTTTACGACCACAACGATCTGCGAGTCTCGAGGAGGTTTTCCAGGCACTTCAAGAGGAAGAAATGAGGCTAAACTCAATGAAATATCCTGAAGAAGGTCAATATGAAAAAGCTTTTAAAACTCGAAATGACCAAAGAACATGCAAATTTGAAGGGAAATGTCATACATGCGGAAAATTTGGGTACATGTCAAGAAACTGTTGGCATCGTCAAGATAAAGCGAACTTCAATAAACCAAAATGCAAATATCCACAAAATAATATGCAAACTAAGTCTTCATCATCTTGAAAAAATAACTCAAGGGAACATGCTAATGTAGCGAATGGTTCTGCTAACACTGGACATGCGTTTACATCAGCGGAAATGATCTACTCTTCTTCACATCTACCTGAGGAGGATGCACACATTTGGAACCTTGATTGAGGATGCACTTCACACATGTCTCCTAGAGAATATTGGCTTATTAACAAGATTCCTATTGACAGTGAAATTAACCTTGCAGAAGAAGAAAGGTTCATAAAAGCTGAAGCACAAGGTGACGTGAAATTGTCTACATACACAAGTGAAGGTAAGCATGATATTTTTGTTAAGGATGTACTCTATGTGCCTAGACTTAAATCTAATCTTCTTTCTGTCAGATGTCTGGTTAATAATGGAAATAAAGTATATTTTGATAAAGGAATAGCTAAAATGTATAACTGCAAAGGAGATTTGATAGCTGAGGCTAATGAAGAAGATAGAATGTTTATAATTAAAACTTTACCTAGAAATTTGTTAAGCACTAAAGATAATCGTTTAAAAGCAGAAGATAAATGTTCAGCTAAGACAATGTGGCATAGAAGACTAGGACACTTGAACGAAGAATATTTGAATAAAATAATGAAGAATAATATGGTAAAAGGACTTAATTTTGATTGTCAACATCTCGAAAAATGTGAACCATGTATCCTTAGTAAACTAACCCAAAACCCTTTCAAAGCTATAAAGAATAATCATTCTGAAAGGCCATTAGAACTTATATACATGGATCTCTGTGGTCCTATGCCAACCAAATCACTGGGTGGTGCAAAATATCTGTACGTTATTGTGGATTCGTATAGTATACGTATCTTTGTATACTTCTTCAAATCAAAGGAGGATGCATTTGATTTTTTTGTAGAATTTAAAAATCATCGAGAAAATGAAACTAATGTTAAAATAAAAAAATGTTAGATCGGACAACGGAACTGAATTTGCAAATAAAATTTTTAATAGTTTTTCGGAAATGAAGGAGTACACCATCAAAGAACAGTTCCATATTCACCACAAAGCAACGAAATTGCAGAACGAACCAATCGCACCCTTCTAGATTCGGCTAGAACTATGTTATTTGATGCTAAGTTACCAACTGAGTTTTGGGCGGAAGCCATTGCAACAGCCGCTTATTTGAAGAATTGCACACCGGCCAAGAATGATAACATGAAAACTCCCATAGAGAATTGGACTGGGCACAAACCATCAGTAGCACATTCAAAAATCTTTGGAAGTCTTGCCTACTATTACATTCCTAAAAATCAAAGAAATAAATTTGACTCTAGAGCAAGAAAAGGAATATTCACCGGTTACTCCAGACAAAGAAAAGCTTATGATCCACAAGATGGAAAAATACACGAAGTTCAAACTGTAAAATTTGATGAAAATTCAGAAGGCTCTGATCTCTTGACTTCGAAAGTGTTTGACCAACATGTCCAAGATCATATTACCTATAGAAATGAACAACATGAATCAGATTTCTTTAAAATTACACATACCATGGGCTCTACTCCAGAAGAACTAAATACTCCAGACAACCCTGAACCAATACCTGAATCATCAGGATTACCCCGAAAACCCGGTCGTATTGCAGGAAGAACTAATGAAGATATTCAGGCAAAGCATCTCATCAATCTACAATAGCAGGAAGAGAGGCTGAGAGCAAGTGGTGTGAAACGATCTGAAAGAATAAAAGAAAGAAACGCAGCCAATGTAACCGAACTATCTTCAACTTCCATGAACATACCTAAAACATATAGAGAAGCCATAAACACCTCATTTTCAGACCAATGGAAAGAAGCAATGGAAGAGGAATTCCATTCCCTAACTTCACATAATGTATGGACCCTTGTACCCGAACCAGAAAATGAAAACCTGATGAAAAGAAAATGGATTTTAAATATAAAAATGAATCCAGATGGAAGCATTGACAAAAGAAAGGCTAGATTTGTTGCAATGGGGCATAATCAAATACCTGGTGTTAACTATGACTAATCTTCTGCTCCTGTGATGAAGCTGGACTCTTTAAGAACATTGATTGCCATTGCATCACAACAAAACATGAAAATTGAACAATATGATGTTAAAACTGCCTATCTCAATGCGGAACTAAAAGACGATGTGTACCTGGAACAACCCGAAGGATTTGTTCAAGCAGGACAGGAAAATAAAGTGTGTAAACTTAACAGAAGTTTATATGGTTTACCACAATCCGGAAGATAAAAGTTCCCATTGTAAGATTCTATTCCTGGTCTTGGCTGTTGATATCCAAGGTTTACACCATCTTCCATCAAACCCCAATGAGATAGGTCAATGAAACAACATGTCATTAGACATAACTCTTTCAACTAAATAAAAAAAGTTGATCATATTTATATTTTGAAACAAAAGAGGCATCTATCTCTTCATAAATATGCTTTAACAATAAATTTTGGTTTTCACCTTATAAAAGAAGGTATTGGTAGAAATAAGCAATATGCCACAACAACAGTTTCAGAAAAACAGATAAAAACCAACTGTATGCCATAATTTCTTGCAATGGCCCTAATAAGTATAGTCGAGGGGGTTTTGATTTCATCACATTTAAAAAGATATGAAATCAATGAAATTTTGTAAAAGGTTTTATACTTTTTGAAACTATTTTAAAAGTAGATACTTTTTTTCTGTACAAAAATAATATCTTTCTGTGACTTATTGCTATATTTATATTTTACTAACGGATGTACCCGGCTTCGCCCGAGTTTTACCCGAGTAAAGGTTTGTCTAACGAATCTCTCAATAAAGTGAACATTTTTTCCCGGTCCCTTGAAAAAATACTCGATAAGTTGAATAAAATCAATATTAATTGGTTCCCTCGGTAATTGGAAGTTAAAGGAATAGTATCTTGCCTTGGAATTGTATCATTATTCTTGTATGGATGTACCCGGCTTCGCCCGGGTTTTACCCGAGTAAAGGTTTGTCTAACGAATCTCTCAATAAAGTGAACATTTTTCCCGGTCCCTTGAAAAAATACTCGATAAGTTGAATAAAATCAATATTAATTGGTTCCCTCGGTAATTGGAAGTTAAAGGAATAGTATCTTGCCTTGGAATTGTATCATCATTCTTGTCTCAAATAAATTGCCGTGTCATCCTCAATTTTGTCTTTCCTAATTTTCTACATTACAAACTCATCGTATCATCATGATAATATTTAGAGCAGATTGTTGAATTATAACAGATAAATTAGAATATTTATCTGATTATTTTTAGGCTAAAAGTTATTTCAAAAATTTTATTTGCTAGAAACCTTCCCAGTACTATACTAAATAACTTGCCAAAGTTTCATGGCGTTCCAATGAGTGGTTTGGTCAGGCATAAAGGACAGACACACACACACATACATTCATTTTTATATATATATGTAGATGAGGCATTAGTGCACCATGTGTTATAAGAAATTAAAAAATATTTTGACACATATTATCATTTTAAAAATCAAACAATAATCTACTGCTCTTGTTGCGATGATAAATAAATGGGAGGGTCATCAGCCACAGATTGACCACAGCCTCCCATTATTATTGAAGTAAGGGGGCAGTAGAAAATTGCTTAATTTTAAAAATAATCATTTGCATAAAAATTTGTTTCAATTTCTTATATTTGATTAAAGAGGAAATAATATTTGGATAACTCTATAATAATTAGAAATAAAATGATATTTATTCTGAGAGATGGTTCACACTATCAGCAATTTTTAGTTACAGAAACAGAAGAAGTATTTATTTTATAAAATTATCAACCTGACCCCAGTACAATATCACTTTTGTAACGTTTTCATATTATTTGTCCTTATCATTCCACTTTTGCCCTGAATTTTTCAGGAAACCTCAAAGACCATATTTTTTTTATGTTGAGGTAAGGTTTGTACGAGGTAGATGAGAAAATACCTGCTTTAAACGTTTATAGGGTTAGCCTTTGTTTGTTATTCTAAGTTCAAAAATATAAAATCTCTGAGATTTTCAAAACACTTTCAAATTAGAATTACTTTTTTGGTAGGTGATTATTATCTTTCTGTAACTTATTGCTATATTTAAAGAATTATATATTTAAAAATGAGTATATATTCATTTAAATACTTTTTTTTTTAAATTATTTTTTCGTTTATCATTACTCTTCACAATTCATCCTTTCATACCTCATCCTTAAGGTTAGGAATAATCGATATTTCTCTTTAAAATAAATTTTGATTTTTCGTTGAAAAGAAACTCATGCGGGATAATCTTTAAATGTAGTTTTACAATCACAAGCAGCATTATATTGTATTATAAATTACCTCATATAATATTTACGAACGGAGAAATATGTCCGGGGTAGCCGCCTAGTGGACATGGCATCTGCCCGGTAAGCGGAACACTGTGGGTTCGATTCCTATCCCTGGACACTTTTATTTTTCCGTTTATCATTACTCTTCACAATTCATCCTTTCATACCTCATCCTTATGGTTAGAAATAATCGATATTTCTCCATGAAATAAATTTTAATTTTTCGTTGAAAAGAAACTCATGCGGGATAATCTTTAAATGTCGTTTTTCAATCACAAGCGAACGGAAAAATATGTCCAGGGTAGCCTAGTGGACATGGCATCTGCCCGGTAAGCGGTTAAACGATAGTTTAGTTAGATCTTTAAAGAAATCGACCTTATAATTTGGAAATATCCAAATAGCATAATTTCCTTTTTTGGGGTCATAAAATGTGATACAAATATGTATTGTGGAATTATGTTTGTTAATATGGCATTCGTTCAATAATACTAGAATATTAATTTGTTCTAGAAACATGGCTAGACTACCGGCACTTCAAAGCCTTTATTAAAGTGTTACCATAATAAAGATAAAAAAAAGTATGTGAAAGACTATACATTTCAATAAGGTATTTTCAATTTACTATAAACGTAAATTAATGAAAAAAACTGAATTTCACGATATAATTTTTAACACACACGCAATTCTTCATCTACTTTCTCAAAAATATGATGATATATCCAATCCAACATCCTTATTTTATTTAAGTTATAAATATGCGATATATATATAAACTTTCGGCCGCAGCCATGCAGAAAATTGGCATGAATCCAGAACAGTAGCTTTACACCCCCAAGATAGTGGACATTGCGATGCTGTGATAGAGATGCATGGAGACATCTGAGGCTCTTCATTAGACACGACAACAGCAACGATATAAACTTTAAATTTTTTTTAACTTACTTACTCGACATGACAATTATTTGAATTTTTTTTTTTAATGTTTACAATTTAAAAATAATTGAACTATGTGTCCATTTGAATAAAATAGGTATAACTAGCCAAATGAACAAGGGTAACCTCCAGGTTTTAACCGAATGAATGTTTACCTGAGCATATATGTATAAATTAAAAATGATGTTTTAAGTTGAATGATATTCAAGGCGCCACTGGACATGTCTCAGACCTGTAGGCTGTTGTTGGGTTTTGCGCTACCTGGAGTACAGGAGCTCCATCTATGCTTCTTTTCTTTCTGTGGTGAATCTTTATAAGACCGGTGGTCTTAATAAAGCTCTGTGTGTGTTGAATGATATTCATTATAATTATATTTAGATCCCTTTTGCCCCCGGGTTCTCCTATAGTAAATGCTTGTCCAAAGAATGATGCTTTAACAAATATTTTTCATTATAAATATATCTAATTATCATTCTAGAGTGAGTTAATTTGAAAAATAAATTCCAAAATAAAACACAAAATGATGATAGTAATAATAGTATAGTAATCGGAATCCTCATGACTTCGTTCTAAAGTTAAAATCATATAGTCATACTAAATATCATTTTAAAAAATATTATTCGTCTAGCAAATATTCACTCAGGAAGAAGCTGGGTGAAGCTAGACCATTGATTTAGTGAATAATTATGATCATTTTACATCTCCAAAATATACAATATTCCTTATTTGTCTAATTTTGAGTTTTGAATAACTTTTGCATTAATGGAGAATAGGGCAAACATCAATGTATCTTTAAAAATATATATTCATAAGTTTTATTATTTATTTCGTGAAAAAGTGTCAAAAAATTTTCTCATGTATATTAATGATAATGATAATAATATTAATTAAGCGCGCGCACCATTAAGTATCATCATATCTTTGAAGAAATTTTAAAATATTCACCAATATTCTGCTGGAATGAATTTTTGGCGAAAATCATTTTCTATCAAATTAAATTTTATTCACTTATAGAATTACCCAGCGGTAATCCCAGCGGTTTCGCCAGTTTAATCTACCATTGGTTCACCATTGATGAGCCAGGCCCTCCCATTATTTTATCATTTTAGTAAGGGAAGTAGAAATTGTTTGAATTCAAAAATAGTTTACATTTCATTTAACAGATGGCGCGCGATTGTATGCTATAAATAACTGTATCATATGGTATCTTCCAGAGTGAAAATAAATTGAAAATAAATATTTGAAAATGAAACAACACAAAAAAAAAGATGATAATTTTAATTGTATATCAATTGGACTCCTCATGAATAATATATTTAGAGAGTGATAATGATATTGTTACCCAGACGTTTTTTTGTGTTCTTTGTCGTGATCAGGATGCCACAAAGATACACACGTGAGTTCGAAGGGATGCAGCTAAAGATATCGCTTTATTATAAGTAACACTAAACAGAAGGAATAAAATAAGTGGAACTGGCCTTCAACCTCCCCGTCAGGAGAATCCTTGGCACT
>CP092864.1:181863163-181903412 GCA_030710605.1 Cordylochernes scorpioides
CTCTCAGATTAAAGCAGTAGTACACTATAGTTCTTAAAATTAGATACTTAGACCAGTAAATCTATTATCTTGACTTTTCGACAAATATCTTTAGTCCTTGTCAGTAGCAAATAAAAATTTGAATTTGGCAAAGCTTTAAAAATTCCCCTATTTAGAATAATTTTTAACGCTTTGCCAAATACTTTGATTTTTATTTGCTCCTAACGAGAACAAAAAAGTTTTGTCGAAACGTCGAGATAATAAAAAGATTTATTGAACGAAGTATCTTTAATTTTAAGAACTATGAATGCCGGCCAGGCAGCCTCTATCTTTACGATGGGGGGGGGGGGGGGGGGGGGGGGGTACACTATAGTATAAAACAGATCAAACACCAGAAATTGTATTGGAAGCCTTTGTCTCCCAGAAACTCCAATGCAATAAACCGGAAAAAAGGCCTTCCTGACCGTTACTGCAACATCCTGCAACAACCCTTGTAAATACCAAGCCTAGATAATAATTTTACTCTATTGCCATACCTCATTTGTGATTATTTTTCTTTTACTGAGGGATAAACATACTCGTACTTTTATTCCTCTTTTTGTTACATTTAATCATTGGAACATTTTTACATATTGTCAATTCTGTAATACAATTTATATATACGTATAATGTATATAAGATCATCTTTATGCACCAGTCGATAAACCAAAAGTCTGTGATACACACGACTACCAAAACGAAACTTTTCAACTTCGCAACTTCTCGTAAGATATTTATTTGATAATTCAAATGAATACGATGGTTTCCTATTTTTAAATAGCTAAAATTCTTTAAAAGAAAAAAATAAATGCAATTATTCTTAATGATGGAAATTTCCGCTGTTATTTTGAATGGGCAGCCTCTAATTATGTGACAACTTTTCTGAACTAAAATATCCGATAACATGAAGATTGGTATATTTTTACATGATCAATAAGGAATCTAAGAAATTAAAAAGAAACCAAACTCTAGATTCCATATTATGTCAAAATGTGAAAGCAGGGAAAAATATTGGTATATTTGAATTGTTTTTTTTTTTTTTACATTTGCGCTAGGAGGATGGAAATGTTTTACTTATTGAAGCAGTGAAACTTCTTGATACCGTGTTTTCCCAAGAGACAAACGTGCTGCTCCTGAACAATGTCAAGGACCTCAGAAAACAACGCTGTCTTCGCGCCATCACCGACACCCAGGAATCCCCCGTCATCATGGCGCCTGGAGTCACCGGCATCGCTTTCAAATGTTACTGGGTACGACAGATGCATCTACATACATGTAAAAAATTTAATGAAATTAAATATTTGTCAAAGATAATTTGACAATTCTATCCATTGCCAAAACTTTAAACCTATGCATATTTTTACATGAGCGAGAGAAAAAGTCACCCTACCAATGAGGTTGAACATCTCAGAGAGCCAACCGAATCAAAATGGATAACTATAATTAACCAATCAGCCGTAGAATCACCAACGTGGTTCACCATTGGAGTTTACAGCGACATGAAACACTTATTGATGAATTACAGATACGCAGCAACGTATACTCACATAGAGTGCTCTCACTATCAGATACCAAGAAGACAATTGTACAATGAATGTGGCGCCTCTGCCACCGCTGCAGAGTTTGATGGAGAATACAAAGAAAAGGCGGATTCTAAAGACATTGTGTTTTCTGCACTCTAACATGTTTATTAATGTTACATCCCTATTGGTGTCAATAAAGGGTCAGGAATGATCGCTAGTAAAGGGGGAGAGAAGACTGAAGGAACCCTCCGCGAGTTGATGATCGGTAGCTACAATTTGATCCTCGGAATAATAGAGCAAAAACTATCTGCACAAACTACATTCAATTACTACACGGTACTACGAGTTACTACACGTATAACAGAGTGTAATGGAGAAGTCAGAAGGTTTTATCTGGGAAGAGTAAGGCAGTAAGTAGAAAACAGGGAAAACTGAAATAACTTACTCGGAGGGTTCCATCCAGGTTTCTTATATTTAAAAAAAAAAAGAATATGTTATTTTATCAAAAAACTACCTTTTTCCCATTAATGTACACGGCTTTTTTGACGTGCATTCTGATCCCTCTTACTCTGAAGTTGACATTGAAGACTTCAGCTTCCACTCGGAAAGATCCATACAACTGTATCCTCCGGAGCAGCTAGCATTCCAGAATTCCTTTATCGAGCCTCCTAATATGGAGAGGCCAATGATTCATAAACATCTCGTCATGGAATTACCTGAGATGAACTGACAGTTTCCCTAGCTTTCTGCATAGCTCTCATTAACCCCTCGGCCCAAGTAGGTTTCCTTAAAACTATCAACAAAAATAAAGCTATACTCACAGCTGCTGTTAAACTTTACAGCCTTATTTTCATTACACATGGCTATGCTCCTCCTTTAGAGGATTTTTTTCAGTTTTTTACGTGCAGTGATCATTTGGCTAAGCTGTACAGCATCACGGCCTTTTGGGTTTGAAAATTCGCATTGCGAAGTCCCCGTGTAGGTGGCAAAGAAATATTTAATCTCCTTATATCGTTAATTGTCAGAATAACGCCGTAGCTCTTATATCCAAACGGCATTAAAAGAAGCTTATCTCTCAGTTCGCTCCCGTTCTCATTGCCAACACTGCAGGTTTGAACACGTGTCTACACGTGGCCTGTTATTGACACACTAGACGAAAGGCCCGGGCAACGCCCGGCGTTTACCCGAGTGCGAATATATTTTAAAAACGTTGTCTTGGGTGGTCGCTATTGACAGGGTGGTCTGTATAGACAGGTGGATGTATCACACAGCTGATAACAGGGTTGTCTAGAGTGGGCGCCATAGACAGGGTGGTCTGTATAGACAGGTGGATGTATCACACTGCTGATAACAGGGTTGCCTAAGGTGACCGCTATTGACAGGGTGGTCTGTATAGACAGGTGAATGTAACACACTGATGATAACAGGGTTGCCTAAGGTGACCGCTATAGACAGGGTGGTCTGTATAGACAGGCAGCTGATAACAGGGTTGTCTAGAGTGGTCGCTATAGTCAGGGTGGTCTGTATAGACAGGTGTATGTATCACACTGCTGTTAACAGGGTTGCCTAGAGTGACCGCTATAGACAGGGTGGTCTGTATAGACAGGTGATTTTAACACACTAATGATAACAGGGTTGTCTAGAGTGGCCGCTATAGACAGGTGTATGTATCACACAGCAGATAACAGGGTTGTCTAGAATGGCCGCCATATACAGGGTGGTCTGTATTGACAGGTGGATGTATCACACAGCTGATAACAGGGTTGCCTAGAGTGTCCGCTATGACAGGGTGGTCTGTATAGTCAGGTGGATGTATCACACAGCTGATAACAGGGTTGTCTAAGGTGGATGTAGCACACTGCTGATAACAGGGTTGTCTAGAGTGGCCGCTATAGACAGGTGTATGTATCGCACAGCTGAAAACAGTGTTGTCTAGAGGGGGGCAGGGAGGCCACGTGTTCGCTGGCAGCCAATGGGGCGCGCATTCTATCCGTGAGCTTCAGACATACAGACAAACAGACAGAATAAGGCAAATATATAAGTAGATTGCAGAGATTTTCAAGTGCGTCATCCCAATCCTCATTAAGGATCTTACATTATGCTATCTTGACTTCCTGTGTCGTACAAAACATGCCAAATATTGTCGTTAAACGAGACCCTGGCAATAAGCAGATTTTTCTATCATAATCCCTGCTAGAACGAACGTTCACAATCTTAACATCATAGCTACTACAAGTGGCTGACTTCTACCAACTGGGCAAGCACTGGCCATTTTCGCCTGAGATTTTCTCTCATTGCAAAATCTGGCAACATGCCCTATCTTCCCACAGCGGAAACATTTTAATTTACGTGCATTGCCATTTTTGATAAAACCCAGTTTTATCTCGCTAATCAGTTTAGTCAGTCTCACTTTTTTTCTCCTTAAAGTCGTTAATTCACTGCTCCGACTCGTGCTTTGCCCTGCCTACTACAGCATTTATCTCTTGTGTAACCTTCCCTTCAGACTCCTCCATGTCCGCAGCACACGCTCATTTCTTAAAAGGAAAACGGTGTTGTACCTTATCCTCCATGGCCATAATATAACGGTCTAGTTGATAGAGCTTACCCAACTGGGGACAACAGGCTCCTTAAACTTATCAAGAACATTGTCTCCGATATTTTCAATTAATGAAATGCTATCCAGGGCGATTTTAATATATTTCTTAGTTTTCAATAATATTTCCTTACGTGTATATTTGAGGTTTCTTCTACACGTTGTTTAAGACTCTAAATATTTCAAACTACGAGTTTTCCAGTATATTCAATTCTTAAAATTGCATGATAATGATTTCTACACTATTATATATTTATATCAATTATTTTGCGCTAACTGGATTTTGGGCGACAAAGGCTCGATAATAAACAGTGCTTTGACCTCGACGTCCAATTTGCATATACGGACTTTAAGCTCGATTTCCCGGTTTAGAGACACGATATCCACCCCTTAAAAGAAGCTGAAAAATTCAGCATAGAGATTCCAAATATGATAAACGATACGCCTACAAATTATACAAAAAGGTCACGTAAAATTACAGAAAAACTTACACGTGAACATCCCAGTAACCTGACAAGCTCGCCAATGTTACTTGCTACTGGACACGATAGATGTAGGTCTAGATAAACAAATGTAGATAAATTCACAGAAATTATATATAAGGTGGCCCATAAGTCCCGACAATTAAAAGACTATATTTTATTTCAGGTAATAGATAAAACATTAATATATTATCTAAAATAAATTAGTTATAGTTTTTTATTCTAGTTTGCCTTTTAATTTTTAATAAATGGGTTCAAACTTATAGGCCACTCTTTATTTTTCAAATATATATAATTACCAGATAATATTATATATTAATATACAGGGTGATCCAAAAGTCCCGCACTATTTTAAAAATTAATAACTCCGCGAATATTTGCGCTAGAGCAATGCGGTAAACACCATTGTGTTCAGGATGCAATGGGATATTTTATGGCAAATAATGAAAAATTCGAAATTGATTTTAGTTACAATTTTATTCGCCAGATGGCGCACTACCAGAATCAGAGATTCAGCGGCCAAATTGTTTGATAAATTGAAAAATATAACTGATCGACACGTATTTTTCCTTTTTGAATACCAGGAAAGAACCCTAATAACATCAAATAACAAATTAATAAAACACCACTTCGCAAAAAGTATGAAGAATTGGTTAACAATTTTTAAATACAATCAGAGATATGTAAAATAGGTAAATGCAAATTAAAACATGTAGCAAAAAAAAAAAATGATATTTTAGATACGGTTTGTTTCCGAAGATAATAAATTTCTAATATTTTTAATTCAACTCTCTCTCATACTGTACACAATTTTAAAGAATGTGTCCCCTCAAATAAAAATATTTTTGAATCGACCTTTTGCGTTTGAAAAACGTGTTAGTAAAATCATTTTGTATTATTTTTTGCACAAAATTTCTAAAGTTATTGGTGTACCGCAAATATTCCTTATGCTATTTCTTCTAATGAGCGAAAAGCGAAAAACTAAACATGAGGAGAAAATTGTGTTCCAGTGTTATTCGAGAAGTTATAACACTCTCTGGTTTGCACGACATAATATGTGAGCAAATGACAAACAAAAAATTACTGTTCACAAAAAAAAAAAGTCAAGATGTGAGGACAGCATTTATTATCCCCATATCCCAACACAAAGAGCTGCAAAATATTGGTAGATAATATAATACATGGCAGCTTATATAACACATGAGGTAACTGCCTTCTCTCTTGTATTAGGTCACAATCCTTGCTCAATGTAGCACCCTTCATTCTCAATCACCGCCTGCAGACGATAAATGACAGAATGGACAGCCTTAAATAACATATCTGTTGAAATTGATAAAACGTTCCATCTGATAGAAGCCTTCAACATGGCCAATATGGTAGGCCAGCATCGATAAACACACGATTTAATGTACCCCCATAAACAAAAATCGCAAGGCGTCAAGTCTGGTGATCTTGGAGGCCACTGGTTTATGGCGACTTATCCACGAATTTCACCGAACGTATCCTTCAGCAATTGTTTGGCACCACGGGAGATATGAGGAGGTCCTCCAACTTTCATGAATGTTATTTCGCTTAGTGCTTTTTCCCTGCAATATGGGAATACCCTTTTCTCTCAAAAGTTGAACATAACGTTCACCAGTTACAAAAACGGTTTTAAAAGTTCTTCCATTGATTTATCAAAGAAAAATGGCCCAATAATAAAAGAAGAAGTGAATCCACACAAAACTGTAACTCTAGGCTGAAAAAGTGGCATTTCTGTAAAAATCCTAGGGTTTTCTGTTGCCCAAAAGCGGCTGTTTTGAATGTTAAATTCTCCGTTTAGAGAAAAGTGGGCATCATCTGTCCACAGAACATTCGACAGCCAGTTTTCATCACTATCAATTTGCCGGAAAACCCATGCAGCGAATTCTTGACGCATCTCAAAATCGCCAACTTTCAGCTCGTTATATCTTTGAATTTTGTATGGGTACACACAATAGAGACATTAAGTGAAGCCTCTTCGAATATCACAATCATGCACGGCGATTTTAACGCCAAAAGTTCAACTTGGGGATCATCTGTCCCGGATAACAAAGGTCAACAGGTTGAGGACATGCTAACCGACCTCGACCTTACACCATTAAATAAGGGAGAGAACACCTATCTATCCAAGTCGACAGGCACAGAATCCGCAATAGACACCACAGCGATAAATTTCAACATCGCATCCACAACACAATGGAAAATCCTGAGAGGTGCAATCAGTGACCACAGACGAATTTTAACAACCCTAAACTTCAAAATTGAGAATGTCCAATAGAATTAAAGAACATGGAACTTTAGGAAAGCTGACTTGAAAAAAATCACAGAAAAGCTTGAAGAACTGTGCAACGAAAATTGAATTACAGAACGCTTGGCAAAAATTTGGAAAACTTCTCTTCGAATATATCAAAAGCTGCAAAAGCATCGATACCTAGAGGTAGACATAAAGACCTGCGGATACCTCACTGGAAGAACCACAACATCGAGGCAATGATTTCAGAGAGAGACAATATCAATGAACTTCTTTAAAAAATAAAACAGAAGAAAAGAGAAAGGAACACATTGAAATTAGTCACAAAATAGAACAAGAAATTTGGATATGCAAACAAGAAAAATGGCAGAATTCTGCGAAAAAATGGATCCAAGAAAGGACAGCCAACACTGGAATATGATTAGAGTGTTTGAAAACAATCAAAACCAACACCAATACTCCAATACTCTAACCGATATGAATAGAACAGCGAGAAAGCGAGAACAAACAGATGGCTAACATAATTGTTGAATATCTTTCAAGCACTTCCATACTCAAATATACGAATGAAGACAGGACTCTAAAAATAATATAAACCAGTTAGTTAAACACAAGCAAGAAACTTCCATCAACAAGATATTTTCTCCAAAGACTTCACACTGAATGAGCTAAACTCATCAATAAAAAAATGCAAGAGGTCACCAAGAGATAATCTAATGTTTGGTCAAATGATTAAACACTTTGAAGACAAAGCTAATAAACAACTCCTACGAATACTAAACATTTCATGGTAAACTGGTAAACTACCAAAGGAATAGAAGATATCAATTACTGTGCCAATACTGAAACCAAACAAAGATGCCAAGGAATCCAAGAACTATCGGCCAATTGCTCTCACCAGCATACTTTGTAAAATAACAGAACGAATTATCCACTCTAGGCTCATAGTCTGGCTCACTAACAATAATAAAATAAACTTCTACCAAACTGCCTATAGATCCCAGCACTGTACGACTGATCAACTGTTCTACCTCTGTCAATCAATAATAGATTCTTTCCAGGAAAAACCGCCAAAGAAGACCACGGCTATATTCCTTGATATGACCTCAGCTTTTGATCGAGTATGGAGGGAGAAATTACGTGAAAAGCTGCACAACATCGGAGTAAGAGGAAAAACCTTAACCTGGATTGCAGACTTCTTAAGGGGAAGAAGGTTAAAGGTTTGGGTCAATGGAGAATTTTCCAAGGAAGGAAGAACATGGGCTGGTGTAACTCAGGGATCTGTGCCCAGTCCTCTACTCTATCTGCTATATATTAACGACATCCATCCTTACCTCACTGAAGACTCAAAGGTTGCATGTTATGCAGACGATATAGCCATATGGCACACAAGTAGCAGCATAGAAAAATCGTAAAAAATACTGAACACATCAATGAGAGGACTGGAGAAGTGGGCAATGGAACTCCAAATGACCATAAACCCAATACAACCAAACCTATGCGTCTTATCGACTGACAGGGAAAAAGGCATAAATATAACCACAAAATAAGCATAAACAAACAAATAATTGATAAAATTAGAAATCCAAAATACCTAGGTGTGATACTGCAGTCCTGGATCTTTCCAGTTGGTCTCGAGGACCACGCCATCACCATCTCCTAAGCGGCGAAGTCCGCGATCTACGTTTTCATCGTAGATCGCAAAATGCGTGGTGTTGCTGGAGACCCACTGGCGATTCTCCACCAAACTCTGCAGCGCTGGCAGAGGCGCCATATTCATTGTACATAGTGTATATAATGCATATTATCTTTTTTAAATAGTGCAGACTGTGCACTTTGCATGTATTGACAAGATGGCAATAAAATTATTTTAACTGTCATTGATGAGGAATTGGAATTTTCAAAACACATAATTAGCACCTCAAATATAGCTACCAGAAAACTAAACATTCTGAGATGGCTATGTGGAACAAATTGGGAAGAAAAACCCAGAATTCTCAGAACAACATATATCACCTTAATAAGGCCGATAATGGAATATGCAACACCGGTCTGGGCTCCCTCAAGCTCATCACTAAAAGTAAGACTAGACAGTGTTCAAGCAAAAGCGGCCAAAATAATCACTGGTGCTGTTTCATCCACCAACAATGAGAAAATTCAGAGAGAATGTGTTCTACACCTTCTCGCTCGAAAGCAGAAGATAAAATAAAAACAACTTGGATCGGCACTTCGGAAACGAGGAACCAGAGGACGAGATCTCTCTGAACACTTGTGGTTTGGTGGATCCGCCCTTTTCTGAGAATGAGGTGAAACTGACGGCTTTCAAGTTCGGGAAAAGGAAATCTCCTGGTCCCGAAGGGATCGATAACACGGTCGTGAAAGCCCTGTTAAGAATGCACCCATCACTTCTTGCCAGGTTTTTCAATAGGTGTCTGGACACTGGTACTTTTCCTGAGGCATGGAAGGTTGCTCGAGTAGTGCTTCTCGAAAAGTCTGGTAGAAAGGGTAATTCTCCTAATGATTATCGTCCGCTTTCTTTACTAGTGTGTCTAGGTATGGTCCTGGATAGCCTACTAGCTCAGCGACTGAAGCACTGGCTAGAGAGTAATGAGCTCCTTTCCTCTTTCCAACATGGTTTTAGGGAAGGGAACTCCACAACCACAGCTCTGAACGAGGTGTTAGAGGGGGTTGAGATGGGCTTAAATAAGGGTGCTTGGGTTCTTTTCGTGGCCCTGGACATTGATGGTGCGTTCAACTCCATGAGCTGGAACAAGCTGATGAGAAATTTGATGGACATGGGCTGTCCTGATAATTTGTGCAGCTTGGTTCGTGACTTCCTGAGGGATAGACGGATTAGCCTCAGTTTTGGTGGGCGGAAGTTGGAAAGAAACTGTGCTAGGGGTTGCCCCCAGGGCTCTTGCTGCGGACCTATTCTGTGGAATATCCTGGTAAACACCGTTTTCCAGGAGAAGCTCCCTGAGGGAGCCAGGCTGGTTCTCTATGCTGACGACCAGTTCCTCATCATTGAGGCTGCTTCAAGAGCGAAAGCTGAGAAGTGTGTTGAAGCTTCTCTCCAAATCCTCTCGAATTGGGCCCATGACTCTGGCCTTAAGTTCAATGTCTCCAAAACTAAAGCCCTCAGCTTTAAACCTAGGGACATAAGAACTAAAAGGAAAGGGATCAAATGGGAGCACAAGCCGGCTATCCGGATGAAAGGACGGAGGGTAGTCATGGGGGTGGTCATTGATGACAAGATGGGTTGGCAATACCAGGCGGAGGAGATGGTGGCGAGAGGCAGGGAGGCGTTGTGCAGGCCTGTCCTGGTTGGCTCTCAACAGGTGGGGGAGAAGGAGGGTACTGTTTTTAGGAACCTCTGCCTCTCCTGTGTCGAGCCAATCCTGCTATAACAGGGATCAGAAGGTGGCAAAAACTCTCGAGAGCGTGCAGAGGACAGCGGCACTCAGAATCACAGGGGGATATCGCACTACCAGCAGTGAGGCCTTTTTGGTCCTCGCTGGGCTTATTCCCCTGTGATTGAAACTAAAGGAGGAGACCATCAGACAGAAGATCTGGGAGAACAGGGAAGATGCCCTGGGACTTGAAGCGGGTGCCCTGGAATGGAAGAGGAACCCAAGGAAGCCTCCGCAGTGGTTGCCAAAGTGGAATTGGAGTCCTGGAGGGCCGACAGGGATTGGAACGGTGGTTTTCACTGATGGTAGTAAGTCTGGAACCAATACTGGAGCTGAAGTAGTGATTTTCACTAATGGAGAGCTGATCTTCCAAGAAAGCTTAACACTCAGAGTGGACGAATTGGTCTTTTCAGCCGAGCTGGTTGCGATCAGGTAGCCCTCAGAGTGTGTGCCGAGAAGAACTTCAGCCCGGACCGCCTCTATTCAGATTGTATGTCGGCCCTCGTCGCCATCAATCTGGTGAAAGGGCAACTCGCGCATCAAATAATCCAGGAGCTGGAGATGACAACGCGGGCTCCGGAGCTCTATTGGGTTAGGAGACACAGCCTCATCGAAGGTAATGAGTTCGCAGACAGGCTCACTAAGGCAGGATGCTTTAGAGATAGATCACTGAGGACCCCAGTGACCAAGAAAGAAGTTTATAGGAGGATCAGGGGGCACGTCCAGGACTTATGGTTGGACAGATGGAGGAACAGTGTGAAGGGGAGAGTGGTATATTCAATTGGGTAACAACACCCAAGTACCTCTGTAAGGTAATGTCCCACAAATTCATTAGGGTAGTTCGGGACATGGGCCCTTTCCCAGGAGTCTCCACAGATTTAAAATTAAGAGAAACCCTGATTGCGTCTATGAAGAAAGGGATGTGGATGCACGCCACTACGTCTTGGATTGTCCAAGGGTAGTGGGTGTGCAGGATGAGAGAAGGAGGGCGAGGGGCGCGATCGAGAGTAAGCTGCTGAGAAATCACAGCAAGCTTCTTGAGAAAGCACACGACGTGGCAGCTGAGCTTTTCCTCAGCTGTTAGTGAACAGAGTCGACCGGGGGCCGCCTCCCCGCGGTCCCTGCTGGACACAGTAGATAGTGTCCTCTTTTGCTGTGATTAAAGGCCACCGGTATAGAAATCCTTCCAGACACGTTGTCTGGGAGGTGGTGTTTCCAGGTACAATGTCCAAGCACTAGCTTGAATATCGTTACTTGGCTTATGAGTTGAACAGAATAGCAGCGAAGTGCATGCTTCGGATGCCGGCTTGTGGACCGAAAGGTCTGGGTGGCCATCTGCTTCTAGGGTGTACCAACTGTGCTTAGGTGGGATCCTCCAGTACTTGTTTATTTTTGTTTTGGCTGCTGTTTCTATTTCTTTAAAGGTAAGTTTATTTTTCTGTAGCAAGGTTTCTTTTGTGCCTTTTTTCGCTAGCGCATCAGCAGCTTCATTGCCTTCAATGCTAACATGTAAGGGTATCCATTGAAGGTGAATTTTTGAGGTATTGAGAGTTTTTGGAGATAACTAATTATGTTCCTGCTTACTTTGTCTCTAAGTTACCTTGTCTGACTCAAGTGTTGTATTGCACTTCTACTATCAGTAAGAATCCATATATCGTGATGTTTAGTGTTTCTGATGGATTTTAAGGCTTCATAGATGGTTATAAGTTCTGATCTGAAGACTGAGCAAAAATCTGGGTTTCTTCTGTTTATTTTCTCATTGCCATTTGTGGTTTTAATGAGAGAGTCACTGTCAGTGTGTCCCAACTCGTCTCTGCTACCATCGGTATAGATAGTTATTACATTTTTAGGAATTTTATTAATTATTTCTAATGATAATTGTTTTAAGTATTCTGGATTTTGGTATTGTTTGTTAGTGGGTTCATTTAAAGTGGCATTAAAAATAACATTTTGTTAGTGATTCTCATGGGGATATTTTTTCTGCTAAATAATATTTTTCCACTTTATATTTTAAAAATCCATTTCTTTTGGCCAGGTGGAGAGGGCCTTCTTTTTTGAGTCTTATATTGGATTCCCAATTAAGTATGCAATTGGATGTTCTGTGTTTGTTTTCATAACTCTTGATTTTGTTTATATATTTTGGCAGATTGAAGCTTCTTCTACCCTTTAAGGGCATAATGTCTGCCTCGTAAAGTACAATATTATTAGGGCAGGTATTTCGAAGACCTGTAATAATTCTAGCTGCATTTAGTTGTATCCTTTCCAGTGATTTTAGATTTGTTTCAGATGCTGTACCATAGATTTGATATCCATATTCCAAGATAGGTCTCATTAGAGATGTGTAAGTTAATTTTAGTGTTGTTGCTTCAGCTCCCCACTCTTCCTGAAATATATTTCAAGATTTTTAGTCGGTCTCTTCCTTTTCTAACAACTCCTTCAATATGTTTACTGGAGTTAATTTCTGGATCCAGGGTGTAGCCGAGATATTTAGGATGTTTATTATATTGCAATTTTTGTTCTTTCAGAATAATATTTGGTCTTATTTTGTATAGTTTCTTATCGGTAGTAAAAAGACAGGTTTCAGATTTTTGGGGGTTAAATTCTAATTTATGTTTATTAGCAAATTTTTCTAGGTGGAGAAGAGTCTTGTTCAAATCTCTTTCAGCTTTTTTCCAGTTAGTGTTGCTGCTCCATAGAATAATGTCATAAGCGAAAAGTCCAATATTGGTTTTATGAGAAAAAAATTCTTCTATGCCTGCAATAAATTGGGTGAAGAGATTTGGGCTAAGGACTGATCCTTGTGGTAATCCTTGATACAATTTGAAGGTTTTAGATAAAGTGCCATTATATTTGACCCTGATGCATCTATTTTTAAGGGAATCATTTATCCAAGTGATAGCTTTTCCATCAATTTTGAAATGTTTGTATAATTTTGTAATTAACTTGTTTTTCCATACCTTATCAAAAGCTTGTGTAAGGTCTAAAAAGCAGCTATTGTGTGGTTAGTTGGTTTTCTGTTTTGTGCATCTTTTACCTTTTGTGTGAAAAATAAGAGTTGGTCTATTGTCCCATGTTCTTTCCTAAATCCATATTGTTCTTTTGGTAAGAGATTTCTTGTGTCGAGGTGGTAGGTGAGTCGTCTGAGTATAATTTTTTCCATTAATTTGCAGCAAATACTTGTGAGGGAGATAGGTCGGTAGTTTTTTGGGTCATCAGCAGATTTGTAAAGTTTTTAAATGGCAATTATTGTTGCATTTTTACAGTCTTGAAGCAATTTTCCAGTTTTCCAGTAGTTATTGAAAATATTAAGAAGTCTTTCTTTGCCAATTTTGCCCAAGTTTGATATCATTCGGCCATGGATTCCATCTGGCCCAGGAGTCTTGTTTAGGTCAGTGTTTTCTAATGCATAAGCTAGCTCTTTAATAATTATTTTTTTTCATGGAAAATATTATGAGTGCTGGTGACATTTTTACAGTCATTAATAATCCTTTGGGCCTTTGTTTCAACCTTGATTTTACTACTTATTTGATATGAATTACCTAAAAGATTGGCAGCAATTTTGTCATTAGTTGCTGGTGTACCATCTGTATTCTTAATCATATTAGTTTTTTCAGTTTGTGACTGGGATCTGTCAATTTGTTTTGCCAAATTCCAAAGTTTTGTATTTGCGTTTCTTGGGTTCAGGTTTTCACAAATTTGTTTCCATTTTTCCCTTTTCACATTTACGTATAATCTTTTTATTTTTGCATTCACAATGTTCAGTTCAGTTCTACAATTTGTTTGGTTTTGGGTGCTCTTTTTTTGTAGTTCATTTCTTTTAGTTATAAGTGTTTGAATATTTTTTGCCTGGTGTGTATAATTTGGAATCCATTTCTTAATATTACCTCTTGGTATTGAAACTGTAGCTGCTTTAATAATGGTGTTTTCGAAAGATATCCAATTAGCCTTTTTGAAGATCCAGAATTTTTTTTAATTGAGCTGGTTTTGGTCTTGGTGCTAATTTCTATCAAATTAGGCAAATGATCACTTCCAATACTTTTTAATATTTGCTATTTGCATTTGTGGAAAATGTCAGGATAGTAAAAACTTATATCAAGGGCTTGTGCAGTATTATAGCTGTAGGAATGATGGGTAGGATTCCCATCATTTAAGCACATGATGGCATTGTCGTCAAATATGTTTGAAAGTATTTTGCCTCTTGGGTTTGGCGTGGAACATCCCCATAGTTGATGTTTGGCATTAAGGTCACCTACAATAAGAGTTGTCTGTAAGAAATTGAGCCATTGTTCCATCGTCAATAAGTGTATTGTTTGGAGGGTGATACATATTGTATATGTTGATGGCTTTGTTTTGATTGAGGTAGACTTTGATATCTTGGGCTTCGAGGTCTAATGTGTTTGAAATTTTAACGGCTATGTCCTCATAGTACAAATTCTTGATTAAAAATGCTAGGCCACCCCCTTCAACAGCATATACAGATGGATCTTCAGACCTTACCCTGAGTTATGGAGGGGCCGGAATTAACATAATACTGCAAGATGGAACGTACATCAAAATCAAAGAAGGAGCAGGACAGATTTCGTCAAACTTCACTTGTGAACTGACAGCTATCTGGAAAGCCCTTGATGTATGCCTTAACCAACCATCCCTGCATCAAGCAGAAGGAAATTTAATATACAGTGACTCCATATCCGCTCTAGAAGCAATTCAGAAGGGCAATACTAAAATCACACAGAAAATACACTCGTCACTTACCCAACTGGAACCATTGGAGAATAACTACATTCTACAATGGTTCCCTGCCCATGCTGGGATCGGGGGTAATGAAATGGCATTTGAATTGGCAAAGGAAGCCAGAAAGTTGAGCCAAAGGAAAGAACAAATGTCATTATTTGACGCTGATTCTTTGTCAAAATACAAGATAATTAAACAATAAATAAGAAAAGATCAAAATGCGAAATAAACTCTGAGAGAAAAATGACAAAAACTATAACAAGACTTAGAACAAAACACTATAAAGGAATAAGAATACATCCAGATGGCACAATAACCTATAGGGCATGCAACAATTGTCCTGGTGTGGAACTTACACCTACCCACATATTCTCATAGCCAGCAATGGCCGCAGCCTTGCAGAAAATTGACATAGACCCAGAGCAGCAGCTTTACACACCCAAGATAGTGGACATTGCTGCTGCTGTGATGGAGATGCATGGAGACATCTGAGGCTTTTTATTGGACACGACAACAACAACGGCATTCCAGAGTAAAATAAATTATCAAAGATAGATATATATTTTTTATATGAATTAAAATAAATATAATCGATACTGAGAGAGAGTTGAATTAAAAATATTAGAAATTTATTATCTTCGGAAACAAACCGTATCTAAAATATCAATTTTTTTTTTTTTGCTACATGTTTAATTTGCATTTACCTATTTTACATATCTCTGATTGTATTTAAAAAATTGTTAACCAATTCTTCATACTTTTTGCGAAGTGGTGTTTTATTAATTTGTTATTTGATGTTATTAGGGTTCTTTCCTGGTATTCAAAAAGGATAAATACGTGTCGATCAGTTATATTTTTCAATTTATCAAACAATTTGGCCGCTGAATCTCTGATTCTGGTAGTGCGCCATCTGGCGAATAAAATTGTAACTAAAATCAATTTCGAATTTTTCATTATTTGCCATAAAATATCCCATTGCATCCTGAACACAATGGTGTTTACCGCATTGCTCTAGCGCAAATATTCGCGGAGATTTTAATTTTTTAAATAGTGCGGGACTTTTGGATCACCCTGTATATTTATCTTATATTTAACTATATATATCTAAGATTCATAATCTTATATGGACGTTAAATTAGTTTTAATCTCTCACAATCGGTCTCTCCTTACATCCAGAAGTCCCTTATACCAATTACGTCACTAAAACGGTTGAGTCTTTTATCATGTGTTTAAATAAAATATATACACACAGCCTTATCAAGACCACTGGTCTTATGCAAATTCTCACCACAAGAAGAAAGGAAGCATAGATAGAATTCCTGTACTCTAGGCAGCGCAGCACCCAACAACAACATCCGACGCATGTCCAGTGTTCACACATTCCTTCAGGCATACGTCAAGGTTAGCGTATCACTGAAAAGGTGAGTGTGAAATCATAGCGTTTTAGTCTTCGCTTTCCTCATCCAAATGGACCACGACATTCGGAGATTCTATTAATCTCCTCCGAACGATGACTGCGCCCTTGTAGAATTTATATAAACCAAAAAGAAGACCTTTAATCAAACATCATTGCATATTCGTCTATAACACGGTACTAATTAGTATAATGCGAGCTTGAAACTATGACAGTGACTGACCTACCATTTCTGTCATTCGGATTGGCCAAGTATTATGGAAACGTATAAGGAACAAACATTAACAAAAATATGTTATCTTACTAATTTACATAAATATAATTTAATTCCAACTTATTTCTCTTTCTTTATCTCTATTTTTTTAATTTTTAATATAACATTTTTTTCCAAACTTTTTCCTTTCCCTTCTAAATTTGCATAATAACTACAAAAGGTGTTTATAGATGGCGCTGCTAGTCCAACGACCAGCTAGACAAGTTGATGCATATGTTCTTAATTTATTTAAATAATAATTTTCCTAACTAGAGAAAACTTTTTTCACATGAAATCATTATCCTACTCCTTCATACTTGAATAATATTTAATAAATTTCTTTGTACAGTAGATAGGTAGGTAGGCACACACTAATTGGCGTTAATTACATGTTTCGGATAATTTTCCATCATTTTATCATTTCGATTCCGTTGATTCACAATCTACCAGACCATTTAAAATATAAGACTAACACAAAGCAATAACGCGCCATCTATATATAACAAATGAAAACATTAAGACGCAAGTATTTCTTTCTTCTCGTTCATCTTCTTTTCATCGCAGTAAGGACGATAGATGTTTGATTATTTTTGAGAGAAACATTCGCGTCTTACTGTTTTCATTTGGTAAAATATAAGACTGTTCAGGATTTTGGTCAAAATTACCTTTATTAGATGCTACTCACCAACCGAGATATTTACGATAAATATTTTAGGGCTCAATGCTATAGATACATACTAATATTCATTTGTACAGAGTATTTGCAAATTGTATAAGTCTCTTGTTTTTTTTTTTTAATATTTAATATAACTTGGTTTTATGTCTGTTGTTCTGTCAGTCTGTACAAAACTTCAAACTTATAGATCGTCTGGGTAATTTTTATATTTTCTTCCATAAACGCAAATAATCAGTGCACAGTCCTCTTTAAGTATGTATGACGTCAGAAGTATGGAATTTGAGCTATAAATAATTGTGTGGATATTCTCCCAGCGATATAGAGGCAATTTAAAAATTCTAAAATTATAATTTAAACGAAAATATATAGATATAAAATAGAGAAATAAAACATTTCATAATAATATTTTTATTAAGCTAAATATCATTACGAAATGTTTTATGAATTTTATATCATATTTCTTGAAAATAAAGATAATTCAGCCAGTAAAACTTTTTATTGTTGTACAAAATTTTAAACATCGCGTGAGAACGCCCTTGGAACCTCAGAATGATTTTTAACACCTTGCTAAATGTTTTAATTTTTGTTTGCTCCTGACGAGGATAAAATATTTTTGTCGAAACGTCGAGGTAATAAAAAGATTTACTGGCCGAAGTATCTTTATTTTCAAGAAATATGAATGCCGGCCAGGCAGCCTCTATCTTTACGAATATCATATTTTGCACAATTTCCTATATTTAGAAATATATATATGTTATGAATAATTATTTGAGAGAGAGGAATATTATTAGCTTGCTTTTTGGATACATGAATATTATGGAACGCTTCACGATTTTGCGTGTCATTCTTGCGCAGAGGTCATGCTAATCTTCTCTGTATCGTTCCAATTTTAGTATATGTACCGCCGAACAAGCGTGTATTGAATATTATGAAATTTTTATGCAGCCGTGGTAATAATAACAGTGTGTGTGTGTTTGCATTTTTTAATTGTGTGTGTGATAATGAAATACAAAAGCCATAATTTGGGAAAGTACTACCTTACTTATGGCGTAATAATAAAGAAAACAAAATACTTATTTACATATCTACAAAAGATTTGAGCCGGCCAACGGGAAACAACAACAATGGGTTTATATAGGGAAAGCTGCTACATCTGGCGGTCGTCTTTACAGAATGATCACAGAAATGATCATTTAAAAAATTAGATAATTTTTATATAACATATATATATGAAAAAATAGTACAAATATGATATTGTACTGGGATAAGGTGCATAAATTAAGAAAAAGGCATCTCCTTATCGTGCAACTCCAGTGTCGCGGTCTCACGCAATTCTGGCCTTAACTACCCGTTTCATGATTTTTCAGAATGCCTGAATGACCAATTTTTTGGTCGTTGAGGTACAGCTTGCACCACGCTGATGAGGGCCAATAGTCTGAAACACGTCCGTGGTTAGCTTTTTTGATAAATCAAGAATGGGTATTTATCCAATTCTGGAATAATTAAAAATCAACGAGAATAGTTTATATTTATTTCGATAGATGGCGCAAGCCATCAGCAACTTTCAGTTGCACGATAATAAGATGCCTTTTTCTTAATATATATTTTTATATGTATATAACTTTGAATATAATTCATATTTTAAATAATTAATAGCTGATGGCAGTTGAAGTATTGAGATGCCAACTGAGTATCAGCTAAAGTATAGGGGTAGCTGCTGAAGTATTTGGGTACCATTTTGTCCAAAAAGGTCAGCACATATGTAACAGTGTGCGACCGACATTTGTCGTGATGAATAATACAATATTTGGTGGTCCACATTTATTTTTAGGCGAACCGATTGTCACAAATGTCTCAGGATGTTTAAATAGACTTCCTTATTTTTTTTTGTTTCTCTTCCAGCTATTCGTAATGTAGATTCCGGGTTTTTTTTTTTTTGTTAAAGAATGTAACCGAGATAAAATGAAATCCATTACTTGAAATATTTTAAATGAAATAGTTTCGATTTTTCCTTATGGTATGTTTTACAATAAAATTTTGTGTTTTGTGTGTGACTTGTGAAGTCGAGAATTGTTGGTTGTAGGCCATCTGCTCTTTGTTTTGATATTTGACGTTTCTCATTCTTAGATGTTAGTCCAAAACCTGGTTTGTTATATAATTTTATTTGAGCTTATGTGCGGGTCTTCATTGAGGCAATGATGCGACACTCTGCTAGTATATCAATTTTTAAATGCTTGATATAAAAATATCAATAAAAAAGTAACAACAAGTAGTTACTTTTCATTATAACAAACATGAAAGCTTATCTTTTATTATAATAAAAATAAAGACAAACACATCACGCACACCTTTTTTTAATATTTTAATTAATAAATGATATAAAACCCTGTCGATACTACTGGCTTCAATAGATATAACCAGGTATAAATCTCCATATCGCTGTCCCATTTTAACGAAAGGGAAGTATAAATAAGTTTTCGTGGCTGAGAATTCCTTCCCTAGTTAGCTACAATGGCAACAATGGTGAAACAATATGTAGACAATCATCAGACTTCCATTCTATGTTAGGTTGTGTAGTTAACTGTGAACTGGTATTGAATATATTTAGATTCTAGAGGTATTGTCGAAGTTTTTAATTATTATTAAAATATTCAGTGTATTTATATTTTTATATATATATGACCAAATATTACTGGTCACGTGTATAAATTGACTGCCTATATATTGGTATTAAACAATAAAGTATGTTTGAGGCAAAAGGCGATCCATCAATTAAGTTTATATAAAAAGGCGTACATGGATCTGTGAAGAAAAAAAAAATTTATTACAGGCAAGAACAAACTATGAATGGTAAACAAAAGATAAGCCACGAGGTATATTTACAGAGTAGCAAGATATAAACCTAAAAAAATGACCACTCTGTTAATAAAAATAATAAAACTAATAAATACTTTGTTACATAGCTTCTTCCCTATGGGAGCTGTGACCCACAGCTAGCAATAATTGTACATACTGACATGGATCTGACGTGCTTCTGCCAAGGATTCCATCGAAGTCTTGGAACTTTGTCCCTAGTACCTTTGCGTCCTTTTTCTTGCGGCGTGAAGAGCAGCTTTGTCGTCGTATCATCTTTAGGTACATTTTATTCTTCGAGGGAAGACTTGGCTTTAGTACGGCGGTGGGATCCTGGAGTTAGTCTCCGAAAATATAGATCACAGCGCCCATGGCTTCAAGGTCTTCTCGGCGGTCTTCAGTTTGTCTTCCCTAACTTATCCAGCATCTCCACCAAAATGCCACGTGGAAAATTAGGGAAGACCAACTTCGGGATGAGACAACAACTTATTTCAGGCAAGAACAAACTATGAATGGTAAACAAAAGATAAGCCACGAGGTAAATTTACAGAGTAGCAAAATATAATCATAAAAATGACCACTCTGTTAATAAAAATAATAAAATTAATAAATACTTTGTTACAATATTATAGCCTGGTAGTGCATGATATAATTTTGGTTAGATAACACACAATATTCCTGAAACAAAGAAACAGAGTATTTCCCTCTCACATTTGTACTTCGTCATTAGAATGAACATTGAGGAGAACAAGAAGAAAACGGGTCAAAGTGTTGCTGAAAATGGAGTCGAAACAATGACACATTGTCCCACTATGTAGGTAATTGTTTGAGACTTCCCCTTCACGCTAACAACTCGCCCCTTTTTTACTTTTTTCTTGTTTATTTATAATTAGTACACACACAAGCACATATTAAATTTTAATAACTTTAAAGAGAAAGACAATACATGGCTTAGAGTAGGTTAGTAGGAGGAATGTATATAGGAAGGAGAGGTGATAGGGATTATTAAATTTATTGAGATATAGTGGAATATGCTTGAATTCTAGCTTATAGTTGATTATATGCTAAATCAACTAAGCTACACTGGTCCGCAAAATTAAAGGAACAACATATTTTTTTCATTTATCTAAAATTTTATTGAACATTAATCAATTTGATTTTATACACAAATTTATTATTCCATTATTGATTAGAATACCCGAATTCAAAGAAATCTAACACGTATTTTATGCAAATTAGCCGGTCAAGCAATGATCTTCTTGCAGTCAGTGCATAAATATCTTGGATATTGTTGTTAATATGGGGTGTGATCGCCTTTAATTGATAGACAGGCTCTACATCGGTGACCCATACTAAGAATTAGGGAGTTTATCAGCTCCTGTGGAATCAACGCCCACTCTTGTGTTAAGGCTGTTTCTAGCTCATGAGTGTTTCTAGGAGGGGGTTGGAGGGATGAGATCCGCCGTCCTAGGTTGTCCCATACATGCTCAATGGGATTTAGGTCTGGGGATCGAGCTGGCCAATTCATCCGAGCAATTGCATGATTTTGGAGAAAAGTGTCGACCACACCAGCCCTATGTGGACGGGCATTATCATCCATTAGAAGAAAGTTTTCTCCCATTTCCAATGCTTGAGGCATCACATATGCTGCCAGGATCTCGTCCCGATACCTCTGTCCAGTCAAGGTTCCGTGCCGAAAAATATGGAGTGCTGTGCGACCGTCCAAGAAGATTCCAGCCCAGACCATAAATCCTTGGCTTCTGTAGGGATCCCTTTGAACCATATTCCGGGGATTATTTCTGGTTCCTACCTCTCTCCAGACAAAGACACGACGAGAATCGCTGTTTAGAGAGAATCTGGACTCATCAGTGAATATTACACGCCTCCATTCATCTGGATTCCAGGCGATATGTTGTCTGCACCAAAGTTTACTTGCTCTCTTTTGAGGTGGTGTCAATGGCACACAAATTATGGGTCGTCGAGCATTGAGGCCCTTCTTGTGAAGCCTTCTGCGTATTGTATAAGTTGATACTAAGACTCCTGTAGCTGCATTGAGGTCACTTCGTAGTTGCGATGCTGTCATTCTTCTATTGCGACGCACAAGGAGACTCAAATAACGGTCTTGATTTAACGTTGTGACCCTTGGCCGTCCTTGTCCTGGTGTTCTGGCAACATTAGCTGTCGTTTGAAATTTGTTCCAAAGCCTTGAGACAACGTTTCTTGTCACTCCAAGCCATCTTGCTACTTCTGCCTGTGATTGGCCTGCTTCCATCCTTCCAATAGCTTGCCATTTTTTCTTGTGATAAATGTTGCCTATAAGCCATGAAAACTTTAAAAAACAAAAAGGTTCGATAAAAATCTAGTGGAGCGTAAAATAAGGACGCTTTGAGAAAGATTCAGGCACGTGCTGGAGGCGGAGTCAACGTAGACGGTGGTATTTTGCATTTTAAAAACAACTTTTGTTTTTCTGTTTTACATACTCTCTTAATTCATGGAAGCTTCTGAATATACCAAAACTTGATATATATCCCTTAATATAAATTTTATTTTTCTTAAACATGTGTTGTTCCTTTAATTTTGCGGACCAGTGTATTTTATGATTTATTGTGAAATAAAACGGGATGTTTTGGGAATCTACTTGGGTTTTAAATATAAGGTACTAGCGCCTCATTTTTAAAACAATTATAAAAATTGGTGCTATATTATATTCACACAAATGAAAAAATTATTGTCTATTAAGTTGAAGTATAAATATTGGAGAATACTGATTCCTCAGTGGTGAACCCACCCAAGAGTTTCGCCAGTTCAATCTACCAGAGAGAGAGAGAGATATTGAGATCGAAACTGATTTATTAATCGTTCATATAATATTATATAGTGCCAAATTTAAAGTTATAATACAGAAAAAAAAAGATAATATATATATATATATATATATATATATATATATATATATATATATATTATATTTTAAACTGTATTAAAATGTACACCGTTTCTATTTGATACCACCCCCATATTTTGTATATATGCTATATCCTTATTAATAATACCTGTAAAACCATACATGTATGTAAAACTAAAAATGTTGACGTCCAAATAAAGATCCAAAGAGCGGTCAGCTGGGGACAGCTGGGGAGACAGGAGGAAAATGCCAACGCCCATGTGGGGCCGGCCCCCAGGGACTCTTTATAGACGACCCCTGAAAACAAGACAAGTTTTGACAGGGGGTCAGCAGATTTCTAGAGCAGTCCGCTTCTCTCGGCAGTCCGCTTCAGCCTTGCTCTCTCACACACATTCGCTCTCCATGTCTCGGTGATAAGCATCGAAGTTGGTGTCATGGCCTCTACCTCTGTCCCGTGGGCTGTCCCCGATCCCTCTATGTGCTAACATCTAGTCCTGCCTCTGCTTATTGTTTTCCGCGTGTGGGAATATCATCAACACTCACCTCACGTACACGACTGCCAGCTTATCCATACGTCGGCACATTGCAACAATATTACAGAAAGTCGACATGATAACTGAGGACAGCGACATGCAGAGGATGACAGCGGCACCGGTGGTCAACGGCGCATTCGTGTGGATGCTCCTTCTACTTGCCCTCCACCTTGACGATCCCGTGGACCATCTCAAAGACGCCATGCGAGCACTAGCCGTACCACGCACCGAGAAGATCATCATCGCCCCCATCGACATCTCCTGCGCCACGAGGACCTTCTCCCATCGGCTCGAACAAGTAGACAAGATCCATCGAAGAATCCTGGCATTGCCCTGCCAACCAGCACAAACGATTTCCCATGGCAACCACCGCAAAAGGTGATCACCTAGCCTCATCGCAGCCCACTCCGCAAGACTCATCCAAGACATCAATCCATCTGGTAGGAGAATTTTCTGTATTAATGTAACACTATCTCCGTTTTGTTTTCTCCCACTAAATTAGCTACTCAATCAATACCATATTTATGACAATAGCATTATTATTGTAAATTCATTAAGTTCTTCATTTCACCTGCCCCATTACTTTTTAATTGATTCAAACTTATACAGTGTGGCAAATAATTTTTAAGAATGGGTTTGTAAAATAAAACATAAACAAGCTAATTCAATTTCTACTATTTTTTCATTCAAAATAATCCCCTCTGGATTCAATACATATGTTACAACGATTTAATAAGGAATTAAATGCCTCTTGCAGGCCACTTTGAGGAATCGCCTCCAAAGTGCTCGTCGCAGCTCTCTGGATGGTCGGGATATCATAAAAAAAACAACCTTTTAACTTCAATTTTATTTTGGAAATAAATAAAAGTCACATGGTGCTAAATAAAGTAGTACGGAGGATGATTCAACACACAGACGTTATTTTTGGCCAAAAAGCGACGAACAATGAGTGAGGAGTGACTCGGTGCATTATCATGCAGCAAACACCAACTGTCTTCATCGCGATATTCTGGACGAATACGACGAATTCTGGCAATCAAACGTTTCAAAAAGTTTAAATAATACTCTCCAGTAATGGTTTGTCCAGCGGGAACAAATTCTTTGTGGATAATACCTCTACTATCGAAAATGGTAATCAGCATTGTTTTGATTTTTGATGGCACTTTTCGCGTTTTTTTTTTGGCTTGTGGAGAGTTTTTTGACTTCTATTCGGCACTTTGGCGCTTTGTCTTTGGGTCATACTGAAAACACCATGTTTCATCACCCGTAACAATTGATTTCAGGAAGTTTGAATTATTTTCATAGGCAGAAATGATGTCCCTGCAATGTGCAATTCACACTGATTTCTGCTCGCCCGTTAAAGTGTGTGGAACAAATTTAGTACAGACTTTAGTTTTACCTAAATCTTCATGCAGAATGGTTCGAATCGTTTCTTTGTTGATGTGTAAAACCTCTGCCATCATTGTTTTCAACAAATTCTCGCACTTTTTCTATACTTTCTGGTGTCTTTGAAGAACTTGGTCGTCCAGTATGCTTATCATCTTCTAGCGTATTTCTTCCATCCGAAAAACGTTTGTGCCAAATGAAAACATTTGATTTACTCAAACATAACGTACCATAAACTTGCTTCATCAAAATATATGTTTCCGATGCACTTCTACCAAGTTTTGCATTAAATTTAATGACCGCTCTCTGTTCCATCTCAGAATTCCGACGAACAAAAAATTTTACTTTTCAAAAATCGCCTGTATGTTTTTAAAGAGTTAACCAAAATGGCTGAAACAAAGCCACGCGCTAGATAAGGCTTCGAATATATATACGCATGCGCAATTTCATAACTGGCTCTGCTATTGGCCTTTATCTAGCGCGAGTCTTAAAAATTATTTGCCGCACTGTATAGATCTGTATAAAACATTTTAACATTAACCAATTATATTAATCTTTATTATTATTTTGTGTTTCATTCAACCATCATTAGCAATGCCGTCAGCCATCAACAACTAATTATATCTTTTTTTTTGTCTTCAAATCGTATTTTTCAGCATCTCTAGGCTTATTACAAACATATTATAACTTCAACCATCTTTCTCATCATTTTAAAACTTTTAATATATTGACAGCGTTTATAATATTTTTTAATTGTTAAGATATTTTTGTTTATATATTTTATCTATTTCGTTTTTATAATTTTATCGTTGACCTCTTCTAACCTCCCCTGCCCAAACCTTCTCATGCATTGCCACAAGGGCTTTCTGTTGGCCAAACATTTTTTTTCATTGATTAATCCAACTGAGAAATCCTTCCTCGCTATATCATTCCCATTAGTGAGTTCAGGACATCAAGCGAGATTATTTTTCTTATCACCCGGCTCATCATTACCACTAATCATTTTTCTCTCTCATTTTTTATTTTCATCATTCAAGCCGGGTGAAATCATCATTGGCAACAGGACAACTCTTGCAACTACCTTCCCTTTCTTCATTCCCCAATCTCATATACTCCCCTCAAGAGATTCTTGCTCGCCAGAATTTTTATTAATCCAACTGGAAACATCCTTCCTCGCTATATCGTTCCTAATAGTGAGTTCAGGAAACCCAGCTAGATTCATTTTTTTATTACCCGGTTCATCATTTTAACATTTTATCTTTTTTTTCTCCATCATACAAGCCGGGTACCATCATTATTGGCAGCGGTACATCTCTTGCATTTACCTTTCCCTTTCCATATTCTTCAACCTGCATACCTCTCCTTGCTAGTCTGACTAATGATGCAAACTGAACATCTTGAACGTTCTGTTAATGAAAACAGTACCTCACTAACACAAGTTCGTACTGCATTGCAGAACTCAGTAAGCTATTTCTTTGTAGGAACATACTCAGACATCCCATATACTCTTATCAACCCTCTGGGTCAACTTATAATCTTAGTTCAACTTAAGAGCTTTATGCTTTTCTTTTATTTATTTTTTCATTCAATATGTTCTCTTTTTTTCTATAAGTAAATTACTTTTACGGCATTTCTAATTTTATTTTGCATATTTTCTCAATTTTATAATTTATTCTTATGTATTTTTCTTTCATCATATTCTATATCTTGTTGAGACGTCATCATTATATTATTGTCCTATTTCATACTCCTATATTAATAATAATTTTAACTAATTTGTTCCCAAATTATTTCTTTTGATTTTTTAATAGGTTTGTTAGGTCATCATTCATGTTATTTCATTTCCCCCAAACAAACCTTCATCACCGGGGGCACATTCTATAGTATATTTTAAACTGTATTAAAATGTACACCGTTTCTATTTGATACCACCCCCATATTTTGTATATATGCTATATCCTTATTAATAATACCTGTAAACCCATATTTGTATGTAAAACTAAAAATGTTCACGTCCAAATAAAGATCCAAAGAGCGGTCAGCTGGGGACAGCTGGGGAGAGAGGAGGAAAATGCCAACGCCCATGTGGGGCCGGCCCCCGGGGACTCTTTATAGACGACCCCTGAAAACAAGACAAGTTTTGACAGGGGGTCAGCAGATGTTCTAGAGGTTGCTCGGCAGTCCGCTTCAGCCTTGCTCTCTCACACACACTCGCTCTCCATGTCTCGGTGATAAGCATCGAAGTTGGTGTCATGGCCTCTACCTCTGTCCCGTGGGCTGTCCCCGATCCCTCTATGTCAGTGATTCTCAACCAGTGTTCCGCGGTAATTTTGTGTGCCGCGAAATTCTAAAAATGTGCCGCCGAATTTTAGTCATATGATTATGTTCACATTTGTATTGGTTTTTCTTTTTTTCTTTTTCATTTTTTTACTTTTTAAAATAACGAAATTAGCAAATTGAATGTTAGAGATGTATATTACTTATATTTTGCATAGAAATATTGATACATAATTTGAATTTTCTTGAATTCAAGTTAGCAAAAGTGTGCCGCGAAATTCTAAAATTGTGCCGCCAAATTTTCAAATCTTTAAAATAATGCCGCAACAAAAAAAAAGGTTGAGAATCACTGCTCTATGTGCTAACATCTAGCCCTGCCTCTGCTTCTTGTTTTCCGCGTGTGGGAAGATCATCAACACTCGCCTCACGTACACGACTGCCAGCTTATTCATACATCGGCACATTGCAACAATATTACATATATATATTTACATCAGACATCAGCCTTCTCTAGACTATGTCAAATGTTTAAGGCCGCCCTGAGTTCGGAATGGCCCGTGCTTATGGAGGGGCTTTTGTCCCCAACGTGCTCAATTGCATCGCCGAGGAATTCGTACAGTATTTTCCTGTTTTCATAGGAGAGTGCATCTGGGAGTGCTTCTCTGTCATAGCGGTGTATAACCGCGGCCACTACTTCATCATCATCAACCTCATCATAGAGAGGGGCCAAATCGAGTCAGCGTTTAACTCTATGAACATATTCTCTACCTGATCAGTCATGGTTTGGTTCTCTTCTTCAGGAGCCTCAGATGGCTCAGTATTGGTCGAGGAGGGCTCTGGTCTTGACGGCAACTGGCTGGTGCTCGGCGCCGGAACAGGAGGTTCAGGAGTTGTAGTCTCCTGCGGATGGACAGGGATGTTCGCCTCGGGCGAAGACGCGGCAGCGCTGGAGGGTGTTGGAGGTGGGGCTGGTTCCACAGGAGCAGTAGGTGGGGTCTGTTCAGCTGGAGTTGGTGATGCAGCCGGCATGATGTTCGAGGTGGAGGGCGGCTTGGTCCAGCCTTGCGTGCGTGCAGCAGGAGCATCTACAGGGAGCACCAGCTTGTCCTCCTGGAGACCAGTCTTGCGAGGACAATTTGCACGTTTGTGTCCCTGCTTATGGCACAGGGAACATTTGGTTTCGTAGGTCATATAGACGTGCGTGACCATTTCCTTAGACTTGACTTCCAGACGAGCAGGTATCTGGGACAGCTTTACTCCGTCTCGCAGAGAAATAAATGTTTCCCGTCGAGCATCAGCCCAGCAGGAATCCTCAAGCTGCACCATCTTTTAGATCATGGACGTGACCTGTCCGTATGGCCGCAGCGCAGCGACGAGGGTCGGCGTCCTACACGAAAAAGAGCACATTGCCGAGCACTATTCGCTCAGCCCTTTTTCTTAGAGGGAAGGCCCTCAGGATGGCGTCCTCGATGTCGAGGCCTTCCTCTATCAGCTTGTCGGCGAGTTGCACGCTGGAGAGGCCGGCCAGGATGTGTCCCTCCATCTTTGTCAGCTGTTAGATGGTTCCCTTGCCCAGCTTCGCTTCCAACGCCTGGAAGTATTGTTCTTGTGTGAAGTCGGGGCAGAATTCCAGGTAGACACACTGGTCCGCCTGCCCTACTGCCGACCTGGCTCGGAAGGTGGCCTGCTTCTGCCTGGTGGTCTGGCACTCGTGCACCTTGCTGGGTCTCGGTGTGGCTCGTGGCCTGCTGCTGTTCAGAGGCATTTCCGGTGCCTGAACGCAGCCCTTTTTGGCCCCCGATTTAGCGTGGTCACGATCATGCGGCCTCTTCTTGGAGCCGCCCACTTTGGTGAAGATCACATCTTGTCTTTCGATAAGCTGGTCTTCTTGTTCCGGGCAATCAGCCCAATTGCGGCAAAAATTTGCATGTCCGCCGTCCGCTGCCGGCTTGGTATTTGCATCTTTGCCATTAGTTAATTCTGAATGACTTTCAGTCATTTCAGAATATATTGGAAATTTCTCGGCGGAGACTTAGCCGTTTTGGATGAAACTCATATGGGCTTGCAGCCCATTCTTTTGGCTTTCAGCCAATACCCCATAGGGGTTAATAATCTTCATCGCCTCAATCTCTATCCCATAAGAATGCGGAGCTCGCGCGCCCCGCGGCCGCACGGCCGAGAGAGAGAGAGAGACCGTTCTACTATTGTATTAGACTATTCTTCGTAATCAAAAGGAATTATAGAGGATTTCTTGTGGAAAATACTGGAAGTCTCTCCCCAGAGCCTATGTTCATGAATTCTTTGACTAATAATCCCTCCAAGTTGCTAAGTAGGGAAATAAGAAGTAGATTAAACAGACCTGGAATGGTTCACAACTGATGCAGTAAATCCTCTCAATATTTTCTAATTGACATAAGGACGGTAAAGGATTATATTCATTTGAGAAATATAAAAAAACAATCTGAATAATTACCTACTGGGGTATGTGCTGTGAAGCGGGGTTATAGTCGGTATGTCCTGAACGAACAAAGCCATTAAGATAAACAAGGAAGTGCTGCGTTCCCCGATGGGACAGGAGGACTAAGAAAAGGACGGAATAGGGACGAGAAAGTCTTGGCCTCCAGGTACATCCTGTCTCCCGCCTTGATTGCCGCGGATCCCAACCTGCCCACTGAACCTCCCCCTGCTTCCCGAGCTATCCCGACCGCACCTGACTCGTTACCTTTCAAGGCTCCTCCCTTCCTGGGTGAATTGTGTCTTTGGAGTTACGACTGGTTTGCTTGGTTTCGAGCGAGGCTAGGCCATCTCGACTTTCTCAATTAGCCTTAAACAGAGTTAGTCAGGGATGAGATATTCTGGTGGCAGCACGCAGTCTCCAAGAAAGCGCGGTCGGAGTGCCACGGAGCTGACATTGCCGTGGATGTACCAGAAGCTTTCAGGTCGAAGGATGCCGGATAGTGTCCTGAAGTGTGTCCAGCCCGGTGTGGCTGACACGGAGGCCTCGTGAAAGTTCTGCTAGTGGACTTGGACGGAAGGGTAAAGAGATTCTTCCGTCTATAACCGGAATAACCTTAGGTTGCCTCCTGATGGTGGAGATAGGAGTCGCATTTTCTTTCGGACCACTGTTATAAACCACAAAATTTAACTGTCTCCTTTTAGGAACTCACGTATAATTCTTTGTACATCTAATATGATTGGATGCAGTAAAACATGTTAACCCATACTATAACATGTTGGGATGAAGAGGATATATTTTTTTATTTGTAGAACGACTGGGTTATATTGGTATGTGCTTGAAAATCACCAATATATTTTGGTGTTTGGTTTAGAGGTATATTGAGTTTGAATTGATATGTATTAAAATATACTATAATCCTGGGTTTAATTATATTTTATAAAATGGACTGGGATGTGGTGGGAAATAATGGAAGTATGTACTTAGATATATTATAATGCACTGGGATCCTGGAATTTAATTGTATGTGATAAAAATTGAAATGAGATGCACTGGAGTCTGCTATGATGCATACAGGAATGGAACAGGAAATTTTGAGATGAAGTGGAATAGGATAGGAAGTGCTAATAGCAAGTGCCACTCAGGGCGGCTTGTAACACCTGATAAGATCCCGACGTCCTTTCAGAAGAAGGCTTCGTCTGGTGTAAATATTTTCTATTTTTACTTTTATTTCAATATTGTATAACTCAGAATTTATTATTTGCTGTTGACTAGGAGTCAATAAAGTTGTTAATTGTCTCTCTCTCTCTCTCGTCGTGGTATCGCTGGAGACCCGTTGTCGATCTTCCATCAAACTCTGCAGCGGTGGCAGAAGCGCCATGTACATATTCATTGTACATAACATATATTTTTATTATAATAATCATCATAATTGGGAGTTTTCACCTCTACTTTAATAGTGCGGACTGTGCACTTTGCCTATATTTTGACGGGATGTCATTTGTTTCTTTCTCCTGTATATTGGTATGCGCTTGAAAGTTGTGGGATAAAAGTATTGACTTGTGATGGGACAGAATAATGGCATCGGGGATGTACTTAGATAGTATATTGAGATGGACTAGGATGAAATATGTGTAGAATAGGATGGACCTTGATGTGTTTCTGTTATGTCCTTGTCTATATGATGTACTGTAGTATTAGAATGTATGTCCTTGGGTGAATGTACTGGTGTATAGCGCAGTCTGTGTATTAGCATATTTCCGTTGTTGTTTTACATGCTCCTGCATCGCAAACACATTCCTGCAATTCAGATTATAGGAAATATGAAAACCTTACTTTAGAGCAGTTGAAAAATAATCTCAAAATTGTTATCAATTTTTCCTTTTCCACAACTGAGCATACATCGGTCTCTAAAATTGAGTGAACTCAAAATGTATATACTTTTTTTATGAATGTAAAAAAAACAAATTATTTATTATATATACTTGTATGAATTTTAATAAGAGTAAAAAGTATCGTCGTATTATTTTAAAAATAAATGAAAAAATGAAATATTTTAATTTGTTAAAATAAAAACATAAAAATAGGACAGTATATCTCTAAGAAATAGGGGGCAATAAGGAGTCTATTTCATTATCTCTAGTACACATGTACATACCATGATAATCATTGTGGATATTATTTATAGACTTTTTTACCTCACATGCCTATGTACGTAGAAATCAGTTCAACATTTTCATTCACACATTTTCAAGAGCTGCGCTTTGTCACTTGCACTCACTGGAAAAGTTGGACTTTTGCTAGAATCGAGGACCATTGAAAAAAAAAAACAATCGTTTTCTTCAGAGGAAAAAAGTGCCTAATGCGGATTTCAAACCCAGGTCATTGCTTTCGCATTTCGAATTCGACGGTCTCCAATTTTGGTTCTTTTAAAAAAATTTCTTTAAAGTATATTTTTACAAATCTTTTCTTTAACTGTGTACCGATCTCCAGAAAAAAATGCCTAATGCTTCGTTGCTGTCGAAATTCGAATTCGACGGTCTCCCCTTCATTTTTAAAAAATATGTGTACTAACTAATAACTGTGTATCGATCTAATTAAAGTTACAGTATAAAAGACGGCGACAAGAGTCAATGTACGACCTCCACAACATCATCAGTCCAAGGCCCCACGAATCTTAAAGACACTGCCAAAAAATGCTGTTACCGAATATGCCATAATATTTACCAATTTTATTTTTGTGAATCACTTGATTTTCCCTCTCAATTCAAGAGCATAATTTTTATTTACTTGACACAAGGTTGTCCCAAAATTTCGTAAACACTTGCAAATATTTGAAATATTAATATTATTTGCCATAATATTATTCGCCGTTGTGTATAATGTCTTGGTATTATGTATAAAGTAATTGTATTAAGTATTATTATGTATTCGCCCTAATAATATTATTCGCCAAGTAATAAGAAAAACACGAACTTTTGGCACAACCTTATTTTTAAAGGATTTTCTCTCTTGGGTAATTTATGTTTCTTAGATATATTATTATTGGCAGAAAAAAAGAAATTCGCAAAATTTTCAACTAGGTCTTCTAAAATAAGAAACCTTATGCGCCTATGTACATATTTTTTTAACAGAAATTTTGCAGACACCTCACTAAATTTGCATACCGTAAATAGTTGTAATAATTTAGAAAGACACGTTTTGAAATATTTAGATGGCTTGAAAAAAAAAAACGGTGACCAAAAATGAGTAAATTAAGTTACCTTTTGGGAGCAACATTGTCATCATTATCATGGATTTTGGACTAATGATGGCAAAGCTATCAAGTTACTGCTTACTTATTTAGGTTTGATATCTTTCTCTTGGTGAATTTTAAAGGTAATATGTAAAGAGCAATAACGCGATTTCTATATATAGGAAATGAAAACATCCAAGTACGAATGTTTCTTTTACACACAAAACAAACTGCTACTGTCCTTACGTTTAAAGGTGCAGCATACCTTAATGTTCTTCAATAATATATATATACTCATGGAGACACAACTTCAGCAAATTGGAATTCTTTGATGTCACCGGTTTTTTTTTTTGTCTATTATTTTTTAAGGAGAAAGAGACAATTTTGTTCGCACTTGGTTATCTCGTATGTCTTCAATAAAGGACACTGTGTATCAAATATCTTTCAGAGTTATTGTCTGAATTCCGACATACATGCTGAAAGGTACAACTTTCTTAAAGTTTGTCCATTTGTGTAAATGGTGTGAAATATTCCACATTTTGTTTGTCCTAAAGCCCTATCTATAGTAATGTCGCTACCCTAGAATTTAACAACTGCACATAGGCCAACTGGTAATCTTTTGTTGCTTCCATCGGTTAGAAATACGAAATGTGTGTTAAATATATATATATATATATATGAAAAAAAAATATATATATATATAATAACTAAATATAAACACGAATCATTTCTTCTATATGAAATGCACACACACAAACAACTTTATTAAGACCACCGGTCTTATACAGATTCACCACAGGAAGAGAGCATAGATGGAGCTCCTATACTCCAGGCAGCGCAGAACCCAACATCCTCCAGGTCCGACGCTAGTCCAGTGGCCACAGAATCCAACGTGCATAGGTTTGCGTAACACTGAAAAGACGAGTGTGGAATAAGCCGCGTTCCAGTCTTCACTTTCCTCATCCGAATGGATCACGACATTCGACGATTCTATTAATTTCCTCCGAACGCTGACTGCGACCATGTAGAATTTATATAAACCAAGAGAAGACCTTGATCAAACATCATTGTATTCATCCAGTTATATATTTGCTGACTATCGGATTGAGACATGGACAAGTCGTCCATGATTTCTTCTCTCTGTTTCTCTAATAAAAAGCAACCAAATATTATATGCATGAATCCATCTTGTATTCTGCTATTACATAGATCCTAAGTAAAAAGACAATCAGGCTTCCAGCGATTTGAACGATTTTCGAAATACAAAAGAAATTTCTATCTGACTGCGATATATGTTTCAGAATTTTATTCAATTGAAAATTGAGAAACACGTCGCTCTCACCAAATTTCATTTAATTATTGAACGTCTCAGGCATCATACGTAACACTCCTCTGGATAATTTCAACATTTTACACAGTCTTCTATGGTATCAATATATGAAATTTCTATTATTATTCTTAGTACTCACGCTTTACAGTGTATAATAATCATGCTGAGTAGTAGTTAGCGACTGCTTTTTACTGCAAGTGCACCGTATGTCTGCACGTGAAGAAAGTAGTTTGACTTTTGCACTAACAAGTGTGTCAAGATCCCATTTAGTTACCTGCATTTAATGCTGGAGTTGCACTTTTGTATTATTTAATTTAAAGAAAAAAAGTCCTATACGGACTCGATCCTTGGTAGTCAATAATCGACAGTTCGTCCACCTACACCCAGTATATATATGTACGTGTGTTTAAATAAGACCATATTCTACTGACGATACCCCTATCTCTGGTTTACAGTTGAGCTTTCCGAAGTTATCCTAAATGACAATTATCATTCTCTCTCTTGCTGCTCCGATTAATCTTTCATTGAATGGCCAACTTGAAAACATTCGCCAAAATTTAGCCAGAATTTATTGGACAAATATAAAAGAGATCATAAATTCCGAAAGAAAGCCTCTTGCAAGAGAAATTACACTCGTAATATAAGATTTACCTCGAAAATAACACCTAATCGTTCGTAAGGGAAAGGCATTGCTATTCAATAGTCAGATTCTCAAGTATGTGTGACATCAGAAACTAATATTAATGTATATATTGTATTAATATATCTTCTTTTTATCTTTCAGAAGCCAATGTTAAATGTTACAGTACATATGTATGAAGTATATCGATGAATAATACTCAGGAATACAAAAATCGAGTTTCCTTCATTTTTTGCGCCTCGAAAGGAACATAAAAAGATATTAACTTTCATAATCTACCAAAAACCATTGTTTGTTATGTCAAGAACATTTCAATGAGGCAGACAGTAACATAGAAGGAACGCTTGAATGAAAAAAAAAAGCCCTCGCGTCGATCGGAAAGAAAAAGAGACGAATAATTTGTCAAAAATATCAAAGAGAAGATTTATGATGACTCCTGGTAATATAATGAGGACCAGAGCTAAGGAGATGGACGTTTGAGCTTATGATAATTTCCAAAGCTGTCCTTGAGGATTTTGGTCTCAAGTCATAACTGACTGAGGCTATGAAAAAATAGAATAGGAAAGTCTGCTGCTCACCTCAACAACCTGAAACATGACTCTTGTGGCCTGCTGAGGTTATTCTCTTGTAAATAATCAAAATATGAATTCCTGGAATGATCGTTGATATGAAAAGATCCTAAGTGGCATCTGCCGTGATGCATACGATATTTTTTGCCTCCGTGATTGTCCTTGGAGTCTTCAACAATGAAGGTGATATCATACCTTTGAGTTTCTTTCAACAAGGTCTCCGGAGAAATGCCTGACATCGATGTCTTGAAAACCGTACTGAAACCTTGGATGGACATAGAGGAATTATGTATTCCAACAGGAGTCAGCTCCAGCCTACAAGGCACAAAAGACAGAGGCATGGCTAACACTAGCCACTAAAGCCTCGATATGGTTGAGGTTTTAAGTAGAATTTTAAAAATACTAAATGAAGATTGTCGACCAGACCTCGAAACCATGGAAGGCTCCAGTTTTTCCCACTGATTCCATCGCCATATCTAAGCTAGGACTTCCATAAAGACAACGTCCCTATAAAAGCTACGATGATAAAGCCACTCTTCACTCCGCAAGAAAAAGACGTAAAGCTACTAGGAATAAAAGTTCAAGACTCAGAGGGAATCCTTAACAGAAACAGATTCATGTAAGTAGCAACAAGCTGTGTATCACAGGTCCTATTGGTAAAGAGCGATGTGAGACGAAATATTTATTATTTTTTTAATCAACAGATTTGTATTCTTAGTACCATGACTATTTAACACTTCTCCTCATTGTCTCTCTGTTCTTTCATGAAAGGAAGATTTTGATCAAAATAATTAGTCATGTCATTTTTAAGGCGCTTTATCTCTCATTATTTTATATGTGTAAATATTCTAGACACGTCAAAGTCATTACCAAGGAAATATCTTGCCAATTTCACCAGACAGAAGCAATTAGAGTGAAAAAATACTTCTTCCGTTAACATATAGACATCATTAGTTTAAACGGAAATGTGTTTTTTACTATTACCGACCTCTTAATATGTTAGATTTCCGAGACGCTTAAAAATGTAGTTCCACCACTTGTGTCACCTGCTTGACAAGTGTCTTCTTCTTCTATCTTATCTCCACTCAATCACACTAGGGTATCAAGCTTGTAGAGCTTTGACAACCATCATGACTGGGGGAAGTAGAATACGTCTGTCATTGTCATTAAGACTGGGAGCACTACTCAGTAGCAGGCCGACTTAGCTCCAAAAGAAATGGCCGCCTCGTGTCTTTATGGGATGAAATGATACAACAAGTTGCAAATAAAAATATTTAAAATCAATTTATTTAACATATCAGGTTTCTAATGAGATCCATCAGTGTTAACTTATAACAAAATTCCCACAATACAATAATTATCACCATTTTTTAACTATTAACAATAAATACAATTACTTTTAATTAGAAATAAATATATAATCAACATAAAAAAATAACAATTAAACTATTATCACGTAACCTTTAATTTTATTATTTTATAAAAATATTTTTGTAAACAACATACTATATGAGACAGAGACAATAAATAACAAATTAAACATAACTTCTATATAAACAAAAAAATAAATAATTTATAAATATATTTACAAATTATTCACGAGATATTTACAAATCATGTTGTTGAGTTGGAGATGTTTCAGTAGTTGTAGTCCATGTGGCCCTTGTCGTAGTTGTAGCCATCTCCGTAGTCTTCGGCACCCTTCACGCTGTGGCGGTGCTCGGAGCCGACGTGATGGTAGTGATCGCCGTTCCCGCTACTGTAGCCAGAGCTATGGTGCTGGCCTCCTCCAAACTCCTTGCCATGGTCAGACCCGTCCTTATAATCCGATCCATAGTCTCCTTTCTTATGGTAGGAGTCTCCATGCTTGTGTTTGGAGTCATCAAAGTGATCCTTGTGGTATTTACCTCCGTGCTTCTTGTGGTCATCATCGCTGGTGTGATGCTGACCTCCCTTCTTCCAGCCATCCCCGTGGTGACTGGAGTAGCCATCCTTTCCGTGTTTCTGGTAGTCATCTCCCTTCTTGTTGGCATGCTTATAATGCTTGCTGTTGTCATCCCTCATGAACTTGCCGTCGCCCTGTGAGAAGAAGCCTTCGCTGTCGGCGAACTTCTTGTTGAAATCTTCGTCAGTGAGTTCATCCCCATAGCTCTTCTGGTCTCCGTACTCTTCCTTGTGGTAGACATTCTTGAAGCCCTTGTTGTTGCGGTCCTTGTTCTTGTAGTACTCGCCTCCGCCCTTGCCGGATTTGCTGCCCTTGTTTCCGTGTTTGTTGTTTCCGAATGCTCCGTGAGATGCGCCTCCACCGCCGTGGTTGAGTCCGTCTTGTTTCATGTGATGCTCTCCATGTTCGTCTCCGCCTTTCTTCATGTCTGAGCTACCGCCTGATGAATGGTGGGATGAGTATCCATCGGAGCCATGTTTCTTGTTGCCTCCATGGGACCCGTAGCTTCCTCCATGTCCTGAATGTCCGCCATATTCTGAGTCGTCTTTGTAGTTGGAGAAACCGCCGGAGTGGTGGCCGTGTTTGTGGCCGCTGTGGTCGTCGTGGCCGTGATGTGAGGAATGGTGGTCGTCTCCTCCCTTCTTGAAGTGGTGCTCGTGTGGTGCACTGTGCACCGCAGCCATCGCTGCTAACAACACAATCACCTGCACACACATACACACCATCTCAGGTAACAAGTCATGTATATTGAAATGAATTTTGTTTTGAAAACTTCAACACATTTTTTCCCTTTATTGTAAGCTGTGATAAATCACCAAAATTAACTTATTTTTGAATATAATAGCGATATTAAAAATGTGTGTATATCTCATTTTTACATAAACATACGTTTGCATAGTTTATTTCTCTACCTAATATTTTTAGGAGGAAAAAAAAGGTTTTTTTTTTTCTTTAAAAGATCCAAGTACGCCCTTCTTATATAAACATATTCAATGGACGCCTTTCGACTCAAACATTATAATTTGTATATTTTATCTTTCGTTTCAAATATAGAAATGGCAAGGCCCGAAAATTTCGCGCACGTACGCGTTTAAGAATGTTGGCTTTGATAGATAATTAAAAAAAAACTACCTAACACTGTGAATTCGTTTTACCTATGCGGCTACTTGAGGTCCCAGCTCTAGTGGAACTCTCTCTACTGCACCATTAGTGCTTTCTTTGCGTGACGCCTCTTGGCTTCAATTCATCGTTTTAATTCCTGTAATTCTGGAACCAGCCTAATTATACCACTGAGTACAGGTAATCAAACAAGGATTCTGAAATTCAATTGTCTCTACATGTTCAGACATGCGGTATAAGTAATCTTGAACCCCTCCCTAACCATTATGTTTAACATTGCTTGTTATACTTGAGGATAACTGACTACATACATACAACAAGGGATTCAGCCTGGTAAGAAAGTTCACCACGGTTTCCTTCCATTCATGCTATGTGGTTGCACAGTTCGAACGGAAATACAAGGTTTGGTCAATATATAGGACAAAATCGGTAATAACTTCTTATTGACAAATTAGAAAACTGAAACTCTGTATATATTAACTTCTAACAGTGCTCTCTATATTAGAATAATTTAATATATCAACCTTCTTTCTGTACACATTTGTTATTTCGTTGTTGCCAACTTGCAAAATCATTTTTTAAAACATCTTATTCAACTTTCTGAACCAACCTCTGATAACCTTGAGTAAAGTTGCATCACTTTCAATTGTTTTAAATGTAAAAAATATTTAATCTTCAAAAAAAAAAAAAAAAATAGAAGTCTGAGGGTTCCAAGTCAGGGCAGTACGCAGGATGAGGCACCAAGTCCACCCATATCCTGCAATCTTTGCCAAAGTTAGGGTGTGTCTTGTGAGATCTCATATTATTCTGATGGAATTTGATTTGGTTTTTTGTTTTTTTAATTTGAATATTTTTGCTTCAAATCCTTAATTTAGAGATCTTATAATAATTTACAATACCTTTTCTTGTTTATAAAATAATTTATTTGAGAATCTCCATGAATATCAGCCCTTCTTGATCCCAAAATCAGAGATCATGATTTGTCCTTTGAAAGGGAAACCCTTGAATCTTTCTTTACTGATGATGTTTTATGGGTCCATTGACTTGATTGACGCTTTAAAGAAGGATCATAATGATAATTTCAAGTATTATCAGATGTTATCACACCTTTTTTTCAAACACCTGAGAAGAATCTCCATAAAAATTCTCCATGAGGCTAAACAAGAGTCTTAAAACATTTCTAATTATACGAAATATATTGATACTTGTAATGTGAGAATATTATTCAGAAAAAGTCTTCATGAGGCTGAACAAGAGTCTTAAAGAGTCTACATTTCTAAAAATAAGAAATAGATTTTTACTTTAAATGTGTGTTTCCAGGAAAATGAGCTGAATTTGAAGGTATCAAGAAGGAAATTTACGACCAAGACTTGAAAATTGAAATAGGGCATGCCAAATTCCGGAATATTAGCTCAAGAGAGTTCAGCCAAGTGTATGCTGTAGAGTAAGGTTTCAGAGAACAGCGAGGAAGACCTAGAGTAGAGGTATATGGAAGAAAACATAACCGAGGAGGGGAATTGAGACAGCCAGGACCAAATCAACCAACTACACGTTTGACCTAATTTGGGCGATTTATTATATCTGAAGATAAAAATTAACACACACAGTTTATTATTTGAATTTCTTT
>CP092864.1:181905390-182015471 GCA_030710605.1 Cordylochernes scorpioides
ATACAAGTATACAGCTACGAGTATAACTATATACTTTTGTATATCTTAGATTTAGATATAATCTTATATGGACGTTAAAGTAGTTTTAATCTCTCACAACGCTCTCTCTTTACATCCAGAATTCCGTGACACCATTTACGTCACTAAAAAGATTGCGTCTTTCATCGTGTGTTCAAATAAAATATACATATTTGTCTATAACAATGTAATAATTAGTATAATTCTAGCTTGAAACTATGACAGGGACTGACCTACCATCGCTATATGATATCGTCCGGATTGGTCAAGTATAGTGGAAACATAACATTTACTAAAAATATGTCATCTTACTTATTTACATAAATATAATTCAATTCCAACTTATTTCACTCTCGTTGTCTCACTATTATAATTTTTTAATGAAGTATTTTTTTTTCTAACGTTTTCCTTTTCGCTCTCCTAAATTTGCTTAATAACTACAAAAGGTGTTTATAGATGGCGCTGCTAGTTCAACGACCAACTAGACAAGTTTTTGCATATGTTCTTAATTAATTTAAATAATAATTTTCCTAACTAGAGAAAACTTTTTTCACATGAAATCATTATCCTACTCCTTCATACTTGAATAATATTTAATAAATTTCTTTGTACAGTAGATAGGTAGGTAGGCACACACTAATTGGCGTTAATTACATGTTTCGGATAATTTTCCATCATTTTATCATTTCGATTCCGTTGATTTACAATCTACCAAACCATTTAAAATATAAGACTAACACAAAGCAATAACGCGCCATCTATATATAACAAATGAAAACATTAAGACGCAAGTATTTCTTTCTTCTCGTTCATCTTCTTTTCATCGCAGTAAGGACGATAGATGTTTGATTTATTTTTGAGAGAAACATTCGTGTCTTAATGTTTTTAATTTGGTAAAATATAAGACTGTTCAGAATTTTGGTCAAAATTACCTTTATTAGATGCTACTTACCAACCGAGATATTTACGATAAATATTTCAGGGCTCAATGCTATAGATACATACTAATATTCATTTGTACAGGGTATTTGCAAATTGTATAAGTCTCTTTTTTTTTTAATATTTAATTTAACTTGGTTTTATGTCTGTTGTTCTGTCAGTCTGTACAAAACTTTTAACTTCTAGATCGTCTGGGTGATTTTTATATTTCCTTCACAAACGCAACTAATCAGTGCACTGTCCTCTCTATGTATGTATGGACGCCAGAAGTATGGAATAGGAACTATAAATGATTGTTAAGAAATTATATCCCAACGAGAGAGATAAATAATAAATTTTAAAATTCTAAAATTATAATTTAAAGTGTGATATAAATTGATATATAAAATAGAAATATAGCCTTTCACAATAAGATTTTTATTAAGCTAAATATCATTACGAATTGTTTTATGGATTTAATAATATCATATTTCGCACAATTTCCTATATTTAGAAATATTTATGTTATGAATAATTAATTGAGAGAGAGAGAGAGGAATATATTATTAGCTTGCTTTTTATATACATGAATATTATGGAACGCTTCACGATTTTGCGTGTCATCCTTGCGCAGGGGCCATGCTAATCTTCTCTGTATCCTTCCTAATTTAGTATATGTACCGCCGAACAAGCGTGTACTGAATATTATGAAATTGTTATGCAGTCGTGGTAATAATAACAATGTGTGTGTGTTTGCATTATTTAATTGTGATAATGAAATACAAAAGTCATAATTTGGGAAAATACTACCTTACTTAAGGCGTAAGAATAAAGAAAACAAAATACTTATTTACATATCTACAAAATATTTGAGCCGGACAACGGGAAACAACAACAATGGGTTTATATAGAGAAAGCTGCTACATCTGGCGGTCGTCTTTACAGAATGATCATAGAAATGATCATTTAAAATTAGATAATTTTTATATAACATATATATATATATATATATATGAAAAAATAGTACAAATGGGATATTGTACTGGGATAAGGTGCATGAATTAAGAAAAATTCATCTCCTTATCGTGCAACTCCAGTGTCGCGGTCTCACGCAATTCTGCCCTTAATTACCCGTTTCATGATTTTTCAGAATGCCTGAATGACCAATTTTTTGGTCGTTGAGGTACAGCTTGCACCACACTGATGAGGGCCAACAGCCTGAAACACGTCCATGGTTAGCTTTTTTGATTAATCAAGAATGGGTATTTGGCCAATTCTGGAAAATTAAAAATCAACGAGAATAGTTGATATTTATTCCGATAGATGGCGCAAGCCATCAGAAACTTTCAGTTGCACGATAAGAAGATGACTTTTTCTTAATATATGTTTGTATATGTATAACTTTGAATATAATTCATATTTTAAATAATTAATAGCTGATGGCAGTTGAAGTATTGAGATGCCAACTGAGTATCAGCTAAAGTATAGGGGTAGCTGCTGAAGTATTTGGGTACCATTTTGTCCAGAAAGTCAGCACATATGTAACAGTGTGCGACCGACATTTGTCGTGATGAATAATACAATATTTGGTGGTACACATTTATTTTTAGGCGAACCGATTGTCACAAATGTCTCAGGATGTTTAAATAGACTTCCTTATTTTTTATGTTTCTCTTCCAGCTATTCGTAATGTAGATTCTGGGTTTTTTTTTTTTTGTTAAAGAATGTAACCGAGAGAGATAAAATGAAATTCATTACTTGAAATATTCTAAATGAAATAGTTTCGATTTTTCCTTATGGTATGTTTTACAATAAAATTTTGTGTTTTGTGTGTGACTTGTGAAGTCGAGAATTGTTGGTTGTAGGCCATCTGCTCTTTGTTTTGATATTTGACGTTTCTCATTCTTAGATTTTAGTCCAAAACCTGGTTTGTTATATAATTTTATTTGAGCTTATGTGCGGGTCTTCATTGAGGCAATGATGCGACACTCTGCTAGTATATCAATTTTTAAATGCTTGATATAAAAATATCAATAAAAAAGTAACAACAAGTAGTTACTTTTCATTATAACAAACATGAAAGCTTATCTTTTATTATAATAAATATAAAGACAAACACATCACGCACACCTTTTTTTAATATTTTAATTAATAAATGATATAAAACCCTGTCGATACTACTGGCTTCAATAGATATAACCAGGTATAAATCTCCATATCGCTGTCCCATTTTAACGAAAGGGAAGTATAAATAAGTTTTCGTGGCTGAGAATTCCTTCTCTAGTTAGCTACAATGGCAACAATGGTGAAACAATATGTAGACAATCATCAGACTTTCATTCTATGTTAGGTTGTGTAGTTAACTGTGAACTGGTATTGAATATAATTAGATTCTAGAGGTATTGTCGAAGTTTTTAATTATTATTAAAATATTCAGTGTATTTATATTTTTATATATATATGACCAAATATTACTGGTCACGTGTATAAATTGACTGCCTATATATTGGTATTAAACAATAAAGTATGTTTGAGGCAAAAGGCGATCCATTAATTAAGTTTATATAAAAAGGCGTACATGGATCTGTGAAGAAAAAAAAAATTTTATTACAGGCAAGAACAAACTATGAATGGTAAACAAAAGATAAGCCACGAGGTATATTTACAGAATAGCAAGATATAAACCTAAAAAAATGACCACTCTGTTAATAAAAATAATAAAACTAATAAATACTTTGTTACATAGCTTCTTCCCTATGGGAGCTGTGACCCACAGCTAGCAATAATTGTAGATACTGACATGGATCTGACGTGCTTCTGCCAAGGATTCCATCGAAGTCTTGGAACTTTGTCCCTAGTACCTTTGCGTCCTTTTTCTTGCGGCGTGAAGAGCGGCTTTGTCGTCGTACCATCTTTAGGGACATTTTATTCTTCGAGGGAAGACTTGGCTTTAGTACGGCGGTGGGATCCTGGAGTTAGTCTCCGAAAATATAGATCACAGCGCCCATGGCTTCAAGGTCTTCTCGGCGGTCTTCAGTTTGTCTTCCCTAACTTATCCAGCATCTCCACCAAAATGCCACGTGGAAAATTAGGGAAGACCAACTTCGGGATGAGACAACAACTTATTTCAGGCAAGAACAAACTATGAATGGTAAACAAAAGATAAGCCACGAGGTAAATTTACAGAGTAGCAAAATATAATAATAAAAATGACCACTCTGTTAATAAAAATAATAAAATTAATAAATACTTTGTTACAATATTATAGCCTGGTAGTGCATGATATAATTTTGGTTAGATAACACACAATATTCCTGAAACAAAGAAACAGAGTATTTCTCTCTCACATTTGTACTTCGTCATTAGAATGAACATTGAGGAGAACAAGAAGAAAACGGGTCAAAGTGTTGCTGAAAATGGAGTCGAAACAATGACACATTGTCCCACTATGTAGGTAATTGTTTGAGACTTCCCCTTCACGCTAACAACTCGCCCCTTTTTTACTTTTTTCTTGTTTATTTATAATTAGTACACACACAAGCACATATTAAATTTTAATAACTTTAAAGAGAAAGACAATACATGGCTTAGAGTAGGTTAGTAGGAGGAATGTATATAGGAAGGAGAGGTGATAGGGATTATTAAATTTATTGAGATATAGTGGAATATGCTTGAATTCTAGCTTATAGTTGATTATATGCTAAATCAACTAAGCTACACTGGTCCGCAAAATTAAAGGAACAACATATTTTTTTCATTTATCTAAAATTTTATTGAACATTAATCAATTTGATTTTATACACAAATTTATTATTCCATTATTGATTAGAATACCCGAATTCAAAGAATTCTAACACGTATTTTATGCAAATTAGCCGGTCAAGCAATGATCTTCTTGCAGTCAGTGCATAAATATCTTGGATATTGTTGTTAATATGGGGTGTGATCGCCTTTAATTGATAGACAGGCTCTACATCGGTGACCCATACTAAGAATTAGGGAGTTTATCAGCTCCTGTGGAATCAACGCCCACTCTTGTGTTAAGGCTGTTTCTAGCTCATGAGTGTTTCTAGGAGGGGGTTGGAGGGATGAGATCCGCCGTCCTAGTTTGTCCCATACATGCTCAATGGGATTTAGGTCTGGGGATCGAGCTGGCCAATTCATCCGAGCAATTGCATGATTTTGGAGAAAAGTGTCGACCACACCAGCCCTATGTGGACGGGCATTATCATCCATTAGAAGAAAGTTTTCTCCCATTTCCAATGCTTGAGGCATCACATATGCTGCCAGGATCTCGTCCCGATACCTCTGTCCAGTCAAGGTTCCGTGCCGAAAAATATGGAGTGCTGTGCGACCGTCCAAGAAGATTCCAGTCCAGACCATAAAACCTTGGCTTCTGTAGGGATCCCTTTCAACCATATTCCGGGGATTATTTCTGGTTCCTACCTCTCTCCAGACAAAGACACGACGAGAATCGCTGTTTAGAGAGAATCTGGACTCATCAGTGAATATTACACGCCTCCATTCATCTGGATTCCAGGCGATATGTTGTCTGCACCAAAGTTTACTTGCTCTCTTTTGAGGTGGTGTCAATGGCACACAAATTATGGGTCGTCGAGCATTGAGGCCCTTCTTGTGAAGCCTTCTGCGTATTGTATAAGTTGATACTAAGACTCCTGTAGCTGCATTGAGGTCACTTCGTAGTTGCGATGCTGTCATTCTTCTATTGCGACGCACAAGGAGACTCAAATAACGGTCTTGATTTAACGTTGTGACCCTTGGCCGTCCTTGTCCGGGTGTTCTGGCAACATTAGCTGTCGTTTGAAATTTGTTCCAAAGCCTTGAGACAACGTTTCTTGTCACTCCAAGCCATCTTGCTACTTCTGCCTGTGATTGGCCTGCTTCCATCCTTCCAATAGCTTGCCATTTTTTCTTGTGATAAATGTTGCCTATAAGCCATGAAAACTTTAAAAAACAAAAAGGTTCAATAAAAATCTAGTGGAGCGTAAAATAAGGACGCTTTGAGAAAGATTCAGGCACGTGCTGGAGGCGGAGTCAACGTAGACGGTGGTATTTTGCATTTTAAAAACAACTTTTGTTTTTCTGTTTTACATACTCTCTTAATTCATGGAAGCTTCTGAATATACCAAAACTTGATATATATCCCTTAATATAAATTTTATTTTTCTTAAACATGTGTTGTTCCTTTAATTTTGCGGACCAGTGTATTTTATGATTTATTGTGAAATAAAACGGGATGTTTTGGGAATCTACTTGGGTTTTAAATATAAGGTACTAGCGCCTCATTTTTAAAACAATTATAAAAATTGGTGCTATATTATATTCACACAAATGAAAAAAATATTGTCTATTAAGTTGAAGTATAAATATTGGAGAATACTGATTCCTCAGTGGTGAACCCACCCAAGAGTTTCGCCAGTTCAATCTACCAGAGAGAGAGAGAGATATTGAGATCGAAACTGATTTATTAATCGTTCATATAATATTATATAGTGCCAAATTTAAAGTTATAATATATACACAGAAAAAAAAAGATGAAAAATATATATATTTTTTATTTTAAATTGTATTAAAATGTACACCGTTTCTATTTGATACCACCCCCATATTTTGTATATATGCTATATCCTTATTAATAATACCTGTAAAACCATACATGTATGTAAAACTAAAAATGTTGACGTCCAAATAAAGATCCAAAGAGCGGTCAGCTGGGGACAGCTGGGGAGACAGGAGGAAAATGCCAACGCCCATGTGGGGCCGGCCCCCAGGGACTCTTTATAGACGACCCCTGAAAACAAGACAAGTTTTGACAGGGGGTCAGCAGATGTTCTAGAGCAGTCCGCTTCTCTCGGCAGTCCGCTTCAGCCTTGCTCTCTCACACACATTCGCTCTCCATGTCTCGGTGATAGGCATCGAAGTTGGTGTCATGGCCTCTACCTATGTCCCGTGGGCTGTCCCCGATCCCTCTATGTGCTAACATCTAGTCCTGCCTCTGCTTCTTGTTTTCCGCGTGTGGGAATATCATCAACACTCACCTCACGTACACGACTGCCAGCTTATCCATACGTCGGCACATTGCAACAATATTACAGAAAGTCGACATGATAACTGAGGACAGCGACATGCAGAGGATGACAGCGGCACCGGTGGTCAACGGCGCATTCGTGTGGATGCTCCTTCTACTTGCCCTCCACCTTGACGATCCCGTGGACCATCTCAAAGACGCCATGCGAGCACTAGCCGTACCACGCACCGAGAAGATCATCATCGCCCCCATCGACATCTCCTGCGCCACGAGGACCTTCTCCCATCGCCTCGAACAAGTAGACAAGATCCATCGAAGAATCCTGGCATTGCCCTGCCAACCAGCACAAACGATGTCCCATGGCAACCACCGCAAAAGGTGATCACCTAGCCTCATCGCAGCCCACTCCGCAAGACTCATCCAAGACATCAATCCATCTGGTAGGAGAATTTTCTGTATTAATGTAACACTATCTCCGTTTTGTTTTCTCCCACTAAATTAGCTACTCAATCAATACCATATTTATGACAATAGCATTATTATTGTAAATTCATTAAGTTCTTCATTTCACCTGCCCCATTACTTTTTAATTGATTCAAACTTATGTATAGATCTGTATAAAACATTTTAACATTAACCAATTATATTAATCTTTATTATTATTTTGTCTTTCATTCAACCATCATTAGCAATGCCGTCAGCCAACAACAACTAATTATATCTTTTTTTTGTCTTCAAATCGTATTTTTCAGCATCTCTAGGCTTATTACAAACATATTATAACTTCAACCATCTTTCTCATCATTTTAAAACTTTTAATATATTGACAGCGTTTATAATATTTTTTAATTGTTAAGATATTTTTATTTATATATTTTATCTATTTCGTTTTTCTAATTTTATCGTTGACCTCTTCTAACCTCCCCTGCCCAAACCTTCTCATGCATTGCCACAAGAGCTTTCTGTTGGCCAAACATTTTTTTTCATTGATTAATCCAACTGAGAAATCCTTCCTCGCTATATCATTCCCATTAGTGAGTTCAGGACATCAAGCGAGATTATTTTTCTTATCACCCGGCTCATCATTACCACTAATCATTTTTCTCTCTCATTTTTTATTTTCATCATTCAAGCCGGGTGAAATCATCATTGGCAACAGGACAACTCTTGCAACTACCTTCCCTTTCTTCATTCCCCAATCTCATATACTCCCCTCAAGAGATTCTTGCTCGCCAGAATTTTTATTAATCCAACTGGAAACATCCTTCCTCGCTATATCGTTCCCAATAGTGAGTTCGGGATACCCAGCAAGATTCTTTTTTTATTACCCGGTTCATCATTTTAACATTTTATCTTTTTTTTTTCTCCATCATACAAGCCGGGTACCATCATTATTGGCAGCAGTACATCTCTTGCATTTACCTTTCCCTTTCCACATTCTTCAACCTGCATACCTCTCCTTGCTAGTCTGACTAATGATGCAAACTGAACATCTTGAACGTTCTGTTAATGAAAACAGTACCTCACTAACACAAGTTCGTACTGCATTGCAGAACTCAGTAAGCTATTTCTTTGTAGGAACATACTCAGACATCCCATATACTCTTATCAACCCTCTGGGTCAACTTATAATCTTAGTTCAACTTAAGAGCTTTATGCTTTTCTTTTAGTTATTTTTTCATTCAATATGTTCTCTTTTTTTTTTCTATAAGTAAATTACTTTTACGGCATTTCTAATTTTATTTTGCATATTTTCTCAATTTTATAATTTATTCTTATGTATTTTTCTTTCATCATATTCTATATCTCTCTCTCTCTCTTATTGAGACGTCATCATTATATTATTGTCCTATTTCATACTCCTATATTAATAATAATTTTAACTAATTTGTGCCCAAATTATTTCTTTTGATTTTATAATAGGTTTCTTAGGTCATCATTCATGTTATTTCATTTCCCCCAAACAAACTTTAATCACCGGGGGCACATTCTATAGTAAATTTTAAACTGTATTAAAATGTACAGCGTTTCTATTGATACCATCCCCATATATTTGTATATATATGCTATATCCTTATTAATAATACCTGTAAACCCATATTTGTATGTAAAACTAAAAATGTTCACGTCCAAATAAAGATTCAAAGAGCGGTCAGCTGGGGACAGCTGGGGAGAGAGGAGGAAAATGCCAACGCCCATGTGGGGCCGGCCCCAGGGACTCTTTATAGACGACCCCTGAAAACAAGACAAGTTTTGACAGGGGGTCAGCAGATGTTCTAGAGGTTGCTCGGCAGTCCGCTTCAGCCTTGCTCTCTCACACACACTCGCTCTCCATGTCTCGGTGATAAGCATCGAAGTTGGTGTCATGGCCTCTACCTCTGTCCCGTGGGCTGTCCCCGATCCCTCTATGTGCTAACATCTAGCCCTGCCTCTGCTTCTTGTTTTCCGCGTGTGGGAAGATCATCAACACTCGCCTCACGTACACGACTGCCAGCTTATTCATACATCGGCACATTGCAACAATATTACATATATATATTTACATCAGACATCAGCCTTCTCTAGACTATGTCAAATGTTTAAGGCCGCCCTGAGTTCGGAATGGCCCGTGCTTATGGAGGGGCTTTTGTCCCCAACGTGCTCAATTGCATCGCCGAGGAATTCGTACAGTATTTTCCTGTTTTCATAGGAGAGTGCATCTGGGAGTGCTTCTCTGTCATAGCGGTGTATAACCGCGGCCACTACTTCATCATCATCAACCTCATCATAGAGAGGGGCCAAATCGAGTCAGCGTTTAGCTCTATGAACATATTCTCTACCTGATCAGTCATGGTTTGGTTCTCTTCTTCAGGAGCCTCAGATGGCTCAGTATTGGTCGAGGAGGGCTCTGGTCTTGACGGCAACTGGCTGATGCTCGGCGCCGGAACAGGAGGTTCAGGAGTTGTAGTCTCCTGCGGATGGACAGGGATGTTCGCCTCGGGCGAAGACGCGGCAGCGCTGAAGGGTGTTGGAGGTGGGGCTGGTTCCACAGGAGCAGTAGGTGGGGTCTGTTCAGCTGGAGTTGGTGATGCAGCCGGCATGATGTTCGAGGTGGAGGGCGGCTTGGTCCAGCCTTGCGTGCGTGCAGCAGGAGCATCTACAGGGAGCACCAGCTTGTCCTCCTGGAGACCAGTCTTGCGAGGACAATTTGCACGTTTGTGTCCCTGCTTATGGCACAGGGAACATTTGGTTTCGTAGGTCATATAGACGTGCGTGACCATTTCCTTAGACTTGACTTCCAGACGAGCAGGTATCTGGGACAGCTTTACTCCGTCTCGCAGAGAAATAAATGTTTCCCGTCGAGCATCAGCCCAGCAGGAATCCTCAAGCTGCACCATCTTTTAGATCAAGGACGTGACTTGTCCGTATGGCCGCAGCGCAGCGACGAGGTCGGCGTCCTACACGAAAAAGAGCACATTGCCGAGCACTATTCGCTCAGCCCTTTTTCTTAGAGGGAAGGCCCTCAGGATGGCGTCCTCGATGTCGAGGCCTTCTTCTATCAGCTTGTCGGCGAGTTGCACGCTGGAGAGGCCGGCCAGGATGTGTCCCTCCATCTTTGTCAGCTGTTAGATGGTTCCCTTGCCCAGCTTCGATTCCAACGCCTGGAAGTATTGTTCTTGTGTGAAGTTGGGGCAGAATTCCAGGTAGACACACTGGTCCGCCTGCCCTGCTGCCGACCTGGCTCGGAAGGTGGCTTGCTTCTGCCTGGTGGTCTGGCACTTGTGCACCTTGCTGGGTCTCGGTGTGGCTCGTGGCCTGCTGCTGTTCAGAGGCATTTCCGGTGCCTGAACGCAGCCCTTTTTGGCCCCCGACTTAGCGTGGTCACGATCATGCGGTCTCTTCTTGGAGCCGCCCACTTTGGTGAAGATCACATCTTGTCTTTCGATAAGCTGGTCTTCTTGTTCCGGGCAATCAGCCCAATTGCGGCAAAAATTTGCATGTCCTCCGTCCGCTGCCGGCTTGGTATTTGCATCTTTGCCATTAGTTAATTCTGAATGACTTTCAGTCATTTCAGAATATTTTGAAAATTTCTCGGCGGAGACTTAGCCGTTTTGGATGAAACTCATATGGGCTTGCAGCCCATTCTTTTGGCTTTCAGCCAATACCCCATAGGGGTTACTAATCTTCATCGCCTCAATCTCTATCCCATAAGAATGCGGAGCTCGCGCGCCCCGCGGCCGCACGGCCAAGAGAGAGAGAGAGACCGTTCTACTATTGTATTAGACTATTCTTCGTAATCAAAAGGAATTATAGAGGATTTCTTGTGGAAAATACTGGAAGTCTCTCCCCAGAACCTATGTTAATGAATTCTTTGACCAATAATCCCTCCAAGTTGCTAAGTAGTGAAAGAAGAAGTAGATTAAACAGACCTGGAATGGTTCACAACTGATGCAGTAAATCCTCTCAATATTTACTAATTGACATAAGGACGGTAAAGGATTATATTTATTTGAGAAAGATAAAAAACAATCTGAATAATTACCTACTGGGGTATGTGCTGTGAAGCGGGGTTATAGTCGGTATGTCCTGAACGAACAAAGCCATTGAGATAAACAAGGAAGTGCTGCGTTCCCCGATGGGACCGGAGGATTAAGAAAAGGGCGGAATAGGGACGAGACAGTCTTGGCCTCCAGGTAAATCCTGCCCCCCGCCTTAATCGCCGCGGATCCCAACCTGCCCAACTGCCCTGCTTCCTGAGCTATCCCGACCGCACCTGGCGCGTTTCCCTTCAAGGCTCCTCCCTTCTTGGGTGACTTGTGTCTTTGGAGTTACGACTGGTTTGCTTGGTTTCGAGCGAGGCTAGGTCATCTCAGTTAGCCTCAGGTCAATTAGCCTTAAACAGAGTCAGTCAAGAATGAGACATTCTGGTGGCAGCACGCAGTCTCCAATAATGTGCAGTCGGAGTACCACGGAGTGGACATTGCCGTGGATGTGCCAGGAGCTTTCAGGTCGGCGGATGCCGAAAAGTGTCCTGAAGTGTTCCCAGCCCGGTGTGGCCGACACGGAGGCTTCGTGGGATTTCTGCGAGTAGAGTTGTGCTGGGCAGATCGTACTAGGACGGAGAGTGAAGATATTTTTCCACCTGTGACCGGAATAGCAGGTCTGGAATAATCTAAGGATATCCTCTTGACGGGGGAGATAGGAGTCGCATTACCTTTCGGACCATATGTTATAAAGCGCAAATTTTAACGGCCTCCTTCTAGGAACTCGTGTGTAATTCTTTGTGACCTAGACAGGGAGAACAAACGGTGATTGCTGTGCTCTATCAGTGCATACTAAAATGGTCAAGATATTTTGGAATATACTGGAATAATTTGGGATGCAGCGAAATATGTTAGGGTATAATGGAATATATTGGAATGTAATATGATTTTTTTTAGATGCAGTAGAACAGGTCAGACCATTCTATAATATGTTGGGAAGTAGAGGATATATTTTGTGATTTACTGATATACTTGGTTATATTGGGGTATGTGCTTGAAAATTACCAATATATTTTGGGGTTTGGTGTAGAGGTATATTCAGTTTATATTATGATGTATTAGAATTTACTATAATACTGGGCCTCTTAATTGTATTAGATAAATGAATTAGGATGTGGAGGAATAGAAAGGAAGTATGTACATCGATATGTTAGAATACACTGAGATCCTGGATTTTAATTGTTTGTGATAAAATGGAATGAAATGTACTGGAAGTGCTATGATGCATACAGGAATGGAACAGGAGATTTTGGGATGAAGTGGAATAGAATAGGAAGTTATAATAGGAAGTATTAAAATGTATTTTCGCCTATTGGCGTGCGCTCGAAAGTGCTTGAATGTAAGTACTGATTGTAATGGGACGGAATAGGATGTGATGGTGTTATGTTACGGCTGTGTACTTAGATAATATATTGAGATAGACAAGGATGTGAAAAGTGAGGAATAAGTTGGATCTTGAAGGTATCCAGTTTCTGGTATGTCTTTAGATAAATAGTATTGTTTGCTGTAATATATCATAAGAATGAATATATATACACTTTGTGGCGAATGTATTGGTGTATAACAAAGTCGGTATATTAACATATTTCCTTTGTGGCTCTCACATGCTCCTCCTTTAGAACTCTCAGACTCGCAAACATATTCGTGCAATTCGGATTAGAGAAAAACTTATTTAGAGAAGTTGAAAAATAATTTAAAAATTATTATCAATGTTTCATTTTGCACTAATGAGTATACATCGGTGTCTAAAATTAAGTGATCTCAATATGTATATACTTTTTATCAATATAAAAACAAATACTTATTAAAATGATTAACTATATAAAATAAAATGATATGAAAAAATATCGTCGTAGGTATTTTGAAAATAAATGATCAAAATGAATTTTTTTAATTTGTTCGAATAAACACAAAGGTAGGACAATCTATATATATATAAAAATGAATGTCTGTCTGTCTGTTTGTCTGTGTGTACTCTATAGATTCAAAAACCGTACATCCAATCGCCGTGAAATTTTGGGATATTATTAGGCATATCCCCGGAAAGGTTTAGGAAAAATAATATCTTGAATATCTTTAATATCCTTAGAGTTATTTGCAGATTTGTAGCTTCAACTCGCAAGCAGCGCCACCATTGAGACGGATATAGGCTTAGGTTTGCTACTCCTGATGACCTTGGGTCATCGTGTGAGTCACAACATTATGCGACAAAAACACTCTCTCTGGGGATTTTACAGCGTCGACAACCTGTAAGATTGCCTCTCTCATATAATATACTTTAAACATCTGCTTAATTAAAGCATTTTTCATTTGAAAGAGACTGCTCTCTTAACCCCCTTTAGACAACATTAAATGATATCCCGTGTCGTTTTTTTTATGATTTGAGAGCCACCCCTCGCTTGAAGCAAATCCTTTAATCCCAAGAGACTGCGCGAAAGACTTGAACATGAAACCGCCGACGGAACGTTTTGTCCTCTACACTGACGAATCCACTTAAAAAGATTAAATAATTGTGGGGTTAAATAAAACATTATTCCAATTATTTTCTTCAGCTAGAAATCAATAATATTTTTATTTATTCACGTAATTTAATTTGTTGAAATCTAAAAGGAAACACGGGAGACGGGGAGATATTTGGCCGAATGTGGAACTTGCCTTCTCATTGGTCGTGACGTCACGGTGGCTATTGCATCATCTGGTATTGCAGCAACTCTTTTGAACGGTGGTCGAACAGCACATTCAGCGTTGAAATTGCCATTAAATATGCAGGTAATTGAAACTCCAACATGTAATATTATGCCAAGTAGACAAGAAAGAAGCCTCGCGGGTGACCTCCGGGAACTACGTACATCTTCCATAAACGACACCATGATTTTATTCAGGATGACACGGCACACAGGGACCGGGAAAAATGATCACTTTATCGAGAGATTCAAATTTACGAGTTTCAATTATCGAAATCTACTTATCGAGTTTTTTTTAAGGGCCCGGGAAAAAATGTTCACTAGATAAAACGATTATTTTGTAATGTAGAAAATTAGGAAATACAAAATTCAGGATGACACGGCACACAGGGACCGGGATAAAATGATCACTTTATCGAGAGATTCAAATTTACGCGTTCCCCGGGCGAAGCCGGGTACATCCGCTAGTATATATCTAAAAAATAGAAAACAATAAGGATTATATTTTATTAGCTCTATTACACGTGTACAGGCAATGATAATCATTGTGGATATTAATTATAGACTGTTTTTACTGCAAGTACCTCACATGCCTATGTACGTAGAAATCAGTTCGAAATTTTCACTCAAAAATTTTACAGAGCCGCGTTTTGTTACTTGCACTCACTGGAAAAGTTGTACTTTTGCTAGAATCGGGGGCCCTTGAAAAAAAAGCAATCGTTTTCTTCAAATAAAAAAGTACCTAATGCGGAATTTAATCCTGGGTTGTTGCTGTCGAAATTCGAATTCGACGATCTCCCCTCTAATTTTCTTTTTATGTTTGGTTAAAGTATATTTTTTCCAAACATTTTATTTAACTGTGTATCAATCTAATTCATCTTATAGTATATAAGACGGCGACAAGAGACAATGGACGACTTCCACAACATCATCATCATCATCATCCAAGGCCCACGTATTTTAAAGACACTGCCAAAAATGCTGCTACCGAATATGCCATAGAATATACCAATTTTTTTGAACTCCATGATTATCCCTTTCAATTCAAGAGTATATTTTTTATTTACTTGACTCAAGGTTGTCTCAAAATTTCGTAAACATTTGCAAAAAAATGAAAAACCAATATTATTCGCCGTATTGTAAAATGTCTTTGAATGATGTATAAAGTAATTGTATTATGTATTATTATGTATTCTCCGTAATAATATTATTCGCCAAGTAATAAAAAACACGAACTTTTGGGAAAACCTTATATTTGAAGGATTTTCTCTCTTAGGTAATTTATGTTTCCTTGATTATTATTGGTAGAAAAAAGAAAGTTGCAAAATTTTCAAATAGGTCTTCTAAAAGAAGAAAGCTTATGCGTTTATGTACATATTATTTTAATAGAAAAAATAAAGACTCCTCACTAAATTTGCATACCTTAAATAGTTTCTATAATAAAGAGAGACACGTGTTGCGAAATATTTAGATGGTTTGAAAAAAAAAAGAAACGGTGACCAAAAATAAGTAAATTAAGTTACCTTTTGGTAGCAACAAGGTCATGATTATCATGGATTTTAGACTGATGATAATAAAGCTAACAAAAATACTATTAACTTATTTATGTTTGATATCTTGATGCATTTTAAAAGTAATATATAAAGCAATAACGCGCCTTCTATACATAGGAAATGAAAACATTAAAGCATGAATGTTTCTTTTACACACAAAACAAACTTCTATTGTCCTTACGTATGAAAGTGCAATATACCTTAATGTCCCCAATATAATATATATATATATGTGGCAATATAATAATAATGTGGGGAAAGAGAAATAATCACACCACAATTTGGTAGAGAAATCCTAGACAACCAGAGAGAGATTGAGAGAGCTGGGCCCGGCCGCCGCTGAGCGGCCGACCGTTCGTTTCGAACACAATCATCAACTGTCTTAATTCGTCCTGAGGTTCCAAGAAACGGGCCCCTTGGAATGTCACTGATATCTCAAGTGACCGGACTCCACATCCTGTCCCAATAGTCCCGAGAACTCAGGGGCCCTTCTGGTCGCCTCTTGGAATGTCGCTAGTGTCTCAAATGACCGTACTTTAGCTGCCCATCTCTCTTTGGGTTGACTGTAGGTTTACTTTATTATTCCTGGAAGAGTATATATTATGACATATATATACTCTCATTTGTGAACTTAGCAAGTGGAAATTCTTTGATATCACCGATGATCTTTTTTTTTTTTAAGGAGACTGGACACTTGATTATCTCGTATGTCTTCAATAAAGGTCACTGTGTATCAAATATCTTCCAGAGTTTTTATCTGAAACCCGATATACATGCTGAAAGATACAACTTCCTTAAATTTTGTTAATGAGTGTATATGCTATGAATTATTCTACATTTTGTTTGTTCAAAAGCCTTATATATAGTAATGTCACTGTCCTAGAATTTAACAACTTCACGTAAGCCAACTGGCAATCTTTTGTTGCTTCCATCGGATAGAAATACGAAATGTGTGTTAAAATTATATATATACATAACTAAATATAAACACGAATCATTTCTTCTATATGAAATGCACACACACAAACAGCTTTATTAAGACCACCGGTCTTATACAGATTCATCACAGGAAGGAAACATGGATTGAACTCCTATACTCCAGGCAGCGCAGAGCCCAACAGCCTCCAGGTCCGACGCATGTCCAGTGGCCACAGAATCCACCGTGCATAGGTTTGCGTATCACTGAAAAGACGAGTGTGGAATAAGCCGCGTTCCAGTCTTCACTTTCCTCATCCGAATGGATCACGACATTCGACGATTCTATTAATTTCCTCCGAACGCTGACTGCGACCATGTAGAATTTATATACACCAAAGAGAAGACCTTGATCAAACATCATTATATTCATCCAGTTTTATATTTGTTGACTATTGGATTGAGACAAGTATAAGTCGCCCAATATTTCTTCTCTCTGTTTCTCTAATAAAAAGCAACCAAATATTATATGCATGAATCCATCTTGTATTCTGCTATTACATAGATCATAAGTAAAAAGACAATCAGGCTTCCAGCGCTTTGAACGATTTTCGAAATACAAAAGAAATTTCTATCTGACTGCGATATATGTTTCAGAATTTTATTCAATTGAAAATTGAGAAACACGTCGCTCTCACCAAATTTCATTTAATTATTGAACGTCTCAGGCATCATACGTAAGACTCCTCTGGATAATTTCAACATTTTACACAGTCTTCTATGGTATCAATATATGAAGTTTTTATTATTATTCTTAGTACTCACGCTTTACAGTGTATAATAATCATGCTGAGTAGTAGTTAGCGACTGCTTTTTACTGTAAGTGCACCATATGTCTGCACTTGAAGAAAGTAGTTCGACTTTTGCACTAACAAGTGTGTCAAGATCCCATTTAGTTACCTGCATTTGATGCTGGAGTTGCACTTTTGTATTATTTAATTTAAAGAAAAAAAGTCCTATACGGGACTCGATCCTTGGTAGTCAATAATCGACAGTTCGTCCACCTACACCCAGTATATATATGTAAGTGTGTTTAAATAAGACCATATTCTACTGACGATACCCATATCTCTGGTTTACAGTTGAGCTTTCCGAAGTTATCCTAAATGACAATTATCATTCTCTCTCTTGCTGCTCCGATTAATCTTTCATTGAATGGCCAACTTGAGAACATTCGCCAAAATTTAGCCAGAATTTATTGGACAAATATAAAAGATATCACAAATAAGATAGTTTTTGTATTAATCTATTCCGAAAGAAAGCCCCTTGCAAGAGAAATTATACTCGTAATATAGGATCTACTTCGAAAATAACACCTAATAGTTCGTAAGGGAAAGACATTGCTATTCAATAGTCAGATTCTCAAGTATGTGTGACATCTGAAACTAATATTAATGTATATATTGTATTAATATATCTTCATTATATATTTAAGAAGCCAATGTTAAATGTGACAGTACATATGTATGAAGTATATCGATGAATAATACTCAGGAATACAAAAATCGAGCTTCCTTCATTTTTTTGCGCCCCGAAAGGAACATAAAAAGATATTGGGAACTTTCATAATCTACCAAAAACCATTTTTGTTATGTCAAAAACATTTTAATGAGGCAGACAGTAACATAGAAGGAACGCTTGAATGAAAAAAAAGCATTCGCGTCGATCGGAAAGAAAAAGAGACGAATATTTTGTCAAAAATATCAAAGAGAAGATTTATGATGACTCCTGGTAATATAATGAGGACCAGAGCTAAGGAGATGGACGTTTGAGCTTATGATAATTTCCAGAGCTGTCCTTGAGGATTTTGGTCTCAAGTCATAACTGACTGAGGCTATGAAAAAATAGAATAGGAAAGTCTGCTGCTCACTTCAACAACCTGAAACATGACTCTTATGGCCTGCTGAGGTTATTCTCTTGTAAATAATCAAAATATGAATTCCTGGAATGATCGTTGATATGAAAAGATCCTAAGTGGCATCTGCCGTGATGCATACGATATTTTTTGCCTCTGTGATTGTCCTTGGAGTCTTCAACAATGAAGGTGATATCATACCTTTGAGCTTCTTTCAACAAGGTCTCCGGAGAAATGCCTGACATCGATGTCTTGAGAACCGTACTGAAACCTTGGATGGACATAGAGGAATTATGTATTCCAACAGGAGTCAGCTCCAGCCTACAAGGCACAGAAGACAGAGGCATGGCTAACACTAGCCACTAAAGCCTCGATATGGTTGAGGTTTTAAGTAGAATTTTAAAAATACTAAATGAAGATTGTCGACCAGACCTCGAAACCATGGAAGGCTCCAGTTTTTCCCACTGATTCCATCGCCATATCTAAGCTAGGACTTCCAAAAGACAACGTCCCTATAAAAGCTACGATGATGAAGCCGCTCTTCACTTCACAAGAAAAAGACGTAAAGCTACTAGGGATAAAAGTTCGAGACTCAGAGAGAATCCTTAACAGAAACAGATTCATGCAATTAGCAATAAGCTGTGTATCAAAGATCCTAAAGGGAAAGAGCGATGTGAGACGAAATATTTATCATTTATTGAACAGATTAGTATTCTTAATATCATTACTATTTAACACTTTCCCTAATTGCCTCTCTATTCTTTTATGAACATAATATTTTGATCAAAATAATTAGCCTTGTCATTTTAAGGCGCTTATCTTTCATTATTTTATATGTGAAATATTCTAGACACGTCAAATTCAATACCAAGGAAATATCTTGTCAATTTCACCAGACAGAAGCAATTAGAGTGAAAAATACTTCTTCCGTTAACATCTAGACATCATTAGTTTAGACGGAAATGTGTTTTTTTTTTACTATTACCGACCTCTTAATGTGTTAGATTTCCGAGACGCTTAAGAAATGGAGCATCACCACTTGTGTCACCTGCTTGCCAAGTGTCTTCTTCTTTTTTTCTTATCTCCACTCAATCACACTAGGGTATCAAGCTTATAGAGCTCTGACAACCATCATGACTGGGTGAAGTAGAATACGTCTGTCATTGTCATTAAGACTGGGAGCACTACTCAGTAACAGCCGACTTAGCTCCAAAAGAAATGGCCGCCTCGTGTCTTTATGGGATGATATGATACAACAAGTTGCAAATAAAAATACTTAAAATCAATTTATTTAACATATCAGGTTTCTAATGAGATCCATCAGTGTTAACTTATAACAAAATTCCCACAATACAATAATGATCACCATTTTTAAACTATTAACAATAAATACAATTACTTTTAATTAAAAATAAATAAATAATCAACATAAAAATAACAATTAAACTATTATCACGTAACCTTTAATTTTATTCTTTTATAAAACATTTTTATAAACAAGATACTATATGATACACAGACAATAAATAACAAATTAAACATAACTTCTATATAAACAAAAAAATAAATAATTTATAAATGTATTTACAAATTATTCACGAGATATTTACAAATCATGTTGTTGAGTTGGAGATGTTTCAGTAGTTGTAGTCCATGTGGCCCTTGTCGTAGTTGTAGCCATCTCCGTAGTCTTCGGCACCCTTCACGCTGTGGCGGTGCTCGGAGCCGACGTGATGATAGTGATCGCCGTTCCCGCTACTGTAGCCAGAGCTATGGTGCTGGCCTCCTCCAAACTCCTTTCCATGGTCAGACCCGTCCTTATAATCCGACCCATAGTCTCCTTTCTTATGGTAGGAGTCTCCATGCTTGTGTTTGGAGTCATCAAAGTGATCCTTGTGGTATTTACCTCCGTGCTTCTTGTGGTCATCATCGCTGGTGTGATGCTGACCTCCCTTCTTCCAGCCATCCCCGTGGTGACTGGAGTAGCCATCCTTTCCGTGTTTCTGGTAGTCATCTCCCTTCTTGTTGGCATGCTTATAATGCTTGCTGTTGTCATCCTTCATGAACTTGCCGTCGCCCTGTGAGAAGAAGCCTTCGCTGTCGGCGAACTTCTTGTTGAAATCTTCGTCAGTGAGTTCATCCCCGTAGCTCTTCTGGTCTCCGTACTCTTCCTTGTGGTAGACATTCTTGAAGCCCTTGTTGTTGCGGTCCTTGTTCTTGTAGTACTCGCCTCCTCCCTTGCCGGATTTGCTGCCCTTGTTTCCGTGTTTGTTGTTTCCGAATGCTCCGTGAGATGCGCCTCCACCGCCGTGGTTGAGTCCGTCTTGTTTCATGTGATGCTCTCCATGTTCGTCTCCGCCTTTCTTCATGTCTGAGCTACCGCCTGACGAATGGTGGGATGAGTATCCATCGGAGCCATGTTTCTTGTTGCCTCCATGGGACCCGTAGCTTCCTCCATGTCCTGAATGTCCGCCATATTCCGAGTCGTCCTTGTAGTTGGAGAAACCGCCGGAGTGGTGGCCGTGTTTGTGGCCGCTGTGGTCGTCGTGGCCGTGATGTGAGGAATGGTGGTCGTCTCCTCCCTTCTTGAAGTGGTGCTCGTGTGGTGCACTGTGCACCGCAGCCATCGCTGCTAACAACACAATCACCTGCACACACATACACACCATCTCAGGTAACAAGTCATGTATATTGAGATTAATTTTGTTTTGAAAACTTCAACACATTTTTTCCCTTTATTGTAAGCTGTGATAAATCACCAAAATTAACTCATTTATGAATATAATAGCGATATTAAAAATGTGTGTATATCTCATTTTTACATAAACATACGTTTGCATAGTTTATTTCTCTACCTAATATTTTTAGGAGGAAAAAAAAGGTTTTTTTTTTCTTTAAAAGATCCAAGTACGCCCTTCTTATATAAACATATTCAATGGACGCCTTTTGACTCAAACATTATAATTTGTATATTTTATCTTTCGTTTCAAATATAGAAATGGCAAGGCCCGAAAATTTCGCGCACGTACGCGTTTAAGAATGTTGGCTTTGATAGATAATTAAAAAAAAACTACCTAACACTGTGACTTCGTTTTACCTATGCGGCTACTTGAGGTCCCAGCTCTAGTGGAACTCTCTCTACTGCACCATTAGTGCTTTCTTTGCGTGACGCCTCTTGGCTTCAATTCGTCGTTTTAATTCCTGTAATTCTGAAACCAGCCTAATTATACCACTGAGTACAGGTAATCAAACAAGGATTCTGGAATTCAATTGTCTCTACATGTTCAGACATGCGGTATAAGTAATCTTGAACCCCTCCCTAACCATTATGTTTAACATTGCTTGTTATACTTGGGGATAACTGACTACATACATACAACAAGGGATTCAGCCTGGTAAGAAAGTTCACCACGGTTTCCTTCCATTCATGCTATGTGGTTGCACAGTTCGAACGGAAATACAAGGTTTGGTCAATAAATAGGACAAAATCGGTAATAACTTCTTATTGACAAATTAGAAAACTGAAACTCTGTATATATGAACTTCTAACAGTGCTCTCTATATTAGAACCATTTAATATATCAACCTTCTTTCTGTACACATTTGTTATATCGTTGTTTCCAACTTGCAAAATCATTTTGTAAAACATCTTATTCAACTTTCTGAACCAACCTCTAATAACTTTGAGTAAAATTGCATCACTTTCAATTGTTTTATATGTAAAATATCTTTGATCTTCAAAAGAAAAAAATAGAAGTCTGTGTGTGTGTGTGTGTGAGGGTTCCAAGTCAGGGCACTACGCAGGATGAGGCACCAAGTCCACCCATATCCTGCAATCTTTGCCAAAGTTAGGTGTGTCTTGTGAGATCTCATATTATTCTGATGGATTTTTTTTAAATTTGAAATTTTTTTGTTTCAAATCCTTAATTTAGTTCTTATAATGATTTACAATACCTTTTCTTGTTTATAAAATAATTTCTTTCAGAATCTCCATGAATATCAACCCTTCTTGATCCCAAAATCAGAGATCATTATTTGTCCTTTGAAAGGGAAACCTTTGAATCTTTCTTTACTAAAGATGTTTATGGGTCTATTGACTTGATTGACGCTTTAAAGAAGGATCATAATGATAATTTCAAGTATTATCAGATGTTATCACACCTTTTTATCAAACACCCGAGAAGAATCTCCAGAAAAGTATCCATGAGGCGAAACAAGAGTTTTAAAACATTTCTAATAATACGAAATAGATTGATACTTGTAATGTGAGAATATTCTTCAGAAAAAGTCTTCATGAGGCTGAACAAGAGTCTTAAAGAGTCTACATTTCTGAATATAATAAACAGATTTCTACTTTAAATGTGTGTTTCCAGGAAAATGAGCTGAATATGAAGGTATCAAAAAGGAAATTTACGACCAAGACTTGAAAATTGAAATAGGGCATGCCACAAAACACACACAACATTCCGGAATATTAGCTCAAGAAGGTTCAGCCAAGTGTATGCTGTAGAGTAAGGTTTCAGAGAACAGCGAGGAAGACCTAGAATAAAGGCATATGGAATTTTCTTCACATAACCGAGGGGGGAATAGAGACAGCCAGGACCAAATCAACCAACTACACGTTTGACCTAATTTGGGCGATTTATTATATCCGAGGATAAAAATTAACACACACAGTTTATCATTTGAATTTCTTTCCTTTTCTTCCAAAATAACTTTATCAGATACCGCTCAAAGAGAGCAACCTAGTTTATGATATTTACAACAATGAATAATATAAGAAAAAAACAATATAAAGAATAAATAAAAAATAAGTGGGTCAGGTGTTGATATTAAAAATAAAAAAGACATATCCTGACCAGGAGCATGAATATTATATGTGAAGGTTATCTACATATTAAAACAAAGTGTCCAATGCGGGATTAGATCCCGGTTCATGGCTGTCGGGAATCGAGGGTTTTAACCACTCGTCTACCGACTTCTTTTTTTTTTTCATTTGTTTCTCACAGCTATTATATGTCACACATGATTATAATTTAATTAAAGGACAAATGTTTTCTCTCTCTTTCTTCAAATTCAATGCAGAACTCTCTCTCTCTCTTTCATGCATGGTGTCGCTGGGGACCCATTGGGGATCTTCCATCAAACTCTGCAGCGGTGGCAGAGGCGACATGTACATAGTTGTATTTTTTAATCATTTTTAAAATCATTTTTTTTATTATAACCATCATCCTCATTATAAATTTCTCATTTTCTCATAATTAGTGCGGACTGTGCACTTTACATGTATTGACAAGATGTCAATAAAAATATGTCAATTGTCTCTCTCTCTCTCTCTTACAAAATATTCAAGAAATTAAAAGTCTCCTGCAATGTCACTGATAATAATCTTAGCCAGAAATTATAAGCTTTACAATCCCAGTTTTGTGGAAATTCAGCTTCTCTCCAGGTTAAGATAAACGTGTGAAGAGGTTTTCACCATCTTTATTTATAAAATAAACATTTTCTATCCGCCATAAAATATTAACTATTTAACTTCTGTGAACCTTGTTGTAGAGAGAGAGAGAGAGAGAGATAAGTAAGTAGTTTTTAAAATTTGATTAGTCATTAGGATGACAGGAATCTGACATGTCACACGACCTCTGCTAGCACGTCCATATTCGTCCTATTGTGATCACCATTCACAGAACATATTGGTGTTCATCGCACATCGCGCGACGCAGGTGAATGGAGTTCACCAAACTGACCGGAAAGACGTCTGTCGACGCATACCAGGACGCCCACCGACACGCTTCGTGGACCAATTAAAGGAACTCACTGGCTTAACTGTCGCCGAGATGGTACATCGAGCTCAAGACAGGGATGGCTGGTGTCGCATCGTGTTTGGGATGTAATAGTACAGTGGGCCACGAATAAAATGAATAATCTTTATTGATGTTCTATCCTTATACTTGAATACTAGGGGTTCTTCCCACCATAACTTGACAATGAGGTAGTTTGGACGATCTAAAGTTCCTCGGGTGTGATTCAATATATATAAAGAGCACCAGACCTATAAGCTTATATCCATAGATTCCCTAAAAAACCCTAAGCCGCATTCCTTAGTAAATGCAAGGCATATAACAAACCAATCCAATACAATAATAGAGCTGTCTGGAGATTAATTTGGCGAAACCGCTGAGAGGGTTCCCTACTGATGATCCAAACCCTCTCATTCAATAACTTTTATCTTTGCAGTATGATCTGTAGAGATTGTATTTGATTATATATGTTTAAAAAGCACCTAAAAATGATCACAAATATCCTTCCTTATATATATAAAAATGAAATGCGAAATCGATGTTTGTTATCGCATCACGCAAAATCTACTGACTCAATCATAATGGAATTTCGCTTGTAGGTAGCTGAAGATTTCGTTTAACATATAGGCTATTCAAAAAACTAAAAAAGTTAATGTGCTTTTTTAAAAAAATAAAAAACCAAAAAGCGTTAGTTCCAGTCTTTTACCGCTAGGGCGCAGCACTGGTCGCGACGATAAATGAATTTGATTTTTTTAAAGCATCGGTGGTTCAGTGGTAGAATGCTCGCCTGCCACGCGAGCGGCCAGGGTTCGATTCCCGGCCGATGCATTTTTTTTTAACAATTTTTAAAACTCATTTTTATTATATATCTATATTAATAAAATGCAAATTTCATAATCTTCTATATAAATGGAAATTTCATAAGTGGTGTTCGCTAAAAACTTTCGTTACAATGCATCAATTTCGACCAAATTTTCAACATTTATGTAAAACGAGATGGAGCAGGTTTTGCTTAACATCAAAATATTTTTCCTAACTTTAAAATACATAACTTTGCTGTTATCGATAAAATACAAAAAAATTCAACAGAGTTAATTTTATTTATATATAAATACAAAAAAAAAATTCAGCAATTCATTCAACTCAATCTAAAAAAATATTCAAAACAAGCAATTTTAAGATAACACCATATGTAAAACAGTCGGCCAAGAAAACAACAACGATATTACATCTTTCTCACATATTCACACACAATCTTGATTAATAATTAAAACTAATCTTTAGCATTGTTTATTATACTTCATAATATATAATATTCGTTAGGCAAACTTTCACTCGGATAAAACCCGGGCGAAGCCGGGTACACATCCGCTAGTAAATAAATATATATAGGAACTACCACAATATGACTCTTAAATAGTTTTTTTTTTTTAGATTGAATTCAAGTTCTCTCTAAAGCAAATATTCTGGCAAACAGCAAACCTGGATGCAATGCACCTTGTCATAGAATTAATACAGCTGCTGTGGATTCTTGCATAGATCAACACCCTGGTAGAAATCGATATAGGAAAGTAATTCGGGGTATTTGATGCATTCTGTGCAAGTTAACCTATATAATTCTGGAATCTCGAAGTTTTAAATAGAACTTCTATTGTGTAGACAGGAGAAGTGTGTGTACTTATAGGACAAACGGGACAAATCCATATTCACCACGACCTAGTACTTCATGTGGTATACTTAAAATGTGTTGTAATTGTAAAGTCGAACTGCTTTTCACATGTGTAGACAAGTGGTGCACCTACAGTAAAATCAGTCGCTAACTACCCACCATGATTATCATGCCTGTGTAGTAGGGATAATAAAATAAAACTTAAAGTGTATGTATAATGAAATCCGTAGCCCTTCGGATGAAAGGCAAATAGGGATATGTAACGAGTGGAATATAATATTATCAGTTTTCACTCCAATATAACTCGAGTGGACCTCTAGTTATAAGCCTGAGCGCTACTCTGTGTGGCCCTTAAATACAAGCACGCGAACCGGAGCATGGATCGTGAAAGTCGCTTACATTATTAAAATCTCGGTTGAATTGTGATGATTCAATATTTTAAGTTATTTTCATTATCAACTTTATAAAAATCACCTTCATTTTTCAAATAGTTATGCAACATTCAAATAGGTAAACATTTTGATAGAAATTGCTATTCTTACTTCACTTATCTCTCTGAGCAATTCATCTTGGAGGTTGTCTAATTTGTTATGTCGCCGTAGATGCTACTGAGGAATTCGAGGTTATTCAAAATGTCTATTCAACTTTGTGAAATCCCTATGCAGTCGAAGTTACTTCAGGAAGGAGTTGTTTTCTCCACTAGAGAAAGAGAGAGAGAATGAGGAATCTACTTAAAACCACACATGATTATTAAGGCTTATATTTGATGCTCTAATTTCTAATTACAATCGCGTTTATATAATTCGAATCTCTAGTGAGGTTATAACAAGAATCGAAGAGTATTTTGAATATTATATAAACATTTCATACATTTTCTAGGTCTATATAATGTCGTTAGAAACTATCTAGACTACACAGAAAAAGCTAAGAAGTTCTGCACAAGTAAATTTACAATAAACTCCGCATTATGACCAGCAGTAGATTCACGGCTTGTGCTATTTACCACCTAGTAGGAGACGAAAACGTTTATGACGAGGGAAGGTGAAAGCTATCATCAGAATGGTTCGTGAGGAGAACATTGCAATCCTGACTGAAGCGGTTACAACACTTCCATGATGCTTGTGAAATCCTGTTATATTATAGAAAGCAATTACCTCTTTTAACTAACACAGACTACGTAGACTTGAAAGCAGATATGTGGGAAATAATTTTAAAAAACATCTAGCCAAAAAAAAAAGACTAAACCAACTAAAATATAAATATTAAACATAGTTGTAAAGTAGGCAAATGTACTGTGGAGTCCGGGGAAATGCCACGGTACCGCAGAGAGAGGGAGGTACTCACGCTCAAAGTCCCCATGTCAGTTGAATGTGTGGCACAGTCGACAGCTGCCCTTTATACCCGTCTGCCGAGACGGGGGTTCACGCCTGGCCACTCTGCCGATCTTAATTCAGCGTTGCTTGGCTGGAGACTTATTCCCGCGGAATTTGGGTCCGTTTCTCACCCCATTTTTTATGATTTTCATTCCGGTTTTGATAAGTCTTTTTTTATTAGTATCCGAAATACATTCTTCTTTACATGCCACGACTCAATTTATCTGATTAAGAAAACCTTTCGACGTGAAATTACTTTGAATAAATATTTAGCTATCTCAAGTATACAGATAGTGTAGACCATGATAATCATTGTAGATAGTAAGAGACTACTTATTCGTCAAATGCGCCCCATGTCTACATATGTGTAAATCAGTTTGACTCTCTACTTACAAGGTTCCAAACCTCCGTTTGGTTACTTGCGATCACAAGGGTCGAACTCGTGTAATAATCAAGGAAATATTAAATGAATTCACAGTTTCAATGAAGTTTAAACCCTTATATCTCGTTTAGAGAAAACATAAGTTCAGATTTCAGCCCTTTATATACCTAAATATTTCTACTATATATTGACCTTTTTATAAAAACACTTGGATATTTAGATTACAGACCCTTTAAATACTTAGACATTTATACTACTAACCCTTTGCATACTTGAATACTTTGCTATCACCCCTTTAGATACTTGGATACTTTGCTACCATCCCTTTTCAAGAAATTGTATATTTATTTTACCAACATATCAAATACTTGTCTATTTATTTTACCAACATTTCAAATACGTGTCTATTTATGCTACCAATATCTCAAATACTTGGATATATAATGCTATCAATACCTCAAATACATGTATATTTATGCTACCAATACCTCAAATACTTGTATTTTTATGCTACCAATAACTCAAATACTTGGATATTTATGCTACCAATAACTCAAATACTTGTATAATCATGCTACTAATACCTCAGATACTTGGATATTTATGCTACCAATAACTCAACTACTTGGATATTTATGCTACCATTACCTCAAATACTTGGATATTTATGCTACCAATAACTCAAATACTTGGATATTCATGCTATCAATACCTCAAATACTTGGATATTTATGCTACCAATACCTCAAATACTTGGATATTTGTGCTACTAATACCTCAAATACTTGTATATTTATGCTACCAATAACTCAAATACTTGGATATTTATGCTACCAATACCTCAAATACCTGGATGTTTATGCTACCAATAACTCAGATACTTGGATATTTATGCTACCAATAACTCAAATACTTGGATATTTATGCTACCAATACTTCAAATACTTTTATGTTTATGCTACCAATACCTCAAATTCTCGGATATCTATGCTACCAATAACTCAAATACTTGGATATTTATGCTATCAATACCTCAAATACCTGGATATTCATGCTACCAATAATTCGAGTACTTGAATATTTATGCTACCAATAACTCAAATTTTTAGAAATTTATGCTATCAATACCTCAAATACTTGGATATTCATGCTACCAATAATTCGAATACTTGAATATTTATGCTATCAATAACTCGAATCCCCTGATATTTATGCTACCAATACCTCAAATACTTGGATAATCATGCTACTAATACCTCAAATACTTGTATATTTATGCTACCAATAACTCAAATACTTGGATATTTATGCTACCAATACCTCAAATACTTGGATATTTATGCTACCAATAACTCAAATACTTGGATATTTATGCTATCAATACCTCAAATACTTGGATATTTATGCTACCAATAATTCAAATACTTGGATATTTATGCTACCAATAATTCAAATACTTGTATAATCATGCTACTAATACCTCAAATACTTGGATATTTATGCTACCAATACTTCAAATACTTGGATATTTATGCTATCAATACATCAAATACCTGGATATTTATGCTACCAATAACTCAAATACATGTATATTTATTCTCCAATACTTCAAATACTTGTATAATCATTCTACTAATACCTCAAATACTTGGATATTCATGCTACCAATACCTCAAATGCCAGTTTATTCATGCTACCAATACCTCATATACTTGTATATTTATAAGCCAAATACTTTAAATACTTGTATATTTCTGTTATCAAGCCTTCAAAGATTTGAATATTTCTATAATCAAACATTCACAGACATAGATATCTCTACTTCCAACCTTTCCTATACAGGAAGCGGTAGCTATTTGAGAACAAAATGACTTCCATTGAAAAAAATGAATAGAAAAGTAAAAATAGCATTTATTACATCTAAAAGCTTTATATAAATTAACATATATCTAAAGGACGACATCATTCAATGAACCCGCCATCAGCGGCAACGAAAGCTTCTATACGCTGTCGAAACGACTGTAGGCAGTAATGAGATGGGTCTTGGGAATGTTTGCCATTGCATCCATAATATCAGCTCTGAGAGCTGTGTTGAGGGAATGACTATTGGAAGCCCTCTCAACTACGTCCCACGTGTAATAGTCCAGCGGATTGACATCTGGTAAGATGGTGTGCCAAACGTTAGGTGTGACATGGTCGTCAAGATTCTCAGCCATTCATTCTTGGGTTGTTCTGACTGTATGAGAAGGTGCTGAGTCTTGTTAAAAACATACTGCCTCCCACGTGCTACAGTAGAGATCCAAGGCTTGATAACTATGGTTAACACATACGTATAAGCAACAGAATTGACTCTGGCACCTGGAGTGAAAAAAATGGAAGCATCACATCACCTTCTCTACTAACAAACTCAAAAACCATTAATGATGCTGGAAATTTGGTATTCGTGACCATAGGTACCTCATTAGGGCTTTTACACAGCTACCGATAATTTTTTTGCGGTTCGCCTGTCCCTGAACAAAGTTCTTCTCGTCTAAGAAAAACATATCATTCCTGGCTCCTCGTGATGTTTGGGTTTGTTCAAAAGGCGCTTGGCTCTGGTCAAGTGGTTCACCTTGGTTATTTCTGACATGAACTGTCCTCTCAGCATCACGTATGATTTGTAACGGAGGTTCTCATGAACCTCACGTTGGATGATAGCCTTATCAACCTGCGGCTCTCTAGGGAGTGTCCTCATCGATTTCCCAGGGTCCTCATCGATGGAAACTTGAACATGGCTTATAAAGTCTGGCGTCCTGATACTGTCAGAAAGTCGACAATGTCGTTTTCTTTGGAAAATTCCACCACATCACCCTTTGCAGCTCCTAATTCTCTCCGAACTTTAAAAACAAATGATCAGGTGACTTTCAAGAATGCATCAGTTTCTGAATCGGTGTGTCCTGCAGCCAAGGAGACAATAACTGTATGCCTCTTCATTTATTGTGTAAGAGTAGGTTCTACCATGTCTACCTGCAACCTACTATAGCACATAGGAAAGTGTGGCACCTATATTGTGTGTTCTCAAATAGCTGCCGCACCCTGTATTTGTATATTTCTACCAACAACCCTTTAAATAATTGGATATTTCTACTTACAATCCTTCACATTGCTTGAACGTATTTGGTCGAGCATATCTATTTTTTCTTGATGCTTGGTTATAACTACAAACGTCTATGCATTCGACCCTACTTATTTGGGGGGGGGGGGGAGTCCGACCACACCTCCCCGCGGTCCCCCCTGGACCCTTGGAATATTTGACCAAATTCTGGTTCGTTTCTAAGGTGACTAACGTGGCAACGGCACCCATTTTCCAATGAAGAGCAAAAGATAGTGGACATTGCTGCTGCTGTGATAGAAATGCATGGAGACATCTGAGACTCTTCATTGGACACGACAACAACAACAACTACTTATTTGATTTTCCATTTTCTCAACGAAACCTCTTTCAGAGGCTTACTTTCTTGTGATTTTTTCTTGATATTTGATTTTGTGGACTACTTGAGAAGGAGACTACACTCGACATTCAATAGATGCTTCCTTAACTACGTCCATCTATCAATACTTTAGAAAAGATACTTTTAATATAAATTAAATTGTTGATGTTTGGCTATAAGGAAGGCCTATAAAGGCTACACTCGACACTCCTTAATTGCTTTTCTATTTCCTCAATGACCGCCCTTCTGTGGGGCTCTCTTTCTCCCGTATTGCTTTCTCTCTATTCGAATCAGGGGATTTGCACAGTCGGTATTGACATCTCGGTATTTGATACGACAAGATCTGCCTATAAAGAGCTTTACTTCACATGTCTTTTAAGGGATTCTCCATTTCGTCAACCGCCTTTTGGGAGGGATACTTTTATCATGATTGTGTTCTTTATGTTTGATTTGAAGGAATGACAACAGAGGGCTATTCCTAATACTCTTTTATTTCTTCTCTATTTCATGAACGACTGTTCTATCAGAGGGCTATCTTCCATAAGTATTATCTTCTTTATAACAGCCAGCACAACTCGACATTTCATAATTGGCCAATTGACGGGCTTCTTTCTTCCCTCAACGATCGACGAACTTGCAAGTTCTGAATGTCAGGACTAATTCCTGAACAGCTAAGTTCGCCGACACCTCCTTGAGAATTGTTCGCATAATTTAGCACCACTTTCTTGACTGCCCGTTCACGATTTCAACAATGTTTTCTTTTTGATATGGCATCTTTATATTGGTATCATATTCACAGGATCTATAAATCAGATTTAATCTAGGAGAACAAGCTGCCTATAGTATCAGAAAATGCTAAAAAAAAAGATAAATCGTTTTCTATCCTGTGAGTTTTCAAATTTTATTTGACAAGGTCAAGCTTTTAAACAACAAGTCCTTCATTTAGTACTCATTTTAGTCGATTCTTTTGTGTAGCTACAATATCTATTTTTGAAAATGTATATAATATTTTGCGTGTTGTGATAATATAATTGAAATATACATAGTTAGATAAAAAAAAGTTCAGGAAATTGGCTCCTTGAACATCTCTTTCTAAATATTTCTGCACCAAGTTGCAACCTTGGTTTCCTCCTTCTTGGTGTTATACACGTTTCCCGAGCGGGTTTCCATACTTAAAGCAAATAAAGAAAATTAAATAAAGGTAAATTACCTTTTAAAGTTATTGTGTTTATTTATTTGTTGTCTTCCTCGTAGGTCGTGATCCTGAGTCTTCGTCCGGGTCCTCTCTCTCCAAAAGTAGTAGTAACATAAAGGTAACCCAGGCTCCTGGAGCGTATCCTTAGATCGCCAACTACCCGGGCTGTCCTGCGGTTTAGGAGTCTGTCTTGGTAGCCTTAGTGAACCAGTTCACCAAGTGTTTCCAGGCCGTTTTGTTTCTTGATAGATTCAATAGGGCAGTGTCATTTAATGAGGGCAGTCCAATAAGTGTAGCCGTTTGGAATTGCTGTAGTTCAAATGCTGGGCAGCTGATCTCTCTCCAATCAAGATATATACAATAACAATATTACAAAAGGAATGATACCATATATATATAATATGTTTTAAATAAATATTAAATAGCATAGGATATGTTTAAAAAATGTAGGGCGCTTCAAAATGAATGCAACAATTTACAAGTTTTGAATCAATTTTCCCAATAATTGAACCTCGCAGAAAGTCGGCTTGAAGAATTGGTCTCAATTACAGCTACGTTATAAATTTTTTTCTTTTCAATACCGTTTTAATCAGGATAATAGGAGAATTTTTTTAGAGGCATGGTCAGGTGAGTACGGTGGGTTTCACGCAAAAAAAAAAAAAATAGATAATGGCGTGCCACAGACAATGCCTTAGCATTATGACGATGAAGGATCCAATACCTGACGCCCACTTTCAACTTTTTCTGCACATGGATTCAGGTGAATGCCTAAAAATTCCTAGAAACGAGTGTAGTTAATTAAAACGCCATCTGGCAAGATTCACAATGCACAAATCCGTTATGGTCGAAGAAACTTTGACATTCTTAAATTAAGATTGTTTTTATTTTTGTCTTTGTGCTCCTTTTTCTCACTAACTTGATTATCTCTTTGGTTCAAGATCCTACTGGTAGACTTGAGTTTAATCATCTGTATTTATCGTCTTATTTGTTTGATATTGCAACGTAAAAAATAGAAAATACAAACTTCAGCATGACACAGCAATTTAATTAAGTCACAAACACAAATAAACATTTTTCGAAAAAAGATAAGCAATGAGGAAAGTTTCTATGGTACAAAATATAAATAATAAAATTTCAAAAAATTAATATTCTGTACGTAATAATATGATAAATAGTTTTGCTAAAATATATATGAAGGTATTTTAAAATTCTTTTAAATTATTTAAATAAAAATGTTTTTTTCCCGGTATATTTTAAATCGCACTTTGTATAAGAGCTCTCTACAATATATCTCACAAATAATAACAAGCACATTTCATCAATTGATTCAAATCTCCTGGATATCAGCCAAAGAAATGCCACAGGTTTCTGGAGATGTGTTTCTTCATCTTTATTAAACGTAATCTCAAGCTTTCGGACATCCCTGCCCTTCTACAGAAGTACATAATAACATATAAACATGTTATTCTCGAGCTTTCGGACATCCCTGTCCTTCTACAGGAGTACATAATAACATATAAACATGTTATTCTCGAGCTTTCGGACATCCCTGCCCTTCTACAGGAGTACATAATAACATATAAACATGTTGTTCTCGAGCTTTCGGACATCCCTGCCCTTCTACAGGAGTACATAATAACATATAAACATGTTATTCTAGAGCTTTCGGGCATCCCTGCCCTTCTACAGGAGTACATAATAACATATAAACATGTTATTCTCGAGCTTTCGAGCATCCCTGCCCTTCTAGAGGAGTACATAATAACACATAAACATGTTATTCTCAAGCTTTCGTGCATCCCTGCCCTTCTACAGGAGTACATAATAACATATAAACATGTTATTCTCAAGCTTTCGGGCATCCCTGCCCTTCTACAGGAGTACATAAAAATATATAAACATGTTATTCTCGAGCTTTCGGGCATCCCTGCCCTTCTACAGGAGTACATAATAACATATAAACATGTTGTTCTCGAGCTTTCGTGCATCCCTGCCCTTCTACAGGAGTACATAATAACATATAAACATGTTATTCTCAAGCTTTCGGGCATCCCTGCCCTTCTACAGGAGTACATAAAAATATATAAACATGTTATTCTCGAGCTTTCGGGCATCCCTGCCCTTCTAGAGGAGTACATAATAACATATAAACATGTTGCTGTAGAAGGGTAGAGATTCCCGAAAGCTCGCGCGATAAAAATTTTATTAAAGATTAAATAAACTCATCTCCAGAAAGCTGTGGCATTTGTCTGAATCACACTTTATATTTCAATTTAACCAGTCGCAAATGTGACGGAATAACTAAAGAAATCTAAACTAAGAGAAAATACTCTCTCTTTCTTCAGTCTAAATTGACGCAAGGTGGTTGTTTCAATTTTTTAAAAATAATGCTTAGTTGATTTGATTATTAACATTTTAAAAATATTTTTTAAAATTTTATTTTTTAGATATATATATATATAAAAATGGCATATCCTGAACAGGAGCACATGTGCTTTACAGAAGGCAGAGCGCCATCTGGTGGAACAGAAATCAACTAAACATTGATTTAACCTGTTTCCTGATATTTGGCCAACCTAATTTCTTGATAAATAGAGAAAAGCCATCCACGAATATATAAGGAATATATATATATAATAGAACTTGGATAATTCGAACGTTTTTAATTCGAAAACGTCTTTAAATTGAATATTCATCTTGGGGTCCCTAGAATTTACTATAAATAGAACTTTATAAATCGATTTTTTTTTTTCGGTTCCATGGGCCTATAATTACCCAGGTTCGACTGTACCTTGCTATTTTACCTAAACTTAGACTAATATATAATTATGGTTTTCTATTATTTTATACTTTAACTTTCTTCATTTGTTCTTTTTTTTTATGTTCTGCAATCGATTTGTAACGGCTTTCCCGTGGTAGGCGCCAGTGATATAAATTATTTTTCGATTCCCTAGCGCGCCATCTGTTATCAAATTATTTCATAAATTTACATTTATCTATATAAATCCATATATTTATATAATATATATATTATTTATTTATATATATATTGTATTTAATCATATATAACTTCATATGTACGTTGTAATAAAGTAGTTTCAATCTCTCTCTGAAACTGTTTTGCTTATTATTTAAAAATCGTTTCGACACAACTCAAATGCGGGATAATTTTCAAATTTCGTCTTACAATCACAAGCCGCATTATATTATATTGTATTATAAATTACTTTGTATATTATTTACGAACGGAAAAATATGTCCAGGGTAGCCTAGTGGACATGGCATCTGCCCGGTAAGCGGAACACTGTGGGTTCGATTCCCATTCTTGGACATTTTTATTTTTCCGTTTATCATTACTCTTCACAATTCATCCTTTCATACCTCATCCATAAGGTTAGAAATAATCGTTATTTCTCCTTAAAATACATTTCGATTTTTCGTTCAAAAGAAACACATGCGGGATAATTTTCAAATGTCGTTTTTCAAATATATATTTATTGAGAGAGATAAGATGAGTCTTTATTAAAATGAAAAGATTTAAACCCTATATTTCAAATTCATGTTCCTAATGATTTCTCGCACATTAAAAATAGAGCAACTTCGATATGTTTCCATGAAATTAGATTTTTATCGAGTTATTTATTAAGGTGAAACATTAGGTTTTCAGAGGTAAGTTTATTTTATTCTTGGAAGTGCCTGATTTTATCTTCTTGGTATTGATACAGGGTAACGCCTATCAACATATTCTTATGCCCAGTAATGGCCGCAGCCTTGCAAAAAATTGACATGGACCCAGAGCAGCAGCTTTACACATCCAAGATAAAGGACATTGCGACTGCCTGATAGAGATGCATGGAGAAGCCTGAGGCTCTTCTTTGGACACGACAACAACAACATTGATACAGGGGATTATTTCGTTGAATTATGAACTCAAGTTAGTCATATTGAGTTGTTGCGTGATGTGTTGGTGTGGCTTGTGGAAAGGCTGCTGATAAAATTATAATTTCTAAACGAGGTAAAATCTTCCCAATTACATGCGTGGTAAGGACAAAATACTCAGGAGATAAGTTTATTCATTAATTTATTTGAAGCCAGAAATGAATGAAAGGAAGAAGAAAATTGCAACGAGTTTCTTTATTCTGAATGTTGGCGAGCTTTCAGACGTTAGCCTATCTTCAGGCCGATTTCGCAAAAATATATATATACAAATAACACAAAATCTAAACTATATATAAGGTGTAGAACTAATCCTACCGGAAGTAAATTAAACAAATTGTAATAAAATATATTGTATACAACGATACATGCAAAAAAAAAAATATGCCGAAAACTTTGAATTAAAAATAAATTCTAAAAATTAAAAATATATTCTAAAACTATGAAATTTGAGATACGCTAAAATTGCATAAAAAGGACTAAAATAAGTCTTGGCAATTACAATAAGGCAAAAATAAACAAACCGACTATGTATTTATACAACTAACATAATTCTATTCCAAATCTCCGGGTGAGAAACCATGAATTTAGCTATGGGATATATGAAGGTACTGCTGCGGTATATCGATCCTTCTATTAATGCTCTTTTTATCGTTCGAAATCAAGGATTCAAGTATAAGTCTATTATATTTAGAGAATATAGTCCGGAAGTAACACTTGACATCTTGGAAGTTAAAATGATGGCCAGTAGAATCCTCATGTTGATAAATAAGGGATCTGCTATCTTGGTTCCTTACGTTCCTGATATGTTCTTCAACTCTGGTGCCGACTGTTCGGCCGGTTTCCCCCACGTAAGAAGCGGTACATTGTTGGCAAGATAATGAATAAACTGCATTTTGTTGGTCACTCGGTTCTGTCTTAACCTAAGATTTCGTAATTGGATGTCTGACTATTTGGCCGATGATCGAGAGCCTACAAAAATAGGCCTAATCCCAAATTTCTTCAATACCTCTGCTAGCCTTTGATTAGTAGGGGAATACTGCAAATAGCAATTAGATCGATATACCTGCCGGTTTTGGGGAGGGAACCCGTTATAAGTGTGTTTCATCACAAATGAGGCTGGGAATCCATATCTCTGGAGGTTTCGGATGATGTTGCTCATTTCAATCTTTTTGAAGCCTGGTAGGGAGCAATGCGTGATAATTCTTTTTGTCAATGTTTTAACTATGGAAATTTTGTGACTTATCGGGCCAAATAAGTTGAAATTGAGGTATGACGGCTCTATTCCTTTCTTATAATAAACGGTGGAATGGAATTTGTGTTCGGTTCTGAGGATGAGTATGTCCAAATAAGGTAAGGCAGCCTCAGTTTCTGTCTCCATAGTAAATTTTATTTGGGGGTTGTAACTGTTCAGAGTGTTTAAAATCAGGTAACCCTTGTCTTCTTCAAACTCGCAAAAGATGCCATCAATATAGCGGTGCCATCAGAAAAGAAGCAACGGTTGAAGTAACGGCCGTTGGAGCAAGCCTAGATGTTCACCGCGTGAATTGCCAGAGTCTCTGATCACGTCCCGCGCGCATGCGTAGTCAGGTTGACGCTCGCGGTTGCCGATGCCGTCCACTGCCCCCTGTGTGTAGTGGAGCTTTGTCCCAGTTCGCGCTCGCTGAAGCAAAGTGTATTTGCCACAAGGTGATTCGGCAGGTATCATGGAATATAAATTTTAGAAATTCCCGTTTTTCCACTGTTTATGAGCCATGTAGTTAACTTCGAGGTATATCTCGGAGACGTACTTTGATGGATTCTCTGCTCTCATTTACTTACAAATTACGAATCTCTTCTTCAAAAATATTCTCCCTAGTATTTCTCTTTGAACAAGTTATTTCTTTTAATTCTATATTTTTAATTGGCTCAAGAAATTCATTTTCAATTTAAAAAAACATGAATCTGTCAAATACCTATAAATTGTTGTTTACCATGTGCCAGCCAGGTGCCTGTTTTACTATCATCGCTCTATGTTATGTTTACTGATGTGATGTTACCTGGAGAACTCTGCCTGTGTATGTTCTTCAAGCTGAAGAGGAATGCTGAAAACATAATTCGTGCAATTATTGGCGTTTGTAAAACTAGAGTTTGGGTAGTTGGCGACCTCTATACGCTCCAGGAACTTGTGTTAACTTGTTCTTGCTTGTTCCAACATCACTTTACTAGGTGCCGCTCAAAAAAGCAACCTAGCTTATGATATTTGCAACAATGAATAATATGTGAGTCATTCACATATTAAAACAAAGGGTCCAACGCGGGATTCGATCCCGGTTCATGGCTGTCGGGAATCGAGGGTTTTACCCACTAAATAAAACTTATCTAAATAAATAATAATACATCCCATATTATATATAATTTATGAAATCACTATTTTCCTGAATGAGACTTCAACCTCTGAGTATATAGGCAGGGTTTAGATACGCTAGTAGAACGGTCTGGTGGATTAAACTGCTTGGAGGTTTCACCACTGATGGTCCTCTCAATAGGTTTGACCCTCCTTTCACTATTCCCAGAAATTGGTCTTTAAAATAGAGATTGAAGATAATTACTAAATTATTTCTTCTCTAATACCAGGACTTCTTCTAGAGATGACGACACAATATGGAGTGTAGATAGAAGTCTTAAAATATTAACAAGTCTAAATTCAAATAAACATTGAAACAAAGACAGTTGAACTGAATTTAAAGAATAATTAAATAACACTTCGATTTATATATTTCCATAAACCTGAAAAAACATTGAAGTTAGGCTATTTTAGAGCCATTAAGGACTTCTAGGCTTTAGTTAACCTACCAGTCGACCTATTGTTCTCCCAGTAAAGTAGAAGAAGAAACAGAGGTGAAGACAAGTTATATGAAAATATCTAATTTAGAGCGCGGTAAATTAGGCGAACTAATAGATTAAGCTAACACAATCGCTAGAACCACTGATACCCCAAGCCAGGTTCTCTCATTCATCCCAATAGTACGACCCCATTTTTCCAAACGGAATTCCTACATAGCTCCATCTAAATTTTATAGTCACTCAATTTGTCACATCACACGGAAATTTTCAGAAATACTTACATAAAAGAGGTCTATCAAAAATACCAAATTGTTCCTGCGGAGAAACTGAACAAACTGCCCTTCATCTTATCTATGACTGTCCGAATTTTACAGAAGTGAGAAATCGATTTTTCCCTGATCTAAATCATTTAACTCTCTTAAATCAGCCACTTTGTCTATATAAATTTTATGAATTTTGTCGATTAATACATGTAAATTTGTAAATATTTAATTATAAGTATCAATTTGTTGTTTTGTTTGTTTCATCTGTAATGGACGCAAATATTTAAATATCGCGCCTGGTTGATAAAAAAAATAAATTTAAAAAATAGTAAGACACACAAGAACCTCCCATGAGAGACCCCATACATAACCAACCTGATCTCTCATAGAGGTATTCTTTTATTGGAGGTAGATTCAAATCTAATTATAGGTCAATGACGCGCCATCCATATATGAGAAAATGAAACATTGAAAAGCTCGAAGATTTTTTTTAAACATAAAACAAACTTCTACTGTTCTTACTGCGATGGATAAATATTACTGGGAGCGCTTGGTTCATCAGTGGTGAACCCAAATTTTTAGATATCTAATACTGTATTGGGCGATTCTTCCCATATATGATACACTGAAGGGTAGAATATTCAATGTAATTCAGTGCGGCATATATATAGGCAGAATCGTCTAATGTAGTATTAGAACTCTAAAAAGCGGTCTGGTAGATTAAATTGGCGAAACCTCTGGGAGGATTCACCACTGATAAGCCAAGCCCTCCCAATAATTATTTTTCCATCGCAATAAAGACAGTAGAAATTGTTTATTGTTATTTAAAAGAAACTTTCCTGCTTTAAAGATTAAAATCTGTATTGATATCTAAGTATTTTATAAATACATAGTTATTCAAGAATCACTTTCTCATCTAATTTTAACTGCATATAGTTTGAAATGTTCTATAATTTGAATACCATAGAAATATTTGACTTTTAAACTTTAGAGAAAGAGAGTAGAAATGTTCATACAACACACGCCTATCTGTCGAAAAGTCCACATTCACATTTCATGACCTCTACATTCACAGCAATGCCACAATTAACTAAACTAAAATAATTAGGTTCTAATATTCATCAGTTTGCTACGTTATGCCCCGAAGTTACTGAGAATCGATTTAATAGAATATGCCTAAGTAAGTTCATCATTTTGCAAGGTTATTGTAAGTTTTCTAAAACGAATATACAAGTGTATTCATTATTATAGGATTGAGGATTTTGACAAATTAGAAACAAATCATATAATACTACAACTCTTTTTTAAACCCCTGATCAAAAGAAGCTTCGGGAAAGCCTTTCTTCAGCTAACTAGAACGTATAAAAAGTGTATACTTACTTGCATATGAAAAAAAAAAACAATTGAAAAAAATAATAATAAGTGGGTCAGGTGTTGATATTAAAAATAAAGAAAGCATAATCTGACCAAGAGCACATGTGCTTTACAGAAGGCAGAGCGCCATTTGGTGGAACAGAAATCAACTAAACATTGATATAGCCTGTTCCCTGATATTTGGCTAACCCAATTTCTTGATAAATCAAGAAAAGCCAACCACGAACGCGTTTCGCGCTGTTGGCGCTCGTCAGCTTGGAGTTGGCTGTACCACTGCCCTCAAAAATAATTTTGGTCTCAGAGGCTTCGTGAGAAACCAAGAAATGGGTATTTAAGGCCAAATTTGCGTAAATACGCTTAACACATGAAAAAACGTAGAAAAAAAAGTGAGTCAGGTTTGATATTAAAAATAAAGAAAGCATATCCTGACCAAGAGCACATGTGCTTTACAGAAGGCAGAGAGCGCCATCTGGTGGAAAATAAATCAACTAAACATTGATTTAGCCTGTTCCCTGATATTTGGCCAACCCAATTTTTTGAAAAATCAAGAAAAGCCATATATATAGCACTACACACAACACACACAACAACACACATACAACAAACGCAAAATACAACGCCCACACACAACAACACACACACACACACTATCGCATGTCGATATCAGAAAAATGCTAATCGTAGGCGTAGAATTCGCGTGGAACACATCCAATACATTTCACAGCATGTGAAATCCTGTTTTACTCTGAGTTTGTCAGGAGTTCACATTGTAGGATTAACTGGAACACAGCGAAGAGATTGGGGTGAACGCCCCGACAATCAAAATTTAACAAGACCAAATCAAAAATTTCAACCACGGGTGACGTTCTGATAGCAGCAGCATTGTTGCCTGATACACTGGGTCCACTCTAGTCTATATCGAGCTCCCTTACCCCTACTGCTTTAGTTTGAAAACTCAGCTAGTGGGTTCTTTGGGGATTGAAATTGGAACCTTTTTTCTAACATCTTATCCTCTCTGTATTTTAATCAAAGATTTCATTCTATATATCAATATAAATATATTGAACGGAGAAGGAATGTATGCATTTGATAATAAATTTCCTGAAAAATCCCTATTTTTCTTCTTTTGGCCACTATGCTACTAATAGCTGCCCTTTTCAAGCAAAAAAAGTATAAAATTCACACAACTTCCAAATTATGAATTCATATTTTTACTAAACGCTACTATCTGAATAGACCACTGCCTAGAATAAACCATTTCAAAGAATAAACCACTACCAAAAATAAAGACTGCCAAAATAGGCCACTACCAAGAATAGGCCACTGCCAAGAATAGGCCGCTACGATGATTAGACAACTACCATGAATAGACCACTTCCAAAATTAGACCAATGGCAAGAATTAACCACTTTCAAAAATAGATCAATAGCAATAATAGGCCATTAGCAAGAATAGACCACTAGCAAGAATAGAACACTTCCAAAAAAGACCACTACCACTATAACATCATATTTTAATATTTTATCTTACTTTATATAACTAATTTTGAGACAAGATAATATATTCGATATTTTTCATATTAGATAATCAAAGAGATAAATGTTAAACTCAAGAAATAAAGCATTGAAACACCTTCAAGTCAGCCTACCTCCGATTCAGTTCTGTCAATATTCTCGGTAGGTAAACATTCCTATTCAATCTGGATGAATTTCCACAAGTAAAGAACCAAAATAATTCCATAGCTTTTAAAAAGTTCTACTCAACTTTTGAAAACATATTTTCTCAGCTAATAAACTTTGTTGATTTCTATGAACGAGAATTAATACTAATAAAAAGTGACTATAAAAAATAAAATAAAAAATTCACTGAAGCGCCGAAGAAGACAATGAAGACTGTGACAATAAAGACTGTAACAATCAAAACACTACCCATATCAACAATATTAGAATCCCTTCCATAAAAATATATGGAGTAACAGTAGGTCAGGTTTGAGGAATTGAAAAATGTACGAAACAAAAGCCTGACTTCTCAACAGCTGGAAATTATATTAATGCCCAAGTCCATTCAATAGATGATTATCGTGCTATCACTAAATGGTTTGAGGAGCGCAATTACAGTTTCTACTTCAGAACCCTTGAAGAACACAAAGATTTAAGGATTGTGATAGGAGGACTCGCCACCAGTACATCACAATACTTGAAATCCAAGAAAACCTCCAAAACCAAGGGTTTGAACCACTGAAACTAGCTAGGCTTCGTAAGGCGGTCACCCTAAAGTGTTGTTACCACTAGTACAAGTGATTCTCTTCACTATTTTAGAATATAAAAATTCAACGATTAGTTTAGCTATATTTTGAATATATATTTTAGGCGCGCGATATTCAGTCTAAAATTTTTCTTAATAAAACGAGAAGTTTTCGAAAGATGTTACTTTCACATCGTGACAAATTGAAGTCATTTTTTTGGGTCAATAGTTCAACCTTTCATATAATGTGTTTATATCAAGTAAAACTTTGAAAAATAACCTTATAAATGTCCTTTATTATTATTTCAGTTAATATTTACTCCGATAAATAGCGTAAAGTTCAACAACACCCTGATAAGGAGATGTTTTTTTCTTAATTTTTCAATGAGAGACATGAATCAGATAATAAGCAGCAAAAAGTACAACAATGGACATTCAATCCTATTACATAAATTTCCTGTCCCATCTGTAAGAAGCTTGACCGATATTTAATACCTCATGGGTTATGTCACATGACTTCAATCTGCCAATCAATGGCTTGAAGTAGCAAATAGTATATCTTGACTAAGTGGTAAGCAATTCGGCTCATCGCCATAGTAGAATAGGTTCGCTTCCTGGTCGTTCCACCTCTTCTTCACGAAAATATTATTTTAAAATTCAATATACATATATATATACTAGACGAATGACCCGGGCAACGCCCGGGTTTACCCGATTAAATGTTTTATTCAAACACTATTCGTTACAATTATAAATTGGCGCCGTGGATGTCACTCTTGTGAAACGTCCCGCTCCAAACTTTACAGTCAGATTAGTTACGATATAAATCTTCAAATCGAGCGAGCGTCTATAAATATTTCGATTTAGATCAAGTATTCTAATTATTAAGCGAACACTATTATTAATAAAATTTTGAGAAGATTTCGATTTTAAACGTATTTATAACCTTGATAGAGGGCGCTGTTCGTGAGCTAAGTAGAATAATTTTAATATATAGTTTTAATATTTAATTTATATATAATTTAAAATAGCCTATCGTTTTCCTCGTATTTTTTTTTACATATGTATGGAAATTTTGGTTTGAATTAGTGAACTACTGCGAATTTGTATACCGAACATACAAACCAACAAACAAACAAACAAACATACAAACATTCTTTTTTATTAAAATTTTACACAAATTAAATTTCTGGCAATGCGTTTCTTTTTAAATATCATCAAATATTATCTCTACAGACCTTACTGCAATGATATGAGTTATATATGAGTTAAACTTTTTTATATATATAGAAGATATAATATAAATGAGTTTTAAAAATTGTTAAAAAAAAATGCATCGGCCGGGAATCGAACCCGGGCCGCCTGCGTGGCAGGCGAGCATTCTACCACTGAGCCACCGATGCGTATACAAAATGGCCATATTTGGGTATTCATTCCATTCCGGATTACTCCGCGTAAAAAAAAAAGTTCTTCAAATGAAAAATAATAGCCAAAAATACTAAGCAAATTGTATCCAAAAATTTTCCTCAGGTTTATAAAAAGCGACATGCAAAATTTGGTACCAATAGGTTCAGTAGTTTTTGAGGTTATCGCGAAACAGACAGACAGACAGACAGAAATTGACTTTTATATATATAGAGATTAGTGTTTAGGTATTTGATTTAATTCATATAGTTGATATAATAGTATATATTTATTTTATATTTTTTATAAATTAGTTTTAAAAATTGTAAAAAAAAAATGCATCGGCCGGGAATCGAACCCGGGCCGCCCGCGTGGCAGGCGAGCATTCTACCACTGAGCCACCGATGCGTATACAAAATGGCCATATTTGGGTATTCATTCCATTCCGGATTACTCCGCGTAAAAATATAGTTCTTCAAATTAAAAAAAGAAATAGCCAAAAATAATAAGCAAAATGTAGCCAAATATTTTCCTCAGGTTTATAAAAAGCGACATGCAAAATTTGGAACCAATTGGTTCAGTAGTTTTTGAGTTTATCGCGAAACAGACAGACAGACAGGAATTGACTTTCATATATATAGAGATATGAAAAAACAATAGAAGAAGAAAAAAAAAAGATAAGTGGGTCAGGTGTTGATATTAAAAATAAAGAAGGCATTTCCTGACCACGAGCACATGTGCTTTTTAGATGGCAGAGCGCCATCTAGTGGAGCAAAAATAAACTAAACGTTTATTCAGCTTGCTCCGTGATATTTGACCAACCCAATAAATAAACGTTTAGTTTATTTTTGCTCCACTAGATGGCGCTCTGCCATCTAAAAAGCACATGTGCTCGTGGTCAAGAGATGCCTTCTTTATTTTTAATATATATATATATATATATAATTAAATATACAGTAGAACCTCCATGAGAGGAAACCTGCGCTAGAGGACAACTCTCTATAAAGGACAGTTATCATTTGCAAAATTTTAAAAATATTTTTCTTAGCAACACAAAAGCTTTATTAAAGCAAAATGTCGTGAAGAGAATATTTATTGGGATAAAAAAGGGAAAATGATATTTTCATGTGCAGAATGTTTATGGCTTTATATTGTATCAGATTATTTATTATTCTATGAAAGTATTTTTGATATTAGTATTCTGATACACTGTAAAAATGTTCTAATTGCCTCTCTGCTATTTTATGTTTCAATTTGGTTTTACCTTAAATAAATTGCTGTGTAATTTAGAGGTTTGTCTTTCCTTATTTTCTACGTTACATTTTGGTAGAGGTGTTAGGTAGATTAGAGACGACAAACTGAAGATCGCCGAGAAGACCTTGAAGCCATGGCTGCTAAGATGTACATCTTCAGAGACTGGCTCCAGGATTCCATCACCGTGTCAAAGCCAAGAATTCCCTACAAGAAGACAATGTCCCTATTGACGATACGAAGACAAAGCCGCTCTTCACGCCGCAAAAAAAAAAAAAGTACGCAAAGCTACTAGGGCAATAACAAAATGCTATTTATTACACAAATAAAATATATTAATACAAAGCATTAACGCGCCATCTATATATAAATAAAACATTAAGATGCGAATGTTTATTTTCACAAATAAATCAATATTTTTTCCTCGTAGTAAGAAGAGTAGAAGTCTGATTCATTTGTGAAAAGAAACATTGGCGTTTTCATTGTTAAATACAATATATAGAGAATAACAGGTGATTGGAATTTCAAGAAATTGTGAGGAATGGATCCTTCAATATCAGTACCCAGAAGAACCATCTGGGCATTGAGCCAAACAGATGGATGATATGTACAGGTACAGCTTCCCATGCAGCTTTAACACGATGCCACAGTTCATCTACAGTAATGACTGGAGACAAGCCAGTCGCTCGGCAACCATTGACCAGAAGTTTTCTATTGGGGAAAGATCAGGGAAATGTGCTGGCCATGGCAGCGGTTGGACATTTTCTGTATGTAGGAAGTTCCGTACAATACCAGTAACACGCGGCCGTGCGATTTCCTGCTGGAACGTAGCTTTTCCAGGTCTCAAAGGGTATTTCAACGCTCCTTAACACATCTGAAATGTAACGGTGACTGTTTTTAATTATGCGAGTACTACACGCAGCTTCAAATCCAAAGAGCCGCATGTAGCTGGCGAGCCGCAGGTTGCCAACCCCTGGTCTAGGTGATGGGCCAGTATGACGATATCGAATGCACATATCAATGTGTATCTCCGATATGGCACCAAAGAAGGATGCAGCCATCATGATGCTACATATAGAGCCTATATTCGTCTAAAAACACGACTCATTCTTATATACATTTTCATTGTGACCACATCATTGAAGACGTTTCTATGATGTAGCGTCAAGTGTGTTCGAAGCCACGGTAGCCGAGCTGACAGTCCATGCTGTTGAAAACGTCGTCGAACTGTTCGTGCAGACACTTTTTGATTTGTACAAGAGCCCATTTCTGTACACACTAGACCCCTTATTTATCACCATCTTTAAAGCTCTTCCTGGGGTGATGAACAAAATGCATTATTTTAGTGCATATTCAAAGCGAGAGATGCCTCTTTCTTGGTATATGAATACTATCGCAACTTTATGTTGCATCCTAATCTTCCATTTCACCAGCTTAAACATTATTTTGTCCAATTCGACAGTTATCATAACTCATTTCGTATGATGTTATACAGTCTTTTTGGTATTGTGTGGCTCATTCCTCATCACAACCTTCAAATTTTTACTGTGATAAACGAAATGGAATATTTTAATACCTATTTTAGGCAGGAATGCATCTCTTGGCACACACACACACAAATATATATATATATATATATTAAAAATTTCATATCCTGACCAGGAGCACATGTGCTTTACAGAAGGCAGAGCGCCATCTGGTGGAACAGAAATCAACTAAACATTGATTTGGCCAGCCCAATTTCTTGATAAATCAAGAAAAGCCATCCACGAACGCGTTTCGCGCTTTTTGGCGCTCGTCAGCGTGGAGTAGGCTGAACCATTGCGACCAAAAATATTTTTTGATCCCGATGGCTTCCTGAAAAACCAAGAAATGGGTATTTAAGGCCAAACTTGCGTAAATACGCTCAGCACATTAAAAAAAGAAAGAAAAAAAAAAGATAAAAAGATCAGGTGTTGAAATCAATATTAAAAATGGCATATCCTGACCAGGAGCACATGTGCTTTACAGAAGGCAGAGCGCCATCTGGTGGAACAGAAATCAACTAAACATTGATTTGGCCTGTTATATATATATATATGTAAACAACACATGTTCAGAGCAAACTACATGTCAACAACACATCTTCGGAGCAAACCACATGTAAAAAAACACATGTTCAGAGCAAACCACATGTAAACAACACATGTTCAGAGCAAACCACATGTAAACAACGCATGTTCAGACTACTCGGAGCCTTTATCCGATATAGGAGTCACAGAGGGTGACATCGTAGAGGCAATTATATTCCCCGGGGATAGGGAACCTCTCTTCAGGCGCCTCTCCACTCAGAAGAGAACCATTCTCACCTAAATCATCGGCGCTGCCATTGAGCGCGCTCGGAACTCAGATCCCTTTGTGCGTGAGGGCCTACACATACTCAGGAAAATGCTCCCCCCCCCCCCCCCCTGATCTGTAAATTTCCTTGATGGAGTGTAACTATTGACCAGATCGTCAATAAAGTCTGTTTTAATTGTCAAAAAAAAAAATTGTCAACGCATGTTCAGAGCAAACCACATGTAAAAAACACATGTTCAGAGCAAACCACATGTAAACAACGCATGTTCAGAGCAAACCACATGTACACATTACATGTTCGGAACAAATCATATGTGGACAGTACATGTTCGGAACAAACCATATGTAAACAACACAGCATGTTTACCAACAAACCTCATGTAAACAACATAACATGTTCGAAGCAAGCACATGTAGACAGCACATGTTCGGAGAAAACCACAGGTAAACAGCACGACATGTTCGGAGCAAACCACAGATAAACAACACAACATGTTTTCGAACAAACCACATGTAATCAAAACAACATGTTCGGGGCAAGCCACATGTGAGCAACACAAAATGGTAACCCCATATGGTAACAAAATATTTTCAACACAAACCACGTGTGGAAATAAAACACGTTCAGAGCAAACCACATGTAAACAACACATGTTTGGAGCAAACCACATGTAAACAATATATGTGTTCGGAATAAACCACATGGAAACAACACAACATGTTCGGAACAAACCGCATGTAAACAATACGGAATGTTTGGAGCAAACCACATGTGAGCAACACAAGATGTTCAGAACAAACCACTTATAGGAAACACAGTATGTTCTGAGAAAACCACATGCAAACAACACAACATGTTCTAACAAACCACAGGTGAACAGCACAACATGTTCACAACAAACTACATGTAAACAACACATGTTCGGAACAAACCACATGTGGGCAACACAAGGAACGTTGTTACCAAACACCGTTGCGACGCCGCGATTCCAGTGGAGAAAGGGAGCGGAGCAGCTGACGAAACCCCCTCTGGAAGGTTTCTATATAACCCCGGGGTTGGGGGTCGGTACAGTAGTTCACAGCTCTCTCTCACCTGAGGATGGTAAGTGGCATTCCTTCATCTTATTTTTTCTGCTATCTTCGCTCAAAGAGATTCTCTGTGATAGTAAAAAACACCTCCTATCACCTCCTTCAAGCTTCCACTCTTCTTCAAATATCGTATCCAGCACTCTGATGATTCTTTAACATCTTCTCTGTGACAACTTCTATAACCAACCTTCTTCTTATGACAAATCTTATAGATGTTATATCTAAATATCTCTACACTTTTTCATTAATCTAAAAGAGTTCCTTTTCAATATATCCTACAACTCCTCTGATATTCTCATCTCAAATAAACAAAATATTTGTATAGTAACATAAATCTTTATTTTACTTTCTCTCAATCACTTCTTTTCTCTCCACTCCTTTATATTGCAAAAATTTATAATTTATTTTATAGCCTTTCTATCTCTCTATCTCTCTCTACAATTTCTAAAATATTTCTCACATGTTTTCTATCTCGAACACCTTCTTTTAATACCTTTTACCATTAACATATATAACACTTTTTTAGTCTTTTTTTAAACACCTTCACTAACCTTTTCCACACATCTTATTTAGCAACTTCTCACTCTCTAACTATTAACTAATATATCAATTTCTCTAAAACATTAATGTTTGGGGAACCTTTTTATACCTGTTATCTGACATATCTAAAATTTTAGTCTGTATAACTAATGCCTTCTATATCATCTTCTCTAACAGATCTAATCTCGATTCTAACTTTTATTCTATAACATCATTTACAACCCACAAACACTTCCTATTATTACCTTCACCATGCCAATTCCATCGTCTAGGGAGAGATACCGTCTCTAATACCTATATATAAACAAGAAATTCCCTAAACCCGCCTGGGACAAGTTGAGGAAAAGTCGCAGCTCGTCAAAACACGAGAGGCGGAAAAAGATAACCTCAAACATTTTCTGATAAAGTAAAACGATTAGAAAATTGCTTCCTAAACAAGATAATAAGAAACCAACATTCAGGTGATATTAGAAAACTCATTCTTAATTTTTGATTTAAAAAAAACTTAGTCGCCTTTTAATATTTATATGTATAGATAATAAAAAGGCATATATTGGATTGAATAAAAGATTTATTTGCCAATACTTCGGTTTGGTATCTTTTATTCAATAAAATATATTCCTTTTATGATTTAAAGATTTAAATATGGATTGCTCTATATTCAGAAAACATTGTATATGTATATATTTACAAAATACAATTTTTCCTATAAATGGGTCTTTGGAATAATTCTCAAAGCTAATTGCAAGAATATCCCAATATACGAGTATGCAGATTTTAATCTGGTATTCGGAGGAGTTTCACATCGAAGTGAAGATTTCCTAAAACCTAATTTAATATCTCCAAATATTAGAGTTAGTAAGAGGCTTTTATCTTTGATTGTTGGTGCAACAGCCCTAACGGTTGAAGCGATTTTGTTAAAATTTTATCTCTCATACTTCAAAACGGATAATATCATGAAATAATCGAATTTTTAATGTGTTGCTAGATGATATAAATGCGTATAGAGTCATAAAAAATTATATGTGTGATATAAAATATATTAGCGAAATTACAGTGTTCCTATTTTCAACACCTTAAACCTAGATTTAAACCTTAGGGGGTCCTATCTTTCATTTCCAAATTTAAAATTTTCGCGTATCTAGACATTGTTGTATTATATTTTGTACATATCTTTTAACTGAAAGTATTTTTTGAAATTTATTATATATAAATATTAAGAGAGAGACAAAGAGAATTGATTTTCATAAAAAATTATAAATAAGTCAAATTTATTTTCCGACGTACTTTGTTATTTAATCCATTCGGTGAACGGGCTCATGAAAATCTAGAAATAAACCAATACTAAAATCAGAGTTGTGGACAAATTACATAATTATTCGATATTATAAAGGATCATAAAAGTTCATACAAACTAGATTTTTTAACATATCCCTCGGTTTGATATTAAATATTTGATAAGTATTTATAACACTTTAATATACAAGTAGAAAACTTGTATTCTTTATTAACAATCGAAGAATAAAAAACAGTGTAGATGCGGAACTAACGTTCAGGTTGAATTGAGACAAAATAATTTGAAGAGACTAGAACACTTGAAAAGAGAGAAAGAAATAGACTCGGGATCTTGCAGCGCATAGGATCAACTAACTTACACTTCCACATTAATAAAACAAATGTGAGGTAGATGTGAAGAAGACAGAGGAATAGTCTCAATAAGATTGGTAAAAAAAGGATATGAAGTTTAAATAAACCGTATAAAGAAATTGTTTATATATATATTGACTTTTTAAAATTAAAGTAGAACAAAACAAACCAAACAAAAGTGTAAATGAATACTTCATTTGTTTGGATTTCACATTTTTTTATTAGGGTGTTCAGGGTTTTTTTTTGATCTTGCAGCGCATAGGATCAACTAACTTACACTTCCACATTAATAAAACAAATGTGAGGTAGATGTGAAGAAGACAGAGGAATAGTCTCAATAAGATTGGTAAAAAAAGGATATGAAGTTTAAATAAACCGTATAAAGAAATTGTTTATATATATATTGACTTTTTAAAATTAAAGTAGAACAAAACAAACCAAACAAAAGTGTAAATGAATACTTCATTTGTTTGGATTTCACATTTTTTTATTAGGGTGTTCAGAACCGATTCTAGAGATAATGATTTATTACCTTTCCCTTTTATACAAATAAAACAAAAAAAAATCTTACTGTCATTACTTTAATATAAAATGGTGTTCACTTTAGAGATAATATTTGTTGCAGTATTTTATAATGTGATGAAAATAATATTAATAATATTTTCAATTTGAAGATATCAAGGTTTTGAACAAAACTTTTATAGTGGCAGTTTGAGTATATGAAGAATTTTCAGTTATTTAATGATGAAGAAAGAGATATTTTTAAAATACCGGAGATTTAGACCAAATTAATGCTGAGAATTACGACTTCTCCTACATATCGAGAATTGACTTACAGAAGTGACGAAAATGCAAATGCAACATTCAACAACTTAATTTATTAAATATGATATGTATCGTTTATGTGCTAATTATACCATTTAATTTATGTTAGCCGGAGAGATATTTTTCAGGTAATTATCAAATCTATTAACCCATCTTTGAAATGTATGATTTAATGGTGCACCATGTAAATACATTAGAGTTAACATATTTTAGAGAAAGAGTTAGTGGTAGTTCTGAAAAAGCATGTACCGAGAGAGGGAATGTGAAATTTCAACTTTGAATGGTTCCTAGAGAGCATCTCTTGAAGGTATAAAGTATAACAAATATCTGAATCCTATATACATGAGTAATAATAATTTTTATTATTTTATGTCTTTTTTCTAAAACGAATATCTCGAGAATGGTGTAAAAACAAAAAATATTTGTAAACTTGCTCATTCCATTGATAATGTTTGTATCTTAAAAAAATCCACCATTTTAAATTTCGTGTGTGAATTAATTTATTCCTATTGAAATAATGTGTGTTTCAGCTGGCATCTTGGGGTATCGTGTTTTTTTGCCTGTTCGCTGCCGGGTTGGCCTTGCCCCACCATCACCACGGGCACCACTACGAGAAGGGAGGAGATGACCACCACTCCTCGCACCACGGCCACGACGACCACAGCGGCCACAAACACGGCCACCACTCCGGCGGATACTCCGACTACAAGGACGACTCTGACTCCAAGGGCCATTCCTCCCACGGGGACTCCTACGGTTCCTATGGATCGGGCAAGAAACATGGCTCAGATGGCTACTCTTCCCACCACTCCTCCGGCGGTGACAGCAGCTCCAAGAAAGGCGGAGAAGAATTCGGCAAGCACCACATGGTACAGGAGGGACTGAACCATGGCAGCGGTGGAGCAGCACATGGGGCCTTCGGTCATGACAAGCATGGAGCCAAAGGAAGTAAGTCTGCAAAGGCTGGGGGAGAATTCTACAAGAACAAAGAACACAAGAACAAGGGATTCAAGAATGTCTACCACAAGGAAGAATATGGCGATCAGAAGAACTACAACGATGAGTTCAAGGATAGCGACTACAAGAAGAAGCACGCCGATCAAGCTGACTATTACGACAAGGATGGAGGCAAGTACATGAAGGAGGACAACAAGAAACACTACAACAACGCTAAGAAGCACGGAGAGGACTATCACAAACACGGAAAGAAAGGCTACTCGGGACATCACGACAGTGAATGGAAAAAAGGAGGCAAACATCACTCCAGTGATGACGAACACAAGAAGCACGGAGGTAAATACCACAAGGATGATTTCGACAGCTCCAAGCACAAGCACGGAGGATCCTATCACAAGAAAGGAGACTATGGATCAGATTACAAAGATGGCAAAGATTATGGCAAGAAGTATGGTGGAGGTAAACACCATAGCTCCGGCTACAGCGATGGAGGTAATGGAGGCGGTTATGGAGGCGGTCACGGAGGCCATCATCACCACTACTAAAGCTCCAGGTCTCTTAGGGAAGAGACTTCGGGCATTCTGTCAACTCGGGGATGCATTGTACCTATCATCGCGGTAATAAACTGTGAGGAAATTGGGATTGTCCTGTCTTACTGATTTCCTTCTTCTACAATTGTATTTATTGGAATTTCTTATTTGTTTGACTCCGTTTGAGAAACCTAATGTTGGTATTTTTTAGGAATGCTTTGGGTATCATTAATATTTTTCTATGTCTTTTTCTGATTTTTCTTCCAAGACCTTTATGTTTCTTCAGCTCATCTTAGTCCATTGTTGGACTTCCCCTGATTCTTGTTGTAGAATTGGGGTTTATGGTTTGTTGAACTTTCCAAGGGGCTATAGTGCAGTTTTGAGTATATTCTTTTACTATATTAATATAAACTTATATGTGTAGATAAAATATTTTCAAATTGTTCTCAAAATTTATATTATCAAAAGGTTTTAGTCAATTAAAACTGTCCGTTGAAGGAAGATGTCCTCTCATAAGAATGACCACTCATGGAGGTTAAACGGTTTTAGGCAGTTAAAACTGTGCATTAAAGGAAGGAGTCCTCTCATGAGAGTTACCACATGGAGGTTCTACAGTTTTAGGAAATTGAAACCGTCCATTAAAGAAAGGTGTCCTTTTATGAGAGTTAGCTCTCATGGAAGCTCTACAGTTTTATGCAATTGACACTGTCCATTAAAGGAAGGTGTCCTCTCGTGATAGTTACCTCTCATGGAGGTTCTAGATTTTTTAGGTAGTTAAAACTGGTAATCAAATGAAGGTTTTATTCTCCTGGATGTTCTACTGTAAATAACAACTTTCCAGAGTAAGAGAGAAGATGTTTCTCCCTAGGGATACTTTGGTTCTGCAACTAGATGAAATCATTTATACAAAAGTTGCTACTATACATCTGTGGAACAGACTTCACTGTCGCAGCTTCCCTTTCCCCCGCCTACATAATTTTTAGTCCTCATTCTGAATTCTTAGCATCGCCAAATTTAAATCTGTAACATCAGACCTGCCTGTAGGAACAATGTGTAATTGATTGGCCTCCTACCTGAGCTGTTGACATCAACTGGTTCCATTGTTCTCTCAGTTGTACTAAAGTATAGAACTGCCATTCTAACATCACCCAACTTCAAAGGTCACAGAGATGGAGCAGCTCAGCAGTATTATTCATTATCGTTACAAATATTCTATAGGCATTTCAAGAAAAATCACGAAATATATCGCGAGATAATTAGTTTATTATATCAAATCTTATCCGCACACACACGAGAGAATACTTATATTCCATACCGCGTTAAAGCCAAGTTATAAAGAGAAACTGGGTGATCTAAAGTGACCTTTTAACTAAATGTTGAATAACACGGTGAGAGGTCCAGCCATGTGATATCTAGATACATAACACAGGAGGGTTAGAGATAGATTCTACTATCTCAAACTGTCAGGTATTGCTTCACCGCGGAACCTAACTTACCAATTCTTAACAACTCGATGAACTCGTTGAGTTCACTATTGACAAAAAAGTGGAATGGAGCGGACTAGAGACCGAAGACAGAACTGCTGACACTGATAATGCTTAAAGCCGGACCTACGTCAAACGCGAGGCCACCATCGGAGTTTTCACCAGAGCCAGCAGCTTGTAATCAGTAATTAGTCCTGGATCTGTGGAACGAGACAAGCTGCCCGGAGGAGAAGTTGAGTACAAGTCTCAGTTATGTGACACATATTTAAAATAGTGAGTCCTCCCGCCCAACGTGGAATGGTTAATGTCCACAGCTCCTGCTGTGATCACCACAGGCGTGTAAGTGCTAAACCCTACCCGCTCTCAATAGCTATTGTCTAGTCACAGGATAGATCTAGAAAACAACGCTTTTATAAGAAGTGGAACACTGGGAGGTCACAGTGCGTGGCTTTCCATATAGAACATCTGTTACACAGTATTTATGGTCAACAGACTGCTGTTGTTACCCCTTTTTATTTTTGGCCTTCATGCAGTTTATAATATTTTTTTTATTTATCCAAATTTTTGATTGTGTGGATTGGTGATTTTCAAGTAGAATTGAGCAAGATTTCTTGAACCTCACTCCTGTGAACTTACCAACCACTAGAAGGAGAAGTCCAGTTTTCTGCATGAAATCATCCTCTAGTCTCAGGGTATATATTGAATCATATACAAAAATATATTACAGCATAAAATAAAATATTAAATATGAGATGTTTTCTTTCTCTCTCTCAATTTTAGCATTCTCACTATAGGTTAAAAGTTTGTGTTTAGCCTTATTGTGTTTTAAATATTCTTCAAGAGATATTTTCTTTTGCCCCTATATATAAATTTCATATCAAAATCCAATATCTATTACCTAATTACTTATTTTTAAAAAAATTGTTGTTGAAAAAATCGAAGTCGATCGCATCTGCCGGAAAAGTAATGGCCATGACCAAAGGTCAGTTTGTTTTGGGATTCCAAAAGAATCCTGTTAATCGGTTACCGTGTAAAAGGCAAATTATTAAATGTGAAAATTACTCAAACATTTTTGACCATATGTCAGAATTCGCCAGAATAGGCCTGGCTTGTGGAAGAAAAAAATCATCTTTCACCAGGAAAACGCACCTGTTCACAAAATTAAGTTGGAAATGGGAAAACTCTGCGTTTTGAGATACGATTTCCTTGGCTATTCTCACTATTATCCTGATTTAGCACCTTAGCACCCCCAGACTTCCATTGTTTCTCTAAAGCGCTCCGGGTCCAATGAACAAAAATCATCTATTTTTTCTAAGTTTTTTTAATGTTTTTACATTAAATCCCCCATGAGAGGATACTGCTACTAGACTACACCAATCTAGAAAATACAGCTTTCTTCGCCTAAATGATCATATTTATCAAATACAGTAGATCTTTCTAAAGGTAAAAAGTTGCAGAACCAAAGTGCCCTTTAGGGATAGGTGTCCTTTCACCAGAAATATGTTTAATTTTAAAAATTATTGGATATGTTCCTTATGGAAGGTGTCCTCTGGTGAGAGTTACCTCTCATGCAGGTTCTAGAGTTTTAAGGTAATTAAAACTGTCCATTAAAAGAAGGTGTTCTCTCGTGAAAATGACCCACTCATGGAATTTCTACAGTTTTTAGGCAGCTAAAACTGTCCATCAAAAGAAGGTGTCCTCTCATGGAAGTTCTCCTGTAAATAACAACTCTCCAGTGAGAGGAAGTCTCTACCTAAAGGATACTTTGGTTCTGCAACTAGACGAAATTATTTAGAGAGTTCTACTTTACGTCGGTGGAACCGACTTCACTGTCATAGACACCCCTCCCCACGCCCACTTAATTTTCAGTTCATAACTTGAATTCTCAACAGCCCCAAATCTCCATCTGTAACATCACACTTGCCTGTAGGAACTATGCGTTATGTATAGACCTCCTATCTGAGCTGCTTACATCTACTGGTACCATTGTTCTTTCAGTCATACTAAAGTATAGCGTCCCCATTTTAACACCACCCGACTTCAAAGGTTACACATATGGAGTAGTTCAACAGTATTAATCCCACAATCGTTGCAAATATTATAATGGTATTTCAAGAAAAATCATGAAATATATCGCAAGAAAATAGATTTATCACATCAAATATTAACCGAACACAAGATAGTTCTTAATATTTCATAACGCGTTATGGCCAAGTTATAAAGAATGGACTCGGTGACCTAAAGAGAGGGAGCTTAAAGAAAGTCATATACCTAAATGTTAACTAGGCCCTGTGAGGGGTCCCTGTGATATCTAGATTCATAACACTGAATGAATTAGAGATTTTTCTACTATCTCACACTGTCAGGCATTACTTCTCCCCGGAACCCAACTTCCCAAATCCAACAACTCGATGAACTCGTTGAGTTCACTATTGACAACAAAGTGGAATGGAGTGGACGAAAGACTGAAGACAGCACTTCTGACACTGCCAACCCTGAAAGCCAGACCTACGTCCCACGAAAAGCCTCCCATCAGAGTTTTGCGCAAGAACCAGCAGCTTGTAATCAGGACATAGTCCTGGGTCTGTGTAGCGAGACAAACGCATGGAGGAGAATTTGAATATCAGTCTATGTTATGTAACACAGGGTTGAAATAGTGAGTCCTCCCGCCCAACGCGGAATGGTAAATGACCACAGCTCCTGCTGTGATTAACTCAAGGATGTGTGCGCTAAATCTCGACCCGCTGTTAATTGCTACTATCACAGGCTAGATCCTGAAAACAATGCTGTTAGTAGAGCTGAAAGACAGGGAGTTCACACTGCACGGTTCCCCATCTGGAACATCTGTTATACAGTCTTTATGGTCAACAGATTGCTATTGTTACCGAGACCCCTTTTTTTTTTTTTTGGCCTTCATACATTTTTTACTATTTTTTATTTATTCAACTTTTTTGTTTGTTTGGATTGAAGATTCTCGGATAAGTTTTTCTTTAAGAGCTCAATCTATGACCTTTCCAACCACTAGATGGAGAGTTCAGTTTTCTGCTTGCAGCCATTCTCGAGCCTAAGAGCATATATTGAAATATAAAACAAAATATTACTACATAAAATAAATTACTAAATATGATATATTTGTAGCGATTCTTTGTCCGGCTTACTAGTTTATGTGGTGGTTAAGCAATTACACTAACATAAATAATTTCTTTATAAAATCAAGCCTTTTATTAGAATGACTATGGCTACACCGCTATGGCTATTTTGCTCAGGCAACCAACAGCATGAGAGGCAGAATGACTAACTAACTAATAATTCAATCAAATAGGAACTATATATATAAATTAGACAATAAAATTTTTGCATATTTGCAACAAACAAATATGATTTAAAAAAAAAAAAAACAATTAAAATTTGCATAACACAGAAATACCAAAGACTAATCTACATGTCCCCTACATCACTCCCCTTCCAGTGACGGAAGTCACGTCCAATAGATTCATTGTACCTGGAAGGAGGTTTTATCCGTCTTCCGCTGCGGGTCTCCTTTGTCAACTCGAACCGCACTCCAGGCTTAGCAGGTCGCGGTTTACTGGAAGGCCCGATGGGATCTTCTCTGCTGGCAGGTATGATGGGATCCTCTCTGCTGGCAGGTATGATGGGATCTTCACTAATATGCCGGATGTCTGTGGAAAATTGTGAAATATATTGAAGCTGCCTCTGTTGTCTTGGCGAAGCTTTTTCATTATTTTGTTTGAAAGCATACACTAATGGCTTATAATCAGTGAATATATAGAATTCTCTTCCTTCCAACATATATTTAAATTTTTTTAATACTCAAATAAATTCCAAGTAATTCCCTATCATAGGTACTGTATACCTTTTAAGCATTATTTAACTTCTTCGAAAAGAATGCTATTGGTTTCCAACAACTATTTTCACATTGCTGCAACACTGAACCAATGGCATTATTAGATGCGTCAGTCTCATTAATAATAATAGCTCTGAAATTGACCTTGAAATATTGGCTGAGGGTGCTGAGTATGGATACAAATAGACTGCCTCGAATTTGTTTAACTAGAATGAGGCAATTATCCTGTGCTACAGGTGCGCCCATCGGTTTTATAAAACAATTAAGCAATTTACTTAATAATAACGGATCCTCGTGGCTTACTTATTGTAATGATCCTGACTCACTAAGGAATGCTATCCCTGGAATATTAAGAACTGCGATAGAGCAAACAATACAAAACGACCTAACAAGAATAACCCAATCAAAGTTATATTCCCACTATAGAGACATATATACAGCCTTTACCACCGAAGAATACTTCTTAACTGAACTCCCTTTTCCTATCATCAGATTAATTGCACAATTCAGAACCCTCTCAATTTTTTTCAGAGAACACCATTTGATTTTATTGAGGCGTGAAGACCTGAAATGCACTTTCTGTGGATCAGGAATAACAACGGAGATGTTGCATTACTTATTTGACTGTGCTGCTCTGTCTGAGGAAAGACGAAAATTAAATGATAAAACGGGGCAACTTTGTCCTTCATTTCCGGCACTGATTGATGAAATATCAAAGAATAGGTATATAGCGTTGGCGATATTTGGATTTCACAAGACTATATCCCGGAAAAAGGCCTCTCAGTGTTCTCCCTATCCCTTGTGAACTGGCGAATCCTGTATGGGGCGAGTGGCCCCAATAAAGGCTTTTTGTTGTTGTTGTTGTATTAGATGCGTCTGTACAGAGCGATAATGGAAGTGCAGAGTTGGGGTAGCATAATAATGCAGCACTTGCTAAGTCTTGTTTACATCTCTCAAATTTCAACTTGGCTTCTTCCGACCAATCGATTTTTCTTTTATCATTCCTTTTTGAATCCTTCAGATAATCATGAAGAAGAGCCTGCGTAGAAGCTGCGTTCTTAAGGTATCTACGATAAAAATTTACCATAGAGGGAAGGTACGCAATTCCCGTTTCGTCGTTGGCAGTTTATAATCTAGAATTGTTTGAACCTTTGATGGAAGCGGTTGAGACCCTCCATTTGTTATCCAGTGCCCTAGAAATTCTAATTGGTCAACTCCTAAGATAGATTTAGCGATGTTTATGCGCAATCCATAGTTTTGTAGTTTCTCGAGAACCAATTTTAAATGAGTTTCATGTTCTTCATGAGTTTCTGAAGCCACCAATATATCGTCCAAATAGGGAAATGTAAAATCCAAGCCACGAAGTACTTCATGAATAAAACGCTGAAACGTAGCTGATGCATTTCTAAGGCCAAAGCTCATGACGTTGAATTCATAAAGTCCAAATGGAGTTATTATGGCTGTTTTAGGCTTGTCCTCCTCGGCAATGGGGATCTGGAAATAGGCTTTAAACAAATCAAGCCTAGAAAAAATCATCTTTCCACTTAAAATATGCTGAAAGTCCTCCAATCGAGGTATTGGGTAGCGATCAGGCAAGGTTTGAGAATTTAGTTTTCTGTAGTCACCACAAGGTCTTAATGTGCCGTCTTTTTTGGTGACCAGGTGAAGTGGACTAGCCCATTGTGATTTGGATGGCCTGATTATTCCATGCTCGAGCATAAATTGGAACTCTTGTTTAGCTTCATTTAATTTTTTTGGATCCAATGGTCGAGCTCTAGAGAACACTGGCGGTCCTTTTGTTATTATGAAGTGCTTCACGTCGTGATTAGCTTTCATTATTCCTACGTTGGGCCTCGTAATATCGGGGTAATTAGCCAATAGTTTAGAAAAATTTGATGTTGTTCTATAAGAGCTAAAAGTCTCTCCAGAGATTGAGCAGATATCACCTTTTATTGTCAGGTTTGTTATACCGTCAATCAATTGTCTTCTATTAATATCGAGGATTAATTTGAAATTATTTAGAAAATCGGCTCCGAGTATACCCCTGTTGGTTTTAGCTATTACAAATGGCCATTGGAATTGTCGCCGTAGACCAAGATCTAAAGATAATATCCGAGTACCGTACGTGGAAATTTCCGTTCCATTGGCTGCATAGAGCTTGAAATCGTTCAGGGTGGTCCCAAGTTTTCCTTTGTAAGGTATTAATGAAATATCGGCTCCACTATCCACCAAGAATCGCATGCCAGTTTTTTTGTCACTTACGAATAAACGGCTATTGCGACGTATGTTCTGTCCAGCAGCAGAGTGCGTCGCACCACTTACTGCTGGTTGGAGTTTTCCGAATTGACCCCTTCGCATGGCTTTTTGCATTTTCCAGGTAGGCACTTTTTTCCATACCTATAGTGGAAATAGCAGAATGGTCCTTTTGGATTATATCCGCCCTTAGATCGGGAACGGGAGCGTGCATTGTAGCGATAATCACGTGAACTTCGGTCACGAGATCTACCTTGATGCTCCACTTTCATACTTTCTATTTTCTGTTCCAGAGATTCTATTTTTTTTAATAACATTTTTGTTTCATTCTCCGGCTTAGCTGCCTCATAGATCTCCGTCTTGGGGTTTAATTCGGCTATTCTATCTGCCATTACTGCCAATTTGTCGAGCTCTTCCTCGCTAATTATCAAAATTTGCTGAATTGCCTGTGGAAGTTTTTCGAGCCATAGCGTCTTTATAAATTTATTGGATAAGTCCTCTGTTGCTAATGACCTCAATTTCTGCCACAGCTGGCTAGGCTTTAGATCACCTAGTTCGATTCCTGATAACAGTTTTCGAATTCTTTTAGATTCGCCATCTTTGAATATTCTCAGAAGTCTCTCTTTTGCCTCTGAATATTTATTTAATTCTTTAGAGGTAATTATATCCCAGAGGTTCTCGACATATTTTGGCTCCAATTGAGCGATCAAATAATTGAATTTCGTATTTTCTGTCTTTATATTGTTTATCAAGAACTGAGCCTCTATATACTTGATGGAACCATATATCAGGTCTTTCAATCCAGAAAGGTGGAAGTTTAATATTTACCTTATAGGTCTCAACTATTTCCGTTTCCTCACTTTTCATTTTATCAGTTCGTCGTGCTTGTTCATCACGTCCGGCTCACCAGTTTATGTAGCGATTCTTTGTCCGGCTTACTAGTTTATGTGGTGGTTAAGCAATTACACACACATAAATAATTTCTTTATAAAATCAAGCCTTTTATTAGAATGACTATGGCTACACCGCTATGGCTATTTTGTTCAGGCAACCAACAGCATGAGAGGCAGAATGACTAACTAACTAATAATTCAATCAAATAGGAACTATATATATAAATTAGACAATAAAATTTTTGCATATTTGCAACAAACAAATATGATTTTTTTTAAACAATTAAAATTTGCATAACACAGAAATACCAAAGACTAATCTACATGTCCCCTACATATTCAATATAAATATTATCATTATTATTCAAAGGCGTGTTTGAGCTCATAGTGTTTTTTATAATCTTCATGAGAATTTATATTGCCCCTATATAGAGAGAGATGGAAATTTTATGGGAGTAAATTAATCTAAAGAGGCATAGGGCGCCTCTGTCGTCAAATTAGACGTTAAAACTAGACGCCATCTATTGACCGTCGCCGCAAATTAGTGTCCTTAGGTCGTTGACCACAACACCAGGCACAACAAAGGTGTTGTGGCTTTGTTACTGACACGAGGCCGTAATTTGCGGCGACGGTCAATAAATGGTGTCTATTTTTTACGTCTAATTTAACGGCAGAGGCGCCCTATTGGAATTCCAAAGATATCCTGTTACCGAGAAAAAAAAGCAAACTATTACAGGTGAATATTACTCTAACATTTTTGACCATCTGGATGTCAAATTTTATGAGTAAATTCCTGGCTTGAGGCAGAAAACAAACATAATTTACCAGGACAACTTACCTACTCATAAAATTAAGTTGGCAATAAGAAAATTGCGTGTTTTTAGATATGAATTTCTTTAAAATTCCCTCCAATCATCTAGATTTAGCACCCTCAGACATCCATCTCTTCTCACATTTGAATATATTTGTTTTTGGAAAGCGCTTTGCATCCAATGGAAAGGTTTTGCCTTTCAGACTTTCATTTCTGGGAAGGGATGCGGATATTTTTTTAAAACGCTGGGCCAAAAGTGTGTTGGATTCAAGGGAGATTATGTAAACCACATGTTAGAAACACAACATGTTTGGAACAAATCATATGTGAGCATCACAATATTTTTGGAAAAAAAAACAAATGCTAACAACACAACATGTACAGAACAAACCACACGTAAAGAGCAAAACATGTTCTAAACAAACCAGGTTTAATAACATGACATGTTGGGAACAAACTACATGTGGGTATCACAACAAGTTCTAAACAAACTACATAAAAAACATGATATGTTATGAAAAAAAAACACATTTAAACAGCATAACATCTTCGTAACAATCTATATGTAAACAACACATGTTTGAAACAAACCACATGTAGGCATCACAACATGTTCGGTCCAAATCACATGTGGTCATCACATGTTCGGAATAAACTATAAAATGCTCTTAACAAATTACATGTAAACAACACTTGTTCTGAACAGGCAACGTGTGAGCAACACAATGTGTTACACACACATTGTTACCAACACATTTGCGACGCCGCGATTCCAGTGGAGAAAGGGAGCGGAGCAACTGACGAAACCCTCTGGAAATTTTCTATATAACCCTGGGGTGGGGGGTCGGTACAATAGTTCACAGCTCTCTCTCAGCCTAGGATGGTAAGTGGCCTTCCTTCATCTTCTTTTTTCTGTTATCTTCGCTCGAATATATTTTCTGTGATAGTAAAGACGTTTCTGTCACCTTCAAGCTTCCACTCTTCTTCAAATATCATATTCAGCACCCTGATAAACTCTATATAAAATATTTTATTGAATACTTCTAAAACCAACCTTCTTCTTATGACACATATCGTATGAATGTTAAATCTAAAAAATTTCCACAATTTTTCAATAATCTAAAGGGCTTCTTTTCAACATTATATCTTAAATCTTCTCTAATGTTTCTACTTAAATAAAATAAAATGCTTATAGTAGCATTTATCTTTCTTTTACTCTCTCTCTCTCTCTCAATCACTCTTCTTTTTTTACTACTTTTTAGTATAGAAATTCAGAATTTATTATAGAGCATTTCTCTATCTCAACCATTTCTAAAATATTTTGGACATTATTCTAATATATCTCGAATACCTTTTCAAATACCTTTTCCCTTTAACATACACTGCGTGACATTGAAAATGGAACACCAAGAAATAGTGGCCAGAAAGTGATGAAACTCGGCAGACAGAGAGAGACAGGGACGAACAATAAGTGATCTTTATTTCAAAATGATAGTCATAATACAGAGCGAGAACGGCGTCGGCTTAGTAGCAAGTAGGACCACCGCGGACGGCGATGCACGCAGCAACACGTCTAGGTAGAGAGTCAATCAGAGTACGGATGGCGTCCTGAGGGATGGCTCTCCATTCCCTCTCAACCATTTGCCACAGTTCGTCTTCTGAACGCGGCTGTGGCAAGGCATGCAAACGGCGTCCAATGATGTCCCAGACGTGCTCGATTGGTGAGAGATCAGGAGAGTACGGTGGCCAGGGAAGCATCTGTACATCTTGCAGAGCTTGTTGGCTAATGCGAACAGTGTGCGGTCGGGCGTTATCCTGCTGATAAAGGGCATTGGGTACCCCCTGAAGGTAGGGGAGTGTCACCGGTCGCAGCACATCATTAACGTATCGTTGGGCCGTCATAGTGCCCTGAATACGAAGTAAAGGTGACCTGGAATCATACGCGATTGCGCCCCAAACCATGATTCCACGTTGTCGCACGGTGGGGCGTTCCACAATTGCTGCCGGATTGGACCTTTCTCCACGTCGACGCCACACGCGTACACGGCGACTATCACTGGACAAGCAGAAACGCGACTCATCTGAGAACACGACCCTGTGCCATTCCGTCATCCACGTCGATCTAGCCCGGCACCATTCCAAACGTTGGCGCCTATTCGGTGGGGTCAATGGCAGTCTTCTTAGCGGACGGCATGAGTGCAAGCCATTAGCAACCAATCGACGGGAAATGGTTCTGGTCGAGATGGAATGATCTAGGGTGTCTTGCACATGTTGCAGGATGGCGGTACAAGTGGCTTGTGGGGCCGCCACTGCTTGTCGAAGGATACGCCGATCCACACGTGCTGACGTCACTCTGGTTGCACCGACATTCCTATAAATTGCGACATTTCCTTGTTCCAACCATCTTCTCCGCAGTCGGTGCACCGTGGACGCACCAAGGTGTGTATCAGCTGCGATTTGACGTATTGACCAACCTGCCCTTTTCAGTCCGATCACCATGCCCCTCGTAAAAGCGTCTGTCTGCTTGAACTGCCTCCGTTTACGATGACCTGGCATTCTCTGTTATTACACGTGTCTTTTGACACAAGAACAAAATTTCTACAATGATTTTCCTTGAAGAAATAACGACACGAATACTGTCCTTTCTGCAAATTCCTTCCCTTATATCTTACTCCATGTGCGCACGAGAGCTGCGCATTTTACATCATTTGCATAACTCGGTTAGGCGCGTCTACCCTGAAATTTGCATAATTTTCTGGCCACTATTTCTTGGTGTTCCATATTCAATGTCACGCAGTGTATATAGCACTTTCTCAGCCTTTTCTTACCTCTTTCCCTTACTTTTCTACACATCTTCTCTAGCAAATTATATATACGGGGTCCATTATGAAAGTAATGAGCATTTACTGGCAAAATACATTTATTGATCGTAATTTGTGCAAATGTTCAATATTCTTCAAAATACATTCCTCCTGCATCAATACACTTGTGGAGACAGGTTTGTCACGCCTGAAAGGCACCCTGAAACTCCTCGACAGGAATGCTTCTCAAGAACGTTGTAACATGGTGTTGGATGTTTTCCGCGGTTTCCCAATGTTTTCCTTTCATCTCTCTCTTGAGTCGCGGAAACAAAAAGAAGTCAGTGGAGCTAAGTCGGGACTGTAAGGGGGGTGAGGGATCACCGAGGTGTTGCTCCGGGCCAGGAAGTTGGTAATGATGAAGGCTGTGTGACTGGTGGCATTGTTATGGTGGAGCTTGACCGTGTCTTTAATGTCAGTCCTCACGCGTGCGATCCGGCGTTTCAATCTCCTGAGCACCTCCAGGTAAAAGGCTGAGTTTACAGTTTGTCCCTGCGGTACAAACTCACAATGGACTATTCCTCGGATGTCAAAGAACACAATGATCATCGTTTTGATGCGCGACTTGCTTATTCGCGCTTTCTTGGGGCGTGGGGATGATTTTGTGTGCCATGCACAGCTCTGCCTTTTCGACTCTGGGTCGTATTCAAACATCCAGGATTCGTCTCCGGTTACTACAGAGTTCAGAAAGCCTGGTTCATTTTGAATCAAATCCAACAATTCTTGACAGCGCAAAACTCTAAGTTCTTTCTGGTCTTGCGTCAACACTTTCGGCACAAGCTTCGCACAGACCTTACGCATTTGCAGATCCTCGGTCACTATCCTATTTACCACAAATGTGGACATGTGTAATGTCTCAGCAATTTGCTGGATGCTTAATCGACGGTCGGTACGCAAAACTTCGAGCACACGATCCACGTTCTCGTCAGTTCTGACCGTTGTTGGGGGTCCTGAACGGGGTTCGTCGACGACCTCCTCCCGGCCCTCCTTGAACGCCTTGTGCCACTTCCCAGACTGTGATCTTGAAATGCAATCGTCCTTGAAGGCTTTTTGCAGCACCTGGAATGCTTCGGTTGCATTTTTTCCAAGCCTCACGCAAAACTTTATGGCGTATCGTTGTTCAAGCGAACGCTCCATCGCGCTATGTTACAAAAGTTGAAAACACACTTTAAGCGGAGGCATGTATCTCCCCTCACACTGCTCGAACTCAACTGACGACCGGATGGATTGAAAGGGCATATTCCTCCACCACATTTCCCACAGTTTTACCGTGCTGCTATCTATCGTCGCGTCACAATAACATTATGCTCATTACTTTTATAATGGACCCTGTATATATATATATATATGTTATAGATTAGAAATTTTTTGTGTGTTTGATTGTTGAAAAGAGGTGCAGTCGTGGAAAAATAAAAATAATTATTTACCTTTCAAGCAGATTTTTATTTTGAATCTCGTGAAGTAAAAATATACATAAAATTATTTATATCACAGGAATATAGAATTTATATAATGAATTCTATAATCGTGGATAAAAGATAGGTAGGGTTAAATATACATATTTACAACAATAATAATTAAAAGTGGTATTTTTTTTTAATATATGGTCAAAAATGCAGAACAGTCAATGAATGAAAAAATAAAATATATGTTTTTAAAAAATAATAAAATATTTGTATTTTAGATTATATATATATATATATATATATATATATATATATATATATATTATATAATCTAAAATACAAATATTTTATTATTTTTTAAAAACATATATTTTATTTTTTCATTCATTGACTGTTCTGCATTTTTGACCATATATTCAAAAAAATATCACTTTTAATTATTATTGTTGTAAATATGTATATTTAACCCTACCTATCTTTTATCCACGATTATAGAATTCATTATATAAATTCTATATTCCTGTGATATAAATAATTTATGTATATTTTTACTTCAAGAGATTCAAAATAAAAATCTGCTTGAAAGGTAAATAATTATCTTTACTTTTCCACGACTGCACCTCTTTTCAACAATCAAACACACAAAATATTTTCTAATCTATAATATATATATATATATGTGAAAGCGATATATAACTGTTATCTGACTTTTAAAATTTTAGTTTGTATAACTAATGCCTTCTATATCATCTTCTCTATCACAGATCTGAGCTTAATTATATAATCTCTATTCTATATAATCATTTACAACCCACAGAAACTTCCTAGAATTGCCTTCACCATGCTAATTCCAACGTCTAGTGGGAGATACCGTCTCCAGCACCCAGAAATAACCAAGAAATTCCCCGAACCCTTCTAGGACAATTTGAGGAAAAGGCGCTGCTCCTCAAAACACGAGAAGCGAAAAAAATGGCATCAACATTCTCTGATAAAGTAAAGCGATTAGAAAATTGCTTCCTAAACAAGATGATAGGAAAACATTTAGCTGATATTAGAAAAATCCTTCTTAGTTTTTAGCTAATCAAACTAGGTTTTTGACTTTTAATACTTATATGAATAGATAATAAAATGGAATATATTGGATTGAATGAGAGATGTATTCGCCAATATTTCGGTTCCGAATATTTTATTCAATTCAATATATGTCTTCTTATGGATATATATATGTATATGGATATTAAATATGGATTTCTCTATATTCAGAACAATTTATATGTATAAATTTGCAAAATACAATTTCCTCTAAATGGGTCTGTGAAATAATTCTCAAATTTAATTGCGAAAATATTCTAATTTACGTGTATGCATATTTTAATTTGTCATTCGGAGGAGTTTAACATCGAAATAAAGAATTCTTAAAACCTATTTTCCTATCTCCATATATTAGAGTTAGTAAATGGTGTTTAACTTTACTTGATTGTTGATGCAACAGCCCTAACGGTTGAAACGATTTTGTTAAAAATTTTATCTTTAATACTTTAAAACGGATAATGTAAAGGAATAATCGAATTTTTAATAGATTTATAGGTGATTTAAATGCGCATTGATTCATAAAAAATAAGATGTGTGATATAAAATGTTTTAGCGAAATTACACAGTGTTCCTATTTTCATCATCCTATGCCTAGGTTTAAACCTTAGGGCGTCCTATCTTTCATTTACAACTTTAAAATTATCGCGTAATTAGGCATTGTTGCATTATATTTTTTGCACATCCTTTTACTGGGAGTATTTGAAATTTATTATATATATTTTAAGAGAGAGACAGAGGGCATTGATTTTCATCACAAATTATATATAAATCAGATTTATTGTCCCACGTACTTTGTTATTTAATCTATCAGGTGAAAGGGGCCATGAATCTTTAGAAATAAACCAATGCTAAAATCAGATTTGTGGACAAATTAGATAATTCATTGATATGATACAAGATTAAGAATTTATACAAATTGGATTATTATATTTTTGGTACATATCTCTGTTTGAAATTGAATATTTGATAAGTGTTTCTATCAACTCAATATAAAAGCAGAAAACTTGTATTTTTATTAATCTTCGAAGAATAAAAAACAGTGAAAAATGCTGAACTGACGCTCTGGTTGAATTGATACTAGAGAATTTGAAGAGACTAGAACACTTGGAGAAAGAGAGAGAGAAATAGACTCAGGATCTTGCAGCGCATAGAATCAACAAACTTTGACTTCCACATTGTCAGCTAGCTGGGAAGAAGACAGAGAAATAGTATTAATAAGATTGTTTAAAAAGGATATGAAGTTTGAATAAACTTTGTAAAGAAATTTTTTATATATAATATTCCTTTTTAAAAAATTAAAGTAGGCAAAACAACTAGAACAAAATGGAAAATAAATACTTAATTTGTTTGGATTTAGCATTTTTTTATTTAGGTGTTCGGAATCGATTCTAGAGAACATTACATGACATAGCTTTCCCTTTTTTTTTACAAATAAACAAAAAAAAAAACCTTACTGTCATTACTATAATATAAAAGGGTGTTCACTTAAAAGAAAATATTTGTTGCTGTATTTTATATATATATAATGTTATGAAAATTATATTAATAGTATATTCACTTTGAAGATATCAAGGTTTTAATCAATACTTTTATTAGTGGCAGTATGAGAATTTCAAGAATTTTCAATAATTTAAGGATGAAGAAAGAGATAATTTTTAAAATACTGGAGATTCAGACCGAATTAATGCTGAGAATTACGACTTCTCTTACATATCGAGAATTGACTTACAGAAGCGACGAAAAGGCATATGCAACAGTTAATAATTTAATATATGTATCGTTTATTTGCTAAGTATACCATTTAATTTATGTAAGCCGAGGAGATATATTTTGGGTAATTATTAAATCTATTAACCCATCTTTGTTATGTATAGATTCAAGGGTGCACCATGTAAATACATCAGAGTTAACATTGTATTTTAGAGAAAGAGAGAGTGGGGGTTCTGAAATAGCATGTAGTGACAGAGGGAATGGTAAAAACTTAACTTTGAATGATTCCTAGAGAGCATCTATAGACGGTATAAAGTAAAACTAATATCTGAATCCTATACATGAGTAATAATAATTTTTATCATTTTATGTCTTTTTTCTGAAACGAATATCTCGAGAATGGTGTAGAAACAAAAAAAAATATTTGTAAACTTGTTCATACCATTGATAGAGAATCTTCATATCTTAAAATATTCCCCACCATTTCAAATTTCGTGTGTGAATTCATTTATTACAATTGTAAAAATGTGTGTTTCAGCTGGCATCTTGGGGTATCGTGTTCTTTTGCCTGTTCGTTGCCGGGTTGGCCTTGCCCCACCATCACCACGGGCACCACTACAAGAAGGGAGGAGACGACCACCACTCCTCGCACCACGGCCACGATGACCACAGCGGCCATAAACACGGCCATCACTCCAGCGGATACTCCGACTACAAGGACGACTCTGACTCCAAGGGCCATTCCTCCCACGGGGACTCCTACGGCACCTATGGGTCGGGCAAGAAACATGGCTCAGATGGCTACTCTTCCCACCACTCCTCCGGCGGTGACAGCAGCTTCAAGAAGGGTGGAGAAGAATTCGGCAAGCACCACATGGTACAGGAGGGACTGAACCATGGCAGCGGTGGAGCAGCACATGGGGCCTTCGGTCATGACAAGCATGGAGCCAAAGGAAGTAAGTCTGCAAAGGCTGGGGGAGAATTCTACAAGAACAAATAACACAAGAACAAGGGATTCAAGAATGTCTACCACAAGGAAGAATACGGCGATCAGAAGAACTACAACGATGAGTTCAAGGATAGCGACTACAAGAAGAAGCACGCCGATCAAGCTGACTATTACGACAAGGATGGAGGCAAGTATATGAAGGAGGACAACAAGAAACACTACAACAACGCTAAGAAGCACGGAGAGGACTATCACAAACACGGAAAGAAAGGCTACTCAGGACATCACGACAATGAATGGAAAAAAGGAGGCAAACATCACTCCAGTGATGACGAACACAAGAAGCACGGAGGTAAATACCACAAGGATGATTTCGACAGCTCCAAGCACAAGCACGGAGGATCCTATCACAAGAAAGGAGACTATGGATCAGATTACAAAGACGGCAAAGATTATGGCAAGAAGTACGGTGGAGGTGAATACCACAGCTCCGGCTACAGTGATGGAGGTAATGGAGGCGGTTATGGAGGCGGCCACGGAGGCCATCATCACCACTACTAAAGGCTCCAGGTTTCTTAGGCAAGAGACTTCGGCCAACTCGGGGATGCATTGTACCTATCATCGGGGTAATAAATTGCGAGGAAATTGGTATTGTCCTGTCTTACTGATTTCTTCTTTCTACAAATGTATTTGTTGGGAGTTCTTATTTGTTTTTCTAGGTTTGAGAAACCTAATGTTGGTATTTTTTATGAACGTTTTGTGTATCGTAAGTCTTTTCTATTTCCTTTTCTGCTTCTTCTTCCAAGACCTTTATGTTTCTTCAGCTTATGTCTTTCCGTTGTTGAACTTGCCCTTTTCTTGTAGACAGTAGTGGACGTTTATGGTTTGTTGAACCTTCCGGGGGGGGGGGGGGGTGGGGGCTATAGTGCAGTTTTGAGAATACTCTCTTAACCATTAAGAAGGATCAGAAGATGAGTTTCTTTTATACTAAGAAAGATAACGATGGCTGTAGGGAATATATACACGTATTAATTTTACATAAAAATTAAGAATATAAAAAGGCATGCAAACGAACAATTTAACTATTTGTAAAAGTGAAAAAGTACGGAAATAAAAAATTCTAGAGAGCAAATCAAGAAATGCAGAAAAAACATTAGCTGAAAGAAAAAGAATATCAATGAGACAAATATATGACTGTAATGGATCTTCAAATGTATAACTAATTGTATCCAAGTAACTATTACGGGTGGATTTGTACGGTTAAGGTTGTGTTCTGGGCTGCCATCTATGAAATTGGTATTTAATGACCAGTGAGAGACAAAAACCGATTTGAAACCAGTATGACTGAAGATGGTGGGAAGGGGGGGGGGTTATTAATATACTAAAGGTAGAATCTGAAAAAGTTTAATTGGAAATGTAGTTTGTGTAGACTGCGGGGATGTCTATTTTTCTATTTATGCTGTGTAGCTTGGATGAAACTATGGATTCCTGAACCAATCTCTGGTGTAGGTTGGAGATATTTTTGTAGTGAATGGTTGGGTTAGCAGTGTCAAAGGAATGGCCAGAAGATGCTATGTGTTGAAAAATAAGGGAACGGGTATCTCGGTTGGTGATGTTGCGTGTGTGTTCGGACATTCAAATGGCGATGGTTCTACCGGTCTCCCCCACATAGGTGGCAGGACACTGTTGGCACGAGACCGAGTAGACTGCTCCAGAAGATGTTAGAGGATCAGTGGAGGAGTCGGTTTTTGTGATGGGATGCCTAAGGAGTGAGTGGAGGTTAGGTGTGTTAGTAAAAAAGGTATGGATGCCAAAGGGTTTGAGGAAACGGGAGAGGTTAACTAAGAGGGGAGAGAATGGGATCACACATGTGGATTTGTAAGTTGCAGGAGTTAACCTCTCCCGTTTCCTCAAACCCTTTGGCATCCGTACCTTTTTTTACTAACACACCTAACCTCCACTCACTCCTTAGGCATCCCATCACAAAAACCGACTCCTCCACTGATCCTCTAACATCTTCTGGAGCAGTCTACTCGGTCTCGTGCCAACAGTGTCCTGCCACCTATGTGGGGGAGACCGGTAGAACCATCGCCATCAGAATGTCCGAACACACACGCAGCATCACCAACCGAGATATGTTGACTAGACACGGTGAGAGGTCCATGCCATAGATATCTAGATACATAACACAGGAGGGTTAGAGATAGACTATACTATCTAACACTGTCAGGTATTGCTTCATCCTAGAACCCAACTTCCCAATTCCTAACAACTCGATTAACTCGTTGAGTTCACTATTGACAACTAGGTGGAATGGAGTGGACTAGAGACCGAAGACAGAACTACTGACACTGCCAACGCTGAAAGCCGGACCTATGTCACACGCGAGGCCTCCCATCGGAGTTTTGTGCCTGAACCAGCAGCTTTTAATCAGTATCTAGTCCTGGGTCTGTGGAGCGAGACAAGGTGCCGGAGTAGAAGATGGCTACAAGTCTACGTTATTTGACACAGGGTTGAAATAGTGAGCGGCTCCTACCTAAAGTAAATGGTAAATGGCCACAGCTCCTGCTGTGATCAACACAGGGATGTAGGCGCTAAAACCCGACCCGCTGTCAATAGTTACTCTCTAGGCACAGGCTAGATCCTGAAAACAACGTTGTTAGTAGAGCCAGAACATAGCGAGGTCACAACGCGCGGTTCCCCAACTGAGACATCGGTTATACAGTCTTTATGGTCAACAGATTGCTATTGACACTGATTTTTATTTTATTTTTGGCCTTCATTAATTTCATACTATTTTTATTCATTGAACTTTTTTGTTTGTGTGGATTGGAGATTTTCAAGTAAAAATTGTTTTTGATTAGCTCAATCTGTAACCTCCCCAACCACTAGATAGAGAAGTCAAGTTTTCTGCATCAGGCCAACCTCTAGCCTCATGGAATGTATTGGAACTAGCCGAGTGACCCGGGCAACGCCCCGGATTTACCCGGACCCGCAAAGACATTAAGAGTATAAATAGTGGCTTAAAAATTGCAATGGGTGTAATCTTATTTCCAAGAAGTAGTATTTCAAATATAAGGGTGAGTAAAAAATATTTTCTAAGTATATACATTCGGTCTGATTTTATATATTTCTATATCAAAATGAGAGAATGGAATCATATCATCCATAACAAACCTTTTAATTAAAAATATATTAGACAACACAGTGAAAAAATGTAGAGAATGAATGTATAAATCAGTGGGGGAATTATTAAAGGAAATAATAGGTAAATAAAGAAAACACCGATAATCAAATTAATTGATAATAAATAGCTTATTGGTAAACAAATAATACAAAAATTCCTTTCAGGTGAGAAACTATAGACATTGGTGCCTATGCCTTAAAAATGTATATAAAATTTAAAAAGTATAAAAATTTAACAAATCAGAAAATTAAGTTGCAAACAACACAACTATATTGAAGATAAGACAACATATAAAAGAATCAAATAATTTAAAGGACCTCATAAAAACTACATTTATAGTTATATATATATACAGTATAACCTCGTTAATTCGACACATGATATTTCGACCTTGTTTGGATGTCCTGACCTACGGCCTATCATATAATAAAACTGTAATCCGACTCTTCCGAATTTTTGGAACATTTAAAAATTCAAATTTCGACAGTTGATTGTTGTTTAAACATAACATCGCCCCTAAAAAGATAATACAGAGGCGGGCGGCGCCAGCTTAAATGTGCAAAATTTATGTATAGAGCAGTGGGGAAAAATAAGTAAATAAAAATATTTGAAAATAAATAGTTTATTATCAAACAAATAATGCAAAAAAATCCTTTCAGGTGAGAAATATACACATTAGTTAAAAGTTTATATAAATATATTGTGTGGCGAAGAAAAATAAGTTATTAATCAATTTAATATTATTTAATGAAAATATTCAAAAGATTATAAAAATATATATTACTCTGTATTTGGAAAATCATCTCAAAAATATTTCTTTGCTTGCTTGTTCAAGATTCTCTAGATGTATATAGTTTGGTTGATAATTGACGACTAGTCGAACTGACGCCATCAATAAATACCTTTACATATTCCAAGACTTGATTTCCACGCTACAATATTTTAAATTTAAAAAATAAAAAAAGATAGGAAAATAAATCAGAAAAAGGAGTTGCCAACTATATTGCTTAGGAGACTACATATAAAAGGAATCAATCTAAAGGACTCATTAAAAATAAATTTCTAGTTTTATATATACATGGGTTAAACCTTATATGTATGCTATTCAAAGTTCACACATGTGAAAAAGCCACATAGAGCTGTTCATGCGTAAACACAGGCTCTTGTAGCAAGAACCCAAAGATTTGGCCTTGAGCCTTATTCATAGTCATAGCAAAAGTCAACCTTAGTGAAAACTTATGCCTCTTTAGAATGATTGGAAGGCTGATACCTGAAGGAGCTAAAGATATTGTTACGACGCTTCTCAGCCGTCGATGTTTGCGTTCAAGGTTTCTAAGAGAACAATGTGGATTCTTTAGGATACAGCTTAGTGCGGTATATTTATTATAAGAGCTTTAAAGAGTAGATAAGTAACTATACAGTAGATGGACTTGCCTTCAATGCCGCCCCAGGTAGGTTTCTCCTCGTCCTCCACTTGTTAATCCACACAGTCCCGGAGTCCACTTCCTCCAGCCAACTTGCCGCGTCTGTCGTCACCGCCCTTCTCCCTGCTGCAGGTCCCGTTGTCACCAGACAGACTTCTTCCCTCAGACTGCCATGTTTTCTCGGCACACACCAATCCCCGGCAGGCCGGCCGGCTTCCTTCCACCGCGGCACCAGCTGGACTGCCTGTCTGCCACCCCTCCTCTGGAATTTGTCAATCCACACTTCCCTGAAGGAGCCCCTGCATACCTCTTCTCTTGGCTTTCCCACGTCTTCTTTTCTACTTCTTTGCTGCATCGCTTCACTATTTTTGACACCAATACAGTGTGTCCAACATTAGTCCCTGTCAGTATTTGTACTTCAAGGACATGAGAGCACGTGCACTGGATCACCATACGTGTGCCATTGTAAAGACCCTGCTTTGGATTCAAATTTCTCAGAAGCATAACAATAGCACCAACCTAGAGTATAACTGGTGTGGAGGCATTCTTCTGTGAGTGAGGCTATTGAGAAATCAGTAGGGAGTTATTTTGCTCATCCACATTCTCATACTTCACACTGTTAACACTGAGAAAACACTGACTGATGTTTGGTAAGCAATTTCAGGAAAGAAACTATATGCACTGGTTGAAAAGTTCCAATAAATATATTTATTAATAAAACAAATAAATAAAATTAAACAAATCAGCAAATAAAATTGCAAACAACACACCTACATTGCAGATAAAACAACGTATAAAAAGGAATGAATTCATTCAAAGGGCCTTATTAAAAACTACACTTCTAGTTTTATATATACAACTAGCGGATGTGTACCCGGCTTCGCCCGGGTTTTATCCGAGTGAAAGTTTGCCTAACGAATATTATTGATAATAATATTCGGGAACACACAGAATATTATGATAATATAATTTGCTACGTCATATATTTTTATAATATATGAAATTTATTTTTCGAGCAAATATTTTTAAAAAGATATACATAAATAAAAATATCTAGAGATATACTACATGATCTTAGCCAAAAGGCCGAGAAACGATATTTTATATATAGAGATGACCTGGCTTCGTGTGTCTTCTGCTCGAGTGAATGTTTCGCTGGTAGAAATTTGTTCCAGCCTACTATTAATCATTATCTGGCTTCGCCCGTGGTCTGCTTTAGTGAATATTCCCCAAAAGATTTTTTAATGCAATCAAGCATGATACGACAATATTGTCATCATCATTTCTGACTAAAAAAATATTGTTGCTCAGTACTTGGTTAAATATAATTTTTCTTGGTTAAAGTGCGACAAAAAAACTCTTCCAGATTTAACTCTCTGTCCTGTTCAAATTTCAGCGAGATTAGTTACATATTGAGGGCGTGCATAGCCGACAAACATATATATATGTTCTCGGCTTTGCCCGATTTTTACCCAGTAAAAGTTTGCTTAACAAACATTTGTTAAAACGATTCTAGCAAACATCCAATTCCTACTGAATCTATACTTGTCTACACTCTCGATAATTTTTTCCCGGTCTCTTGAAAAATTTTCGATAAGTTGAAAAAAATCAGTATTAATTGGTCCACTCGGTAATTTGAATTTGAAGGAATAGTATCTTGCCACAAACGAAGATTTGTAAATAACTGTATTTGGCGAATGTGCCCGGCTTCGCCCGGTTTTTATCCGTGTAAAAGTTTGCCTAACGAAATTTGTTAAAACGATTCTAGAAAACATCCAATCCACCTATATATTGATTTATAAACGTATATAAAAATAAATATTGTTATATGCGTTTAAATATATTTTTGAAACACACATAATTTTTTTGAAAACATTTATTATATTTTAAATAAGATATTGTCACTTTTGTGAATTTGATAATTAATTATTTCTTTTTTTCTCAATGAAATATATATATATATTCATTCAAAATTTCATTTTTGTTATCATCATCACATACAATGTAATTTTTTATATGAACAAACGATAATAAACAACAATAATTAGGGACTCAAAAATAATTTATTATGGTTAGCAGCTCTGTAAATAAAGATATTTTCACAACAACAATTAAAGTTAATTCATCATTTTTATGAAACAACAGCAAATTAAATTAACAATGTAAATATATTTTAACATTACATTTCAACATTTAACACAAAAACGTTACAATTTTTTCTTTGAATATATATTGATATTGAAATGCCAAGTATTTTTTAGGTCATTGGAATATTATATTACTAAATTCTCAAATTAAATTTATTATACTTGGAAAACATTTTAAGCATTGTTACAATTTATAAATATAATTTCACCAGACGCCGCTAGAGGCGCTGCTTGCGAGTGAAAGTAGAAAATTTGCAAATAAATGTGCAAAGAATATTTATTTCAAATCAAATTCAAGCCAGAAATCTTCCCAGTAGTATAGTAAATAACTTCCTAAAGTTTCACGGCGATTGGATAATCTTACCTTTTAAAAACATCCATCGTGTGAACAAACTAACATTCATCGTGTAAACAAACCACGTGTTAATTATTAACCAATCAAATTTATTTATCGTCACGACCAGTGCTGCGCCCAAGCGGTAAAAGGCTGGAACTAACGCTTTTTGGTTTTTTATTTTTAAAAAAAAGCGCATTAACCTTTTAGTTTTTTAAATAGCCTATATGTTAAACGAAATCTTTAGCTACCTATATGCGAAATTTCATAAAGATTTCTTCGGTAGATTTTGCGCAACGCGATAACAAACATCGATTTTGGATTTCATTTTTATAGATATAAGGAAGGATATGAATATTCCTTATGAGAATCAAACAGTATACCTTATCTAAAAAAACGTAGTATCAATTAAATTAGAAAAATATTTCTAAACAATAATATTTCCAAAGAGTTAAAATAAATATATATAATCTTACCTTTTGAAAAATGCAGCGTGTAAACTAACAAAATAAGTGTAAAATTATTAACCAATCAAATTCGTCGCGACCAGTGCGGCGCCAAGCGGCAAAAGGCGAGAACTAATCCATTTCAGTTAAACATTTTTAAAAAAAGTACATTAACCTTTGTAGTTTTTTGAATAGCCTATATGTTAAACGAAATCTTCAGCTACCTACATGCGAAATTCCATAATGATTGAGTCAGTAGATTTTGCGTGAAGCGATAACAAACATCGATTTTGCATTTCATTTTTATAGATATAAGGAGTATTTCTTTTTTTTTTCAATGAATTATGTATATTAATTTTAAAATTCATTTTTGTTATCATCATCACATACAATGTAATTTTTTATATAAACAAACGATAAAAACATCAACAATTAAATTTGCATCTTCGTTATTATAAAACAACAGCAAATTAAATTAACATTGTAAAAATATATTTTAACATTACAACATTTAAACATTTAACACAAAAAAGTTACAATATTTCCTTTAAATATATATTAATATTGAAATGCCAAGTTTTTTTTACAACGTCTTTGGAATATTATTTTACTATATTTCTAATTAAATTTATTATACTTGGAACACATTTTAGCATTTTTACAATTTATAAATGAAATTTCACCAGATACCGCGAGAGGCGCTGCTTGCGAGTGAAAGTAGAAAATTTGCAAATAAAATTGCAAAGAATATTTATTTCAAATCGAATTTAAACCAGAAATCTTCCCAGCAGTATAGTGAATAACTTCCTAAAGTTTTACGGCGATTGGATAATCTTACCTTTTAAAAACATTCATCGTGTGAACAAACTAACATTCAACGTGTAAACAAACCACGTGTTAACTATTAACCAATCAAATTCATTTATCGTCGCGACCAGTGCTGCGCTCAAGCGGTAAAAGGCTGGAACTATCGCTTGTTGGTTCTTTATTTTTTAAAATAAGCACATTAACCTTTTTAGATTTTTGAATAGCCTATATGTTAAACGAAATCTTCAGCTACCTACATGCGAAATTCCTTAATGATTGAGTCAGTAGATTTTGCGTGAAGCGATAACAAACATTGATTTCGCATTTCATTTTTATAGATATAAGGATATAACCTCGTTAATTCGAAACACGATAATTCGACCATGTTTTGATGCCCCGACCTACGGCCTATCATATAACAAACTGTAATTCGACACTATCGATAATCCGACCATTTTGAAACTCTAATTTAGACAGTTGATTGTTGCTTAAATATAACTTTACCGCTAAAAAGGTGGCAACCGAAAATGTACAATGGGGAAAAAAATAGTGAATAAAGAGAAGACCAAAATCGAAATAATTGAAAATAAATAGTTTATTAGCAAAAAATAATTTTAAAAATCCTTTCAGGTGAGAAACTATAGTTATTGGATAAATTTATATAAATACTAGCGGACCCGCCCGGCTTCGCCCGGGTTTTACCCGAGTAAAGGTTTGTCTAACGAATCTCTCGATAAAGTGAACATTTTTTCCCGGTCCCTTGAAAAATACTCGATAAGTTGAATAAAATCAATATTAATTGGTTCCCTCGGTAATTGGAAGTTAAAGGAATAGTATCTTGCCTTGGAATTGTATCATTATTCTTGTATGGACGTACCTTGCTTTGCCCGGGTTTTACCCGAGTAAAGGTTTGTATAACAAATCTCTCGATAAAGTGAACATTTTTTCCCGGTCCCTTGAAAAATACTCGATAAGTTGAATAAAATTATTATTAATTGGTTCCCTCGGTAAGTGGAAGTTAAAGGAATAGTATCTTGCCTTGGAATTGTATCATTATTCTTGTCTCAAATAAATTGCCGTGTCATCCTGAATTTTGTCTTTCCTAATTTTCTACATTACAAAATCATCGTATCATCATGATAATATTTAGAGCAGATTGTTGAATTATAACAGATAAATTAGAATATTTATCTTGATTATTTTAAAGCGAAAAGTTATTTCAAAAATTTTATTTGCTAGAAACCTTCCCAGTACTATACTAAATAACTTCCCAAAGTTTCATGGCGTTCCAATGAGTGGTTTGGTCAGGCATAAAGGACAAACAAACAGACATACATTCATTTTTATATATATAGATGTTCAATAATTTAAAAATATATAGTTATTTTGCTCCTCCCCATTCTGTTTGGTAGGCAATTTCTAATGAGGAAATATAGCCATTGGTGAAAAGTTTAAATAAATACATTTAAAGTGAAAAAAAAAAGAAAATATATAACAAATCTGAAAATAAAATTACAATTCTAGTTTTATATATATGTGGGTTTAACTTTACATGTATGCTATCCAAAATTCGAACTTGATAAAAAGCCACATAGACCTGTCCATGTGTAAACACAGGCTCTTGTAGCAAGAGCCCCACTCTAACAAAGGTTTGGCCTTGAGCCTTTATTTATATTCATAGCTAAATCCAACCTTAGTGGAAACTGATGCCTCTTCAGAATGAAGGGAAGGTTGTTATCTGGAAGAGCCAAAGAAGTAATAATACAAAAAGAACGTGTTTTAAAAACAAATAATTTGATGATGATAAATAACAAATAAGATAAGATAGGGGCAACATTTGAAGGCAAAATATTAACGATTTCAAAATCGAATAAATTGAAAATAAATAAATCTATTAATATTAGGAAAATAAAAATAAAACGATCATGTGAAGCAAAAATAACGAAAGTTTTGGTATATAGATGGCTATTTATAGTTAAGTATCTTTGGAGGAGATAGCTTCAAACTTTACAACTGAAAAATCTGTTAGATTATTATCTACGAATATTGAAGATATAAAATAAGATATTACTACATAAAACAAAATACTAAATACGATATATTAAATTTATTATTATGATTATAGGTTGAATGTGTTTTCAACCTTATAGTGTTTTATATAATCTTCATGAGAATTTTATTTTGCCCCTAGATATATATAGAGAGGGAGATTTTGCCGCAAGAAAATCTATCTAAAAAAAACATAGAGCGCCTCTGCCGTCAAATTAAACGTCAAAACTAGACGCCATTTATTGACCGTCGCGGCAAACTAGTCGCCTCAGGTCGGGGAACACAACCGAATGCAAAACAATTGCCAAAGCTCGTGTTGTGGCTTTGTTACCGACCCGAGGCCGTTAATTTGCGGCGACAGTCAATAGATGGCGTCTGGTTTTGACGTCTAATTTAACGACAGAGGCGCCCTGTGCTTTTTTATATTAATGTGGTAACCGAGAAGACTCAATCCTGTCGACTCTGGCTATACTGTGGTAACCGAGAGGGTGAAAACTGTCGACTCTCCCCGTTTTTTTTGGTAACCAAGAGGAACAGTCAGGGTAGGGAAAGTTTTCCAATACCTCTCTGCACCTTGAAAGGCCTTTAACAGTTCTCACATAGTACAGGCAGTTGTGGTCGAGGCAGAATGGAACATTGGGAATTTCAACAACAACAACAAAAAAAAAAAGAAGTACACAGCCGTACTAGAAAAGTTCTGTGAACAGAAAAGAATTGAACCAGGAGAGAAAGATGGATATATAAAAAGGTTCCTTACTGGTATATGGCGGCATTATCAAACATCAAAAGATAAAGTGACGAGGGCTTCCGCGGATCGTGAAGTGACTTTTCATTTCCGGCTTTGCGGAAGTTCATATATTGTTCCGATAATGAAGTACTGGGCCTGCAGCGGATGAAATAAGAACGTAGATCACAAAAGAGATGTTATGGTACACTCTAAACGACTTCCTGGCAACTTCCTACATCTTTGAACCTCGTTTTTAATCGTTGTTGGATTTCTATATCTCAATCTCTGTTATTTAGCTCAACTCTTATTCTATTACACCGTTTTATTTCATTATCCTCAGGTTGTACAGAGTGCATTACATATTGTAATGCAATGGCAGATGACAATCATGCGTATAATTGCTGCTGGCCACTGTAAATGCAACACCCTGAAGGAAGAATGCAAATAACGTGAAATTTACAACATGCATTAGCGGAGGTGAGATATGCAAATGATTAGAATTTCAACGCAGACGCACATCACGCGCGCCTGTGGCTCCACTTCAAACCCTCATTTAAAGCTTTGATATTTCGACAATTTCAAGTTCAGTAATTGTGTTTTTCTTGTGTCTTTTTAAAAAAACGATCCATTATGCCTTGTAGAAAACAGCGATGAACTTTTGATCAAATATCCGAGTTCGACAGAGGAAGTATAGTGGCCTACCGAGATTGTGCATTATCTTTCAGGTAAATCGGTAGTCGTGTTGGACGAAACCAAACAACTGAAATGCGGATATGTGATCGTTGGATACAGGAAGGTACAACGGACTAACGTGTTCGATCGCATCCACCTCAGTGCAACACTTCACGTGCTGACAGGCAAATTGTGTGCATGGCAGTGACAGATCGCTCAGTCACATCACATACCGTAGCATAGCACATTCAGTCTGTAACGCATCTTCCAGTGTCTGAGCGTACCATTCGACGCCGTTTACAGCAGAGTGTTCTGTCCGCAAGACGTCAATTGCTTCGTCTACCCTTGACGCAGAACCACTGACGTCACCGCCGCAAATAGTGCGATGAAATAAAGATGTGAAGGGCAGAATGGAATGAAATTGTCTTTACTGACGAGTCACTCTTCTGTCTGCAACACCATGATGTTTGGATTCGAGTCTGGAGACACCGTGGAGAGAGGATTCTGAACAGCTGCGTAATGCACCGCAACACTGGTCCTGCACCGGGTATTATGGTATTATTCGGTATTGGAGATCACTCTCACACTCTTCTAGTACGCATTGCCGGTACTATAAACAGTCGGCGCTACATCTCCGAGGTGTGGGAACCAGTTTTCCTTCCTTATCTTTGTCCAAAGGTTCTTCCTCAATCGCCAGATTGAATTGCTTCCCTGGCCGGTTCGCTCTCCGGATCTTTCGCCGATAGAAAATTATTTAACTTGCGCTGTGATATTTGGCCAACCCAATTTCTTTATAAATCAAGTAAAAGTCATCCACAACGCGTTTAGCGCTGTTGGCGCTCGTCAGCGTGGAGTAGACTGTACCACTGCGACCAAAAATACGTTTGGTGTCAGAGGCTTCTTGAGAAACCAAGAAATGGGTATTCAAGGCCAAATTTGCGTAAATACGCTTAACACATGAAAAACAATAGAAAAAATAAAAAAATAAGTGGATCAGGTGTTTATATTGAAAATAAAGAAACCATATCCTGACCACAAGCACATGTGCTTTTTAGATGGCAGAACGCCATCTAGTGAAGCAAAAATAAACTAACGGTTTAATATCAACACCTGACCCACTTATTATTTTTTTGTTTTTGTTTTTTCATGTGTTAAGCATATTTACGCAAATTTGGCCTTAAATACCCATTTCTTGGTTTCTCAAGAAGCCTCTGGGACCAAAAATATTTTTGGTCGCAGTGGTACTGCCTACTCAACGCTGACGAGCGCCAACAACGCGAAACGCGTTCGTGGATGGCTTTTCTTGATTTATCAAGAATTTGGGTTGGTCAAATATCACGAAGCAAGTTAAAAAAACGTTAGTTGTATTTTGTTTCACTAGATGGCGCTCAGCCATCTAAAAGCACATGTGCTTGTGGTCAGGATATGCTTTCTTTATTTTAATATAAATATATATATATTAAAAATAAAAAAGGCATATCCTAACCAGGAGCGCATGTGTTTTTTTAAATGGCAGAGCACCATCTAGTGGAACAGAAATCAAATAAACATTAATTTAGCCTGTTCCCTGATATCTGGTCAACCCAATTTCTTGGTAAATCAAGAAAAGTCATCCACGAACGCGTTTCGCGCTGTTGGCGCTCGCCAGCATGGAATAGGCTGTACTACTGCGACCAAAAAGATTTTTCGCCCCAGAGGCTTCTTTACAAACCAAGAAATGGGTATTTAAAGTCAAACTTGCGGGTTGGCCAGATATCAAGAACAGGCTAAATCAATGTTTAGTTGATTTCTGTTCCACTAGATGGCGCTCTTCCATCTAAAAAGCACATGTGCTCCTGGTCAGGATATGCCTTTTTTATTTTTAATATCAACAACTGACCTTTTTATTTTTATTTTTTCTATTATTTTTTCACATATATATTGTAACATCAATTTTAATGCGCCTTACATTGGATGATGTTGAAAAATATAGCCCGGATTTTCCAACGCACCTCAAAAGACTCGAAGCTGTCTTTAGATGTTTTCGTGAATATAATTTAAGGTTGAACGAGAAAAATGCCGATTTACTTTTAAAGAATTGGAGATTCTCGGCTAAATAACGAGCAAACATGGTATAAAACCCGCGGAACATAACATCAAAGCTGTCAGAAATTTTCCTCGGCCCACAAAGGTCTAAGAAGTTCAATCCTTTTTGGGAATATGCTCATATTATAGAAAATTTATCAAAAATTTCTCAAAATTTGCTGACCCTTTGACCAACCTTATTAAAAAAAGTGTATCATTTACCTGGACAGAAAGGCAAGAGGAAGCGTTTCAAACCCTAAAAACAGCACTATTAAGTCCACCAATTTTAGGTCACTTCAATGCAAATGCGCCTACTTATATTCATACTGATGCGTCCAACATCGGCATAGGCGCAACACTTGTCCAAGACATCGGTGGTGAAGAGAAGGTGATCTCATATTTGAGTCGTACCCTAAGTAAAGCGGAGCAAAATTATTCAACCACAGAAAAGAATATCTGGCCGTTGTCTGGTCAATGTCAAAATTACGGCCCTACCTTTATGGAAGACACTTTAAAATAGTAACAGACCATCACGCCTTATGCTGGCTCAAAAACATGAAGGATCCAACAGGTCGATCGGCAAGATGGGCATTGAAAATTCAAGAATATGACTTCGATATAATACATAAATCAGGAAAGAAGCATCTGGACGCCGATGGCTTATCTAGGGGGACCCTTACCAGAAACTGATTGGGATGAGGATTTTGAAAGGCTATTTTTAAATTAAATAACAGACGAAGAGGATAAGTTTATCGAAAGTGTTAAGAAAAACCTTAATGGAAGCAGGCGATCAATTGCGCAAAACTTTAAAGAAGAAGATGGATGCCTCTTTAAGAAAAACCCGAACCCTGAAGGCAGGGCGTGGTTGCTTGTGGCTCCAGAGAAGAAAAAGAGAAAAATTATGAAAGAATATCACAGTCATATGTCGAATGGCCATCTGGGTGTCGCCAGAACCATGTACCGAATAAAAAGTAAATACTTTTGGCCATCCATGCTAAAGGATGTCTCAGAATTCGTTAAGACGTGTCACTTTTGCCAAAGTAGGAAAGGCTCTAACCAATCACCTTCTGGACTACTACAGTCCATTCCCCCAGCCAACTTTCCTTTCGAAAGAATTGGAATTGACTTTGTTGGTCCATTGCCATCTACGAAAAACAGGGAAAATTGATAATTGTGCTGACGGACTACTACCCTAGATATGCAGAAACAAGAGCAGTCTCGGAAGCAACAGTGAAAGAAGTTTCTAAATTTCTAGTAGAAGATATTTTTCTCCGGCACGGAGCCCCACAATACCTTATTAGTGACAGGGGCTCTCAATTTACCAGTAATTTAATGAAAGAGGTGATGAAAATGTGCAAGATTAAACATTGCTTCACAACGAGCTATCATCCCCAGACATTGACAGAGCGGTTAAATAGAACATTGATCAATATGCTCAGTATGTATGTGAACACCGATCAGAAGAATTGGGACGAAATACTCCCAATACTACAATTCAGGAAACCACAGGATATTCTCCCTTTTTCGTGATGTTTGGAAGAGAACCCACGTCTCTTTTGGACGACAGGAATATCTCGGTGGACATTGACAAGGATGATTATGATGAATACATAAAACATCACTTAGACAAAATAGACAGAACAAGAAAATTAGTTATTAACAACACAATAAAGACTCAAGAAAGAATGAAAAAGAACTATGACAAGAAACACATGGAAAGAAGCTACGAACCAGAAGAATTAGTAGCAGTTTGGACACCAATTAGGAAAATAGGAAAGTGTGAGAAACTTCTGAGAAAATATTTTGGTCCATATAGAATATTAAAGAAGATGTCTAGCGTCAATTATCTAATAGAACCGAAAGATAATCCGGGCCAAGACCCTCTGATAGTTCATGTTTCAAGAATCAAGCCTTATTATGAGAGAATGAATTAGGTCATTCACGAGGACGGGACAACCTCTGGAGAGGGGGAAGTGTTACATCAATTTTAATGCGCCTTACATTTATTCAAAATATTCTATGATATTTAATATTTATTTAAAACAGAATATTTAGATTATCATCATTCCTTTTTATAGTTTCATTCCTTTTGTAATATTTATTGTACTTATATCTTGATTGGTTTTTGGAGCGAGAGAGGACCTAGAGGAAGACTACGGATCACGACCTACGAGGAAGACCAGAATGAATGAACACAATAACTTTGAAAGGTAATTTATTTTTATTTACTTCTATTTATTTACTTTTACTTTTATTTAGTTGCTTTGAATATGGAAACCCGCTCGGGAAACGTGTATATCACCAAGAAAGAAGAAACCAAAGTCGACGACCCTGCAAAGCTGCAACTTGGTGCAACAATATATATTCATAAATTTCGTCATAATTCAATATCTATTACCTAATTACTAATTTTTAAAAAAATGTTTGTTGTTAATGAAAAATCAAAGTCATCGCATCTGCCAGAAAGGTCATGGCCAGTTTGTTTTGGGATGCCAAAGGGATCCTGTTCATTTGTTACCAATAAAAAGTTAAACCATAACAGGTGAATATTATTCTAACGTTTTTGACCATCTGGATGTCAAAATTCGTGGGAAAAGGCCTGGATTGTGGAAGAAAAAATCATCTTTCACCAGGAAAACATACCTGCTCACAAAAGCATGTTGGCAATGGGAAAACTGCGTGTTTTGAAATGCGTTTTCTTGGCTATTCCCCTTATTAGGATGATTTAGCACCCTCATACACCTCACCCTTTCCCACACTTGAAGAAATTTGTTTTTGTAAAGCGCTTTCGTCCAATTAATAAGTTTATAGGGCTGTAGATGAATATTTTAACAGCATTTCAGACTTTCATTTTTGGAAAGGAATACTGACATTTTGGAGGAACGCTGGGTCACAAGTGTGCTGAAGTTAAGGAAGATTATGTAGACCACATGTTAGCAACACAACATGTTCAGAACAAATCATATGTGAGCATCACAACATTTTGGAAAAAAAAACAAATGTTAAAAACACAACATGTACAGTAAAAACCACATGTAAAGTGCACATGTTCGAAACAAACTACATGTAAAAACATGACATGTTTGGAACAAACCACTTTTTAACAACACAACATGTTCGGAACAAGCGGCATGCAAAGAGTGCATGTTTGTAAAAAAACCACATGTCAAAACATGATATGTTCAGAACAAACTACATGTAAACAGAATAACATGTTTGGAACAAACCACATGTGGGCATCAAAACACTTTCGGTCCAAACCACATGTAAGCATCACATGTTCAGAACAAACTACAACTAAACCAACATAAAATGCTCGTAACAAACTACATGTTAACAACACTTTTCTGAAATAACCACGTGTGAGTAACACAAGGATCGTTGTTACCAAACACCTTTGCGACGCCGCGATTCCAGTGGAGAAAGGGAGCGGAGCAGCTGACGAAACCCCTCGGGAAGGTTCCTATATAACCCCGGGGTCGATACAGTAGAGTACAACTCTCTCTCTCTCAGCCGAGGATGGTAAGTGGCTTTCCTTCATCTTTTTTTTTTTCTTGTATCTTTGTTTGAAGAGATCCTCTGTGATAGTATACAACCCCTCCTTTCTCCTCCTTCAAGCTTCCACTCTTCTTCAAATAGTGTATTCAGCACCCTGATAAACTCTATATAATATCTTTTCTCTGAATACTTCTAAAACCAACCTTCTTCCCATAACACATATCATATGGATGTTATATCTAAAAAAATCTACAATTTCATTAATCTAAAACGGCTTCTTTTTTAAAGTTATATCTTTCAAATCCTCTATATAAGGTTCTCATCTCAAATAATCTAAAATATTTATTGTAGCATATATCTTTCTTTTACTCTCTCTCAATCAATCTTCTTTTTTACTCCTTTATAGTATAAAAATTTAGAATTTATCATATAGCATTTCCCTCTTTCTCTCTCTCTATTATTTCTAAAACATTTCTGACATATTTCTAATGTACATCAAATACCTTTTTAATACATTTTCACTTTGAAATATATAACAATATTAAAACGATATCAACCAAATATAACACTTTCTTAGTTTTTTTTTACCTCCTAATTTACTTTTTCATACATTTTCTCTAGCAACTTCTATGTGGGAAACCTTTTTCTAACTTTTATCTCTGACATATCAAAAATTTTAGTAAATATAACTAATGCCTTCTATATCATCTTCTCTAACACAGATTTTAACTTAATTCTATAATCTCTATTCTATAACATCATTTTCAATCCACTGACAATTTCTTGAATTTCATCCTCATACCATCCCCACTGTCTAGTGAGAGATACCGTCCCCAACACCTAGAAATAACAAAGAAATTCCCCAAACCCGTCTGGACAAGTTGAGGAAAAGTTGCAGTTCGTCTAAATACGAGATAAAATAATCTCAAACATTTTCTGATAGAGAAAAACGATTAGAAATTGTTTCCTAAGCAAGATAATGAAAAAACAACATTTAGATGATATTACAGAATTCCTTCTAAGTTTTTAATTGAAAAAAATAGTTGCCTCTTAATATTTATATGTTTAGATAATAAAAATACATATATTGGATTGAATAAAAGATTTATTTGCCAATATTTCGGTTCGGCATCTTTTATTCAATCAAATACATGCCTTTTTATTATCAAAAGATTTAAATATGGATTGCAATTCAGAACAATTTATATGTATATATTTACAAAATATACAATTTCCTATAATGGGTCTGTGAAATAATTATCAAAGCTAAGTGCAAAAATATTCCAATATACGACAGCATGCAGATTTTAAAATAGCATTCAGAGGAGTTTAACATCCTAAATTCCTAAAACCTATTTGTATATATCTCCATATAATAGTAAGTAAGTTTATTCATTTATTTATTTATTACAAAACACAACGCTATTTCTTATGTGTATATTTGCGCATACAATTTTAAACTGTGTAAGTTTAAAGTAAGTGGCGTTTACTTTTGTTAGATTGTATGTGCAACAGCCATAACGGTTGAAGCTAATTTGTCAAAATTTATCTCTTGTACTTTAAAAATGATAATGTCATGGAATAATCGAATTTTTAATGGGTTGCTGGGTGATCTAAATTCCTGTAGTTCCAGAAAAAAGAAAGTGATATAAAATATTTTAGTGAAAATTACACAGTGTTCCTATGGACAACATCCTAAACCTAGGTTTGAACCTCGAGTGTCCTATCTTTCATTTGCATCTTTCAAATGAACGTAACTAGGTATTGTTGCATCATATTTTGTGCATTTATTTTCACTGAAAGAGTATTTTGAAATTGTTTTATGTATATTATGTTTTAGTATTGATTTTTCATTATATATAAGTTAAATATTTTTTCTTACGCGTGTACTTTAAATTATTAATGTAAAACTTTGATAAGGTATTGCCTGTTTTAGATCCGTCCGGTGAATGGGCATGCATCTCAGAGATAAACTAATGATAAATTCAGAGTTGTGGAATAATTATATAATTCAATTATATGTTAAAAATTTACAGTTTATACAAACTGGATTAGCATATTCCTTAGCCCATCCCTTCGTTAGTTTAAAATTAAAATTTTAGATGTATTTTTAACACTTTTATGATCAGTAAGTATATAAATAAAAAACCTTGTTTTTTATCAATTATCGAAGAATAACAAAGAGGCGAACAAAGCGTATCTGAGGTTCAGGTTGAATTGAGACAAGATAATTTGGTGAGAACACGTGAAGAGAAAGAGAAATAGACTGGGGATCTTGCAGCGCATAGGATCAACCAACTTGCACTTCCACATTAACAGAACAAATGTCAGCTAGCTGGGAAAAATACAAAAGAATAATCTCAAAAATATTGTTAAAAGGATGAAGATCAAATAAACCTTATAAAGAAATTATTTATATATAATGTGCCTTTTTTTGGGAATTAAAAGGGAAAACCCAAATTAAACAAGAGTACTAATAAATAGTTCATTTGTTTAGATCTAACATTTTTTCATTTAGGTGTTCGGAATCTATTATAGAAAACATGATTCAATATTAAGCCGCATTTAAGATCAAAGCTTTCCCCCTTTTACAAAAAAAAAAAAAAACACCTTACTATCATTACTATAATATAAAAGTATTTTCAATGTAAAGAAAATATTGGTTGCTGTATTTTATGATGTGAAGAAAATAATATTAATAATATATTCAATTTGAAGATTTCAAAGTTTTAATCAACCTTTTTATTACTGCTATTTTGTTAGTTCAATAATTTTCAGTAATTTAATGATGAAAGAGAGATGGTTTTTTAAATACCGGAGATTTTAAACCAAATTAATGCTGAGAATTACGACTTTTCTTACATATCGAGAATTGACTGTATAGAAGCAACAAAAATGCAAATACAACAGTTAACAACTTAATCTATGTATCGTTTATGTGCTAATTATACCAATTAATTTTTATGTTAATCGAGGAGATATTTTGAGTAGTTATTAAATCTATTAACCCATCTTTGAAATGTAGAGATTTAAGGGTGCACCTTGTAATTACATTAGAGTTAATATTGTATTTTAGAGAAAGAGAGAGTGGTGGTTCTGAAATAGCATGTAGTGACAGAGGGAATGTGAATTTTTTAATTTGAATGATTCCTAAAGAGCATCTCTTGAAGGTATAAAGTATTACTAATATCTAATTGCTAAAGATGAGAAATAATAACCTTGTTATGTCTTTTATCTGAAACGAATATCTCAAAAATGGTTGTTGAAACAAAATATATTTGTAAACTTTCTCATAGCATTGAATCTTCGACTATTTTCAAATTTCGTGTGTGAATTCATTTATTCTTATTGAAATAATGTGTGTTTCAGCTGGCATCTTGGGGTATCGTGTTCTTTTGCCTGTTCGCTGCCGGGTTGGCCTTGCCCCACCATCACCACGGGCACCACTACAAGAAGGGAGGAGACGACCACCACTCCTCGCACCAAGGCCACGACGACCACAGCGGCCACAAACACGGCCACCAATCCAGTGGATACTCTGACTACAAGGACGACTCTGACTCCAAAGGCCATTCCTCTCACGGGGACTCCTACGGCTCCTATGGCTCGGGCAAGAAACATGGCTCAGATGGCTACTCTTCGCATCACTCTTCTGGCGGTGACAGTAGCTTCAAGAAAGGCGGAGAAGAATTCGGCAAGCACCACATGAAACAGGAGGGACTGAACCACGGCAGCGGTGGAGCAGCACATGGGGCCTTCGGTCATGACAAGCATGGAGCCAAAGGAAGTAAGTCTGCAAAGGCTGGGGGAGAAATCTACAAAAACAAAGAACACAAGAACAAGGGATTCAAGAATGTCTACCACAAGGAAGAATACGGTGATCAGAAGAACTACAACGATGAATTCAAGGATAGCGACTACAAGAAGAAACACGCCGATCAAGCTGACTATTACGACAAGGATGGAGGCAAGTACATGAAGGAGGACAACAAGAAACACTACAACAACGCTAAGAAGCACGGAGAGGACTATCACAAACACGGAAAGAAAGGCTACTCAGGACATCACGACAATGAATGGAAAAAAGGAGGCAAACATCACTCCAGTGATGACGAACACAAGAAGCACGGAGGTAAATACCACAAGGATGATTTCGACAGCTCCAAGCACAAGCACGGAGGATCCTATCACAAGAAAGGAGACTATGGATCAGATTACAAAGACGGCAAAGATTATGGCAAGAAGTATGGTGGAGGTGAATACCACAGCTCCGGCTACAGCGATGGAGGTAATGGAGGCGGTTATGGAGGCGGTCACGGAGGCCATCATCACCATTACTAAAGGCTCCAGGTCTCTTAGGGAAGAGACTTCGGACATTCTGTCAACTCGGGGATGCATTGTACCTATCATCGCGGTAATAAACTGTGAGGAAATTGGGATTGTCCTGTCTTACTGATTTCCTCTTTCCACAAATGTATTTGTTGAAAGTTCTTATTTGTTTGACTCGGTTTGAGAAACCTAATTTTGGAATTTTTTATGTACGCTTTGGGTATCGTTAGTCTTTTTTTATTTATTTTTCTGCTTCTTCTTCAAATACCTTTATGTTTCTTCAGCTCATGTCAGTCCATGATTCTTGATTCTTGTAGCAGTAGTGGGGGTTTATGGCTTGTTGAACCATCCGGGGGGGGGGGGGCTAAAGTGCAGTTTTGAGAATATTCTCTAACTATATTAATATAAACCTAATAAACCTATATTTGTAGATTAAATATTATTTAAAAGTTACACTGAAAATTTATTTATCTAATAATTTCAGTCAATTAAAATGTCCATTAAAGGAATGAGTCTTCTCGGTTACTTTTCATGGAGGCTCTACAGTTTTAAGCAATTGAATCTGTTCATTAAAGAAAGTTGTCCTTTCATGAGAGTTAACTCTCATGGAGGTTCTACAGTTTTAGGGAATTTAAACTGTCCAATGAAGGAAGGTGTCTTCTCGTAAGAGTTACCTCTCATGGAGGTTCAACAGTTTTTAGGAAGTTAAAACTGTTCATCAAATGAAGGTTTTTTTTTCTCGTGGAGGTTCTACTGTAAATAACAACTTTCCAGAGTGAAAAATAAAAAGCTTCTCCCTAAGGAAACTTTGGTTCTGCAATTAGATGAAATCCTTTAGAAAGAGGTTCCACTGTACATCCATGGAACAGACTTCACTGTCGCAACATCCCCTCCCCACGCCCACTCAATATTTTGTCCATATCTTGAATTCTCAGCATCACCAAATCTCCATCTGTAACATCAGACCTGCCTGTAAGAACTATGCGTCATTGGTTGGCCTCCTATCTGAGCTGTTGACATCTACTGGTTGCATTGTTGTCTCAGTTGTACTAAAGTATAGCGTCGCCATTCTAACACCACCCGAATTCATAGGTTACAGAGATGGAGTAGGTCAGCAGTATTATTCACTATCGTTACAAAAATTCTATTGGCATTTCAAGAAAAATCACGAAATATATCGCAAGAAAATTACTTTATTATATCAAATCTTATCCGTACACACACAAGAGAGTACTTATATTTCATACCGTATTAAGGCCAAATTATAAAGAGGGACTCAGTGACCCAAAGAAGGAGCTTGAAAAAAGTCATATACCTAAATGTTAACTAGACCCAGTGAGTGGTCCCTGTGTTATCTAGATACATAACATAAAGGGAGTTAGAGATAGACTTTACTATCTCACACTGCCAGCCATTGCTTACCCCTGAAACCCAATTCCCAATTCCAACAACTCGATGAACTCGTTGAGTCACTATTGACAACAAAGTGGAATGGAGCAGACTAGAGAACGAAGACATCAATGCTGACACTGCCAACGCTTAAAGTCGGACCTAAGTCACACGCGAGGCCTTTCATCGGTGTTTTGCACCATAACCAGCAGCTTGTTATCTTTACCTAGTCATGGGTCTTTGGAGGCAGATAAGTTGCCGGAAGAGAAGTTGAGTACCAGTTTATGTTTTGTAACACATGATTAAATTAGTGAGCCCTCCCGCCTAACATGGAATAGTAAATGACCACAACTCCTGCTGTGATCAACACTGGGGTGAAGGCACTGAAACCCGACCCGCTGTCAATAGCTACAGTCTAGTCACAGGCTAGATCCTGTAAACAACGCAATTGGTAGAGCTGGAACATAGGAAAGTCACACCGCGCGGATCCACATCTGAAACATCTGTTATACAGTCTTTATGGTCAACAGATTGCTATTGTCCCCGAGACCCTTTTTAATTTTTGGCCTTCATTCATTTTATACCATTTTTATTTTTTCAAATTCTTTGTTTCTGTGGATTGAAGATTTTCTAAGTAAAAATTGTTTCTTTATGAGCTCAATCTGTGACCTCCCCAACCACTAGATAGAGAAGTCCAGTTTTCGGCATGAAGCCATCCTCTAGCGTCATAGAATGTATTGGAAAAATAAAACAAGATATTACAACATAAACCAAATACTAAATATGATATATTAAATTTTATTATTATCATTATAGGGGTTGAATATGTGTATAACCTTATAGTGTTTTATATAATCTTCTGAAGAATTTTTGTTTGCTCCTACATATACATAGAGATGGAAATTTTCCCGGGAGAAAATTGATCTAAAAAAGCATAGGGCGCATTTGCCTTCAAATTAGACGTCAAAACTAGACGCCTCTATCGACGGTCAATAGATGACGTCTGATTTTGTTGTCTAAATTGAGAGCAGAGGCGCCCTATGCTTCTTTATATTAATGTGGTAACCGAGAGGACTCAATCCTTTCGACTCTCGCTATACTGTGGTAACCGAGAGGGTGAAACCTGTCGACTCTCTCCTTTCCTGTGGTAACCGAGAGGGAGAGTCAGGGTGTGGAGAGTTTTCCAATACTTCTCTGCACCTTGGAAACTTTTAACAGTTCTCACAGTGTACAGGCATTCGTGGTCGAGGCAGAATGGAACATTGGGAATGTTCACACAAACACAAAGGGACAAAGTTATAATAGGAAAGTTCCATGAACAGAAAATAATTGAATTAGGAGCGAAAGATGGAGAGAAAGAAGGTTTATTACTGTTATATGGCGGCATGATCAAACGTCAAAAGATAAAGTGACGAGTGCTTATGCGGATCGTGAAGTGACTTTTCATTTCCGTCTTTGTGGAAGTTCATATTGTCAGGAGGACAGAGTTTCCTGGTATTCCCTCTTATCTGGACAGACCGGTCGGGGTAAACAGTGGCGCGACGGAAAAGGGGGAAAAAGATCTCAGTTCTCCCCTCTTGCTCTAACGGCTGGGTCGATTTGGCTCATGTAAATAGTAACTCTTAGTTTATATTTAAAATCTCTAATATAACTCATTAAATAAATATTTAAAGTAATTCGAAGGCCTAGTTAATTATTTTTCATCGCGACAATTGTGGTGGAGACGCCGGGTAACGAGACAGTCACCAGACGAAGTCGTCGCCTTCAAGGATTGCAACCAGAGCTATCTACAGTGCTTGCCTTTCCTGCTCGGAAGAAAATGGAGAGAGAAGAAAAACCGACCAATCTGCCATCGGTGGAGAGATCCCACTGTCTTCTCGGGGGAACGTGGGGAAGATTCGCAGCGTTAGCTGAGCGACTTCCAGCGTGTGGCACGTTACAACAAGTGGGATGACTCCATGTGTCTGGCCAACGTCATCTTCTACCTCACTGGCACAGCGAAGTGCTGGTTCGAAAACTTCGAGGAAATCTTGAATTCGTGGGAGGAATTTAAGATAAGGTTTTGTGAAATATTTGGGAACAAGGAAGACACGGCTAGAAAAGCCGAGAACATTTTACGAACTAGAGCGCAGACGAGTGGGGAAAACGTCGAGAGCTACATACAAGAAGTCCTCCTTCTTTGTAAACAGAGCAACCCCAGAATGTCGGAAGAAGAAAAAGTGAGCCACCTGATTAAAGGCGTAGCGGAGGAAGTGTATCAGGCATTTGTTGGGAAGGACATCAGCACGGTGGACCAATTTGTTGCGTTCTGCCAGATTCGAGGCATTCAAGAGGATGCGTGTTGCACCGCCATGGTTCAACCGACTGCCCAATGTGACCACCATCTCGACCGCTGAACCTGAGAACCTAGAAGCCCTAATTAGAAGAATAGTAAGAGAGGAGGTTCAGAAGTTTATGGCTCCTCCTTCTACATTTGCCGCCCAGGATATCGACACTCCACCTCCCGACCTACGGGATGTCATCCGTAGTGAAATCCAACAGACATTGGCTCCTATCTCTGCACCTCCTCAGCCCGAGAGCTTCCGCCCTCGGCGACAATACATCCCCCAGAACGATCAAGGTTACCGACGAAGAACCGAAGGGCCACCAAATAATCAAAGGACTCAGTGGCGTACTGAAGATGACAGACCGATCTGCTTCCACTGTGGGCGCCCTGGTCACGTTGCACGTTATTGCAGAGACAGACGTCAAGCTTAGGCGGATGCCAGACTTGGAAGAGAAACAGTCGATTTCGGAAGACCAAGAACGGAAAATTACACCATGGGCGAATCAGAAAGCGAACGATCCCAAGGAAGATTTAGAAACCCGTCGCCATATCCCCACCGCGGAAGATTCCAAGCTCCCAGAAGAACCTCACAATCCCCTGCTCGCCGTCCCAGCCGCTCACCCAGTCGCCGCAGTGAGGAAAACTAGATGGCGCGCCCTCTGGAGGTGTGGCCGCCACAGACGAAAATCCTCCCTGCCGTATAGCCGCTTCAATGGAAAAGAACTGGATATCTGTCAACATACAAGACGAAATGTACAATCTCTTGTGGACTCCGGCGCTGATTACTCAGTAATTTCCGAAGCTTTCAGACGTTCTATAAAGGCTCCAGTTTTCAAAGAAAATGGACCACTTCTAAGAGCCGCGGACAAGAAGCCTATCGTGATTCATGGTAAGTGCTCTTTAGAAGTTCAAATCAAAGGACTCGATATTATTTTTTATTTTGTAGTAGCCGCTGAATGTAGCCACGATGTTATACTGGGCTGGGATTTCTTCAGAGCCACAGATGCCATTATAGATTGTGGGAAAAACAAATTGTATTTAAGCGAAGCTTAAAAGTCCTACGAATGGAAAGACCTGAAACTTTGTGCTGCTATGGACTGTGTCCTACCGCCGAAATCTTTTGGCAAGATAGTTGTCACCAACCAGGATGTATTTGGCAGCAGAGATGTAGTCGTTACAGGTTCCAAACGCCTGCAGTTGGAAAAAGGACTTTTTATTCCCTCTTCCCTCGTTAGGTTCTTACATGGCAGAGCGGTGTTATGGGTGACTAACAGTACTCACCAGTCTCAAGTGATACCTTCGGACATGAAGGTAGGAACAATGCAAGATCTAGAAGTAGGGGAGCATATCTAATCTTGACGCTTGCTCTGAAATAGCTGGAAAAGACGAAGTAACTTCCCCAGATGTGAGAGAATGTTTAATTTCAATGATTTCTACTGATTTGGAGGAAACAAAGAAAAACAGATTACTCACGTGCCTAAATGATTTGCTGATATATTCGACTTTGAGAAAAAGAGCTTCCCTGTCTCTGGCAAAATAAAACATAAAATCGATACGAGTGATTATCCGCCTGTCAGACAGCGTCCTTATAGAGTGTCTCCCGCCGAAAGACGTGTCATTCAGAGTGAGGTAGAGAAAATGATGGAGACTAAAATCATCCGGCCATCATCAAGTCCATGGGCCTCTCCCGGTATATTAGTGAGGAAGAAGGACGGCTCGTTGAGATTCTGTGTCGACTATCGTCGTCTAAACAAAATTACAAAGAAATATGTTTACCATCTCCCTCGTATCGATGACGCGCTGGACACCCTCTGTTTGCGCCTAGTTATGTAAATAACTTGCTAGGCTGCATTGATTTATAATCATGTAAATTTTTATTTCTTTCTTTTAATTATGTAAATATGTATGTATATAAAATGAGTTAATGATTCAATAAAGTGAGTCAGTTAGCTAAAACGAGTGAGGCGTCCTTCCTCTATTCAAACAGCTTGCTACATCGCAGTCTTGCGAAAGGAAAACATTCTCGGTAGTCAATTCGCCGGTCTGGTCTCGTAAAGTACAGTCAATAACAAGCTCTGCCACATATCGTCACTCACCTGAGACCAGACTATTTAGGCTGAAGGAGCGAAAGGAAGTCCTGGCTAACATTGTCAGGAACCAAGCTCCAACATATGGTCCTTATCGAGCCGGATTCCAAGAAAAAGAGCGTGATTCTACTGAGAAGGAACCTTCAAAACTGAAAATATGTCTAAAGCAATCAAAGGCCTAAAAGTCAAGATCCGTTCCCAGATAAGACGAATGGATAGATACCTGGCATCCATAGATGAAGACATATCGGGAAGCGATCTCCATAAATTGAAACTGATAGATGAAGGTATATCAGAAATAAAAACTGAAACAAAAATCCTATTCGATGAGTTATTTGAACAGGAGGAAGTAGATGAAGAGAAGGAACTCGAAAGTTATGAAACAATTCAAGATAAAATGGAAAAAACTGGAAATAAAGCTTAAACGTGCATCAGAAGGAATACAAAGTACAGCTGAAGCCAAACAAGCAAAAGGCCTCGAAACAGTGAAATTGCCCAAGTTTGTGTTGCCTCACTTCTATGGAGAAGCGAACTCTTGGTTCAATTTCAAGGAGGTATTCGGAATAGCCATAGATCAAAATCCAGGGTTAAATGATCTACAAAAGCTGCAATATTCAGGCTCCCCAGTGAAGGGAGAAGCAGCCAGACTGATACGTGGGTTCCCAATATCATCAGAGAGCTACAAGCAAGCATGGGATACTCTAGTATCCAGATACGACAACCAAAGAGAGTTGGCTAATGCGCAACTGAATAAAATCTTCAAGATCAAGCAAATGAAGAATCCATCAACAAAGGCCCTAAGGGAGCTCTTAGACACATGTAACGAGTCTGTACGCAATCTAGGATCCCTCGGATTGCAAAGAAATGAGTTTAGCAGACATAATATTGGTACAGTTCTTGAGGAACAGAATCGATGAGGATATGAAACGACAGTGGGAGTTGACCCAGGATGAGAGATCATTTCCTTCCTATGAAAACTTCATTCTATTTCTTGAAAGACAAGCTAGAAGTCTGCCACAGGGATCAAGGGAATATCAAAGAAAGGAAAATGAAATTCAAAAGGAATATGCAAATGTACACATTGCGATTAATACCAATGCTCAAATATGTATATCATGCAAAGCAGGTCATAGAATCTACAACTGTACTACATTTCGTACAATGCCTATCGAATAAAAATGGGAATTTTTCAAGCAAAACAAAATGTGCTACAATTGTCTAAAAAAAGGTCATGCAAGAAAAAATTGTTACCAAGGACCTCGCAAGAAGTGCGACAAAAGGCACCATACATTACCCCATAAGCTTGACACAGAGGTAACTAATACTCAGAAGGGTGCGAAGCCACAGATCTTTAAACCTGTAAGTGAAATCAACAACACGAGTATTGAACAAGGAAGTGAGACCATCAATCAAGTACTCCTTGCGACTGCTCAAATAATTTTGGAAGGTGAAAACGGTACACAGCAGATCTGCCGAACACTTTTAGATAGTGGGTCACAAGTTAGGTTGATCACAAAAGAAATTTGTGAGAAACTTGGGCTCAAAGGAGAAACATCACGACGTTCACTTAGGGGTATTGGAAATAATCCAGTCCAGGGGTCATCTACATCTGTTAGCTTGAAATTCAAATCGATTTATAGATCCGAAAAATATGAAACGAATGCTCTAGTAATAGAAGAGAGAGAGTCTTAACAACTGAAATTCCAAACTTCAAAATGGCAGAACCGACCTGGATTATGCAGAGAGGCTTTGAGTTGGCAGACCCTCTGTTTCATATTTCGGCACCAATCGACATTATTCTAGGTGCAGATATGTATGCATATCTGATGCATGGAGAGAAAAAAATGCTGGGAAGGAACCAGCCTATAGCAATGAAATCAAAGCTCGGTTGGGTTCTAATGGGCAAAGTAGACAGCTCTCTCTCGTCGAACTATAAAGGTGGACCATGTAGCTTTACGGTTCAAACAACATCAGAATTAGATGGTCTGGTGAGAAATTTCAGGGAATCGGAGTCAGTGCCGTCATTACAAGACCAGAAAACAAGGGAAGAAGATTATGAAACTTATTACATGAAAACCTATTCCAGAAACTGCCAAGGAAGATACAGTGTGAAACTACTATTCAGGAAAGCCCATCTTGCACATACTTCACCTTTTCCTAACTCCTATTCAAGCCATACTTCTCAGAGATTAATGCCTATTGAAAATAGCATGTCCAGAGCTAACAGCGAAGCAAAAATATCACCGCATCTAGGTCATTGCTCCATTATTTCAGAAGTCAACAGGAATTCACCGCAGGCAGCTCATCAAAACAGCTCCATTCCTACCTCTAAATCTCCAATAATTCCACTAAGAGGAATGTCTAGTGAAAATATCTTGTACAAAACTAACCTGGACAGCCGGAGGAGTTTTCAGGAGACCAATCACCAAGCTGGCCCCACTTTCCTTTACGCCTCGAGATCTGAACTGAAGTTCAGCGGTGGGGGGGAGTATGTTTGCGCCTAGTTATGTAAATAACTTGCTAGACTGCATTGATTTATAATCATGTAAATTTTTCTTTCTTTCTTTTAATTATGTAAATATATATGTATATAAAATGAGTGAATGATTCAATAAAGTGAGTCAGTTAGCTAAAACGAGTGAGGCGTCCTTCCTCTATTCAAACAGCTTGCTACATCGCAGTCTTGCGAAAGGAAAACATTCTCGGTAGTCAATCCGCCGGTCTGGTCTCGTAAAGTACAGTCAATAACAAGCTCTGCCACATATCGTCACTCACCTGAGACCAGACTATTTAGGCTGAAGGAGCGAAATGAAGTCCTGGCTAACATTGTCAGGAACCAAGCTCCAACACCCTCTCTGGATCCAGGTACTTCTCCACTATGGATATGAGATCGGGTTACTGGCAAATCGAAGTAGACGATAAGGACCGGGAGAAAACGGCATTTATCACTCCAGATGGGCTTTATGAATTTAATGTAATGCCATTCGGTCTATGCAATGCACCAGCAACTTTCGAGCGAATGATAGACAACGTCCTACGGGGATTGAAATGGGACATGTGCTTATGCTACTTAGACGACATTGTAGTCTATGGATCGACCTTTAAAGAACATTTAACACGTTTATACAAAGTTTTGAGATGCATTCAGCAGGCCGGGCTGTGCCTGAATTATAAAAGGTGTAATTTCGCCTCGAGACAAATAACTATCCTCGGGCACGTCATTAATGAATTTGAAACGCAGCCAGACCCAGAAAAAGTGAAAGCCATTGTCCACTTTCCAAAACCCCGTAATATCAGTGAGACCAGAAGTTTTCTTGGGTTAAGTTCGTACTATAGACGCTTCATCAAAAGTTATGCTAACAAGTCTCGACCCTTGAATAGCCTTTTAAAGAAAGACGAAAAATTCATTTGGGGCGAAGAACAAGATGAATCTTTCCGGATTCTCAAACAGGAATTGAGATCTTCGCCTGTGTTAGGACATTTCGTAGAAGGTGCGGAAACTCATGTCCATACTGATGCAAGCGGTTATGGTTTAGGGGCAGTTCTTGTTCAAATCCAGAATGACGCGGAGAGACCTATAGCCTATGCCTCGCGAACACTAACCAAAGCGGAAAAGAATTATTCCACTACAGAAAAGGAATGCCTCGCAGTTGTTTGGGCCCTTGGTAAATTCCGCATGTACCTATATGGCAGAGCCTTTACTGTGGTTACCAACCATCACTCGCTATGTTGGCTGGTAGGCTTGAAAGAACCATCCGGCCCGCTTAGCCCGTTGGGCCCTCAAACTACAAGAATACGACATAAACATCGTTTACCAAAGCGGACGGAAGCATAAAGACGCTGACTGTTTGTCAAGAAGCCCCTTGGCTGACACCGCGGAGATAGAAGGGCACATTATTTCTATCCAAGACGTTGCAGAAGAACAAAGTAAAGACCCTCATTTGGTTGGGATCCGTGAAAAACTTGCCAATGAAAATTTAAAAGGGTATCAGATGATTGGAGGCGTTCTCTATAAGAAAATTTACGACCCTGAGGGCAAACCATGGCTGATAGTAGTCCCAAAACAGATGAGGCACGAAATTCTTAAAGATTTTCACGACACTCCATTGGCCGGTCATTTGGGGTTTGCCAAGACCTATGACCGCGTTAGAAAGAGATTCTCTTGGCCTGGACTTTATAGGACAGTTTCCCAATACATTGCTCATTGTAAAGAATGCCAGCGAAGGAAGGGCGTGCCTCAGAAACCCCTGGACTACTGGTCCCAATACCGCCAACTACCTCGCCTTTTCAAAAGATAGGAATTGATTATCTGGGAAGATTCCCCATATCTCACAGGGGAAATAGATGGATAATAGTCGCGACTGATTATCTCACCAGATTTGCGATAACAAAGGCCGCGACAACAGCGGAAGCTACTGAATTAGCAACCTTCCTTATTGAAGACGTCATACTCAAGCACGGCGCTCCATGGGAAATCATCACAGACAGAGGAAGAAATTTCATGTTTCAGACCATACGAGAAATAAATACTCTAAATGGAACAATTCACAGATTCACCACGGCGTACCACCCTCAAACAAATGGTTTGACAGAAAGACTCAACAAGACCCTAACTGACATGATCTCGATGTATGTTGACGTTGATCAGAAAAGTTGGGACAGCATCCTACCATATGTGACCTTCGCCTACAATACCGCTCGACAAGAGACAACAGGATACAGCTCGTTCTTCCTCGTCCACGGCCGAGAAGTTGAAACACCGCTGGATTCTATACTGCCGTACCAGCCGGCAGGAACTGCAGAAGATTATGTGGGCCATCTTGTGGCCAACGCTGAGGACGCACAGATGTTAGCCCGTCTTAACATCCCTGCAGGCTCAGAGCAAAGACAAAGAACGCTACGACAAGAAGCATCAGGAGGTGACGTACAAGGAAGGTGATTTGGTTGTGGGTGTTCACCTTAGTCCGTACCGTTGGCTTGTCGGAGAAGTTATTGAAGAGATATTTCGGACCCTATCGAGTGATCAGAAAAATATCGAGTGTAAATTATCAAGTAGAAGGCGTGACGAATACTAGGAGAAGACGAAAAACCCAAGATATCGTCCATGTAGTGAGAATGAAGCCCTACCACGAGCCCGAAGTCCAAGAACAGATTGCCCAGGGTCATGTGACCGACTAGTAAACAGCGGGACGCTGTTTCTCTTGTGGACGGAGTGATGTCAGGAGGACAGAGTTTCCTGGTATTTCCTCTTATCTGGACAGACCGGTCGGGGTAAACAGTGGCGCGACGGAAAGGGGAAAAAGATCTCAGTTCTCCCCTCTTGCTCTAACGGCTGGGTCGATTTGGCTCATGTAAATAGTAACTCTTAGTTTATATTTAAAATCTCTAATATAACTCATTAAATAAATATTTAAAGTAATTCGAAGGCCTAGTTAATTATTTTTTCATCTCGACAATATATTGTTCCGATAATGAAGTACTGGGCTTTCACCGGATGCAATAAGAGCGTAGATCACAAAAGATATGTCATGGTACACTCTAAACGACTTCCTGACAACTTCTTACATCTTTAAGCTTCGTTCTTAAACGTTGTTGGATATCTATATCTCAATCTCTGTTATTTAGCTCAACTCTTATTCTATTACACAGTTTTATTTTATTATCCTCAGGTTGTACATAGTGCATTAAATATTGTAATGCAATGGTGCATGTCAAACATGCGTATAATTCAAATGCTGGCCACCATAAATGCAATACCCTGAAAGAAGCATGAAAATAACATGAAATTTACAACATGAATTAGGGGAGGTGAGATATGCAAATAATTAGAATTTCAACCCAGACGCACATCACGCGCGCCAGTGGCTCCACTTCAAACCCTTATTTAAGGCTTAGAGATTTCGTCGATTTTTTGTTAGGTAATTATGTTTTTCTTGTGGCTTTAAAAAACGATCAATTAGGCCTCATAGAAAACAGGGTTCATATTTTTATCAAATATTCGAGTTCGACAGAAGAAGTATATTGGCCTGCCGAAATTTTGGATTATCTTTTAGGGAAATTGGTAGTCGTGTTGGACGAAGTCAAACAACTTGAATGCAGATATCCGATCGTTGGATGCAGGAAGGTACGATGGACTGACGGGTTTGAGCGTTTCCACCTCAGTGTACCACTTCACGTGCTGACAGGAAAATTGTGCGAATGGCAATGACAGATCGTTCAGTCACATCACAAACTGTAAAACAGAACATTCAGTCAGTAACGCATCATCCAGTTTCTGCGCTTACCATTCGACGCCGTTTATAGCAGAGTGGTCTGTCCGCAAGATGTCAATTGCTTCGTCTACCCTTGACGCAAAACCACAGACCCCTCCTCGCCAATGGTGCGATGAAAGAAGGATGTGAAGGGCAGAATGGAATGAAATTATCTTTACTGATGAGTCACGCTTTTGTCTGCAACACACGATGGTTATATTCGAGTCTGGAGATACCGTGGAGAGAGGATTCTGAACAGCTGTGTAATGCCCCGCCACTCCGGTCCTGCACCAGGTATTTTGGTATATGGCTGTATTGGATATCACTCCTCAAAACGCATTGCCAGTACTTCAAACAGCCAACGCTACATCTCTGAGGTATTGGAGCCATTTGTCCTTCCTTACCTTCAGGGATTGCCCACAGCCATATTTAAACAGTATAATGCGCGACCACACGTGGCACGCATTGTTCAAAGGTTCTTCCTCAATCACCAGATTGAATGGCTTCCCTGGCCAGCTCGCTTTCTGGATCTTTCGCCGATAGAAAACATGTGATCTCTGGTTCCTTGGACGATTGACCTAGATTACATCCCCAACTGCCACACCAGATCAACTTTGGCAACGTGTGGGAACCCAAGAACACATCCAAAGTCTCTTTGAATCAATGCCGAGGCGTGTGGCCGAGGTGATCTCCAACAATGGAGACTCCTCTGGCTACTGATTCTGGCAGGAACCACACTTCACAGAAGTCTATGAATTAAATCGTTTGATACTTGGTAAGCATTTTATCTATAAATAAATTTTGTTGTGATATCTCTTGTGTTTATTGGTGTTGCAATATGGATGGCCAGCATTGTATTTACAGAGGTGTTTTATTATACAACACGACAATCTTGCTATAGTTTCCAATATGGGGTTGTTGGTTCGAATTACCATATGGTGTTTACCGCATTGCTCTAGCGCAAATATTCGCGTAGTTATTAATTTTTAAAGTTGTGCAAGACTTTGGATCACCCTGTATTTTAAAAATGAAAAAGGCATATCTTGATCAGGGGCACATGTGTGTTTAGATGGCAGGCGTCATCTAGTGGAACAGAAATACAACTAAACATTGATTTAGCCTGTTCCCTGATATCTGGCCAACCCAATTTCTTGATAAATCAAGAAAAGCCATCCACGAACGGGTTTCACGCTGTCGGCGCTCGTCGGCGTTTTTGGTCCCTGAGGCTTCTTGAGAAACCAAGAAATGGGTATTTAAGGCCAAACTTACGGCTTGGCCAGATATCAGGGAACAGACTAAATATTTTTTATTAATATTTCTGTTCCACTAGATAGTTCTCTGCCATCTAAAAGGCACATGTGTTCCTAGTCAGAATAAGCCATTTTTATTTTTAATATCAACACCTGACTTTTTTATTTTTATTTTTTCTATTTTTTTCACATGTTAAGCGTATTTACTCAAGTTTGACCTTGAAGGATTCTTGGTTTCTCAAGAAGCCTCTGGGACCAAAATCTTTTTGGTCGAAATCGTACCGTCTACTCCACGGTGAAGCGCGCCTACAGCGCGGAAAGCGTCGTGGATGGCTTTTCTTGATTTATTAAGAAATGGGTTGGCCAGATATCAGGGAACAGGCTAAATGAATGCTTAGTTGATTGCTTTTCCACTAGATGGTTCTCTGCCATCTGAAAAACACATGTGCTCCTGATCAGGATATGCCTTTTTCATTTTTAATATCAACACCTGACCTTTTTATTTTTTCTATTATTTTTCACACATATGTATAAATATATATGTGATAATCTGTATATAGGATTATGTAACCCCACCACAATCTATGTATAATGTATCGTCAAAAGGTTTAATAAATGTTAGGCCTCGCGAGATAGGAAAAGAACAAAGTACAGGATTGCATCATCCAGGCAGTAAAGGTCACTGCCCTGGACCCATAAAACTTAAGTTCAAAGGCCTTCTTCTTCCTGAAGGATTGCAATCATGTCGACATTGGAGGTACTGAGCCAACCTTTAAACCTGACAAATCAACAACCAATCACATTTAAGCATGGCAAATTGATAGCGAATCATCAGAGAGTACGTGGAAGGATCTCCACCAATGAGAAGTCGAGAGAGTTGATGACGTTGATCTCGGACAAGAAGAAAAAGAAGTAGGTGAGCGTGCTACGAACTAGGTGTGCTCAAAATAGGCTCCAACCAAGGTAGTGTACGCTCCATCATGTGAAAGGCCAAATACCTTCAATCTCATTCTCCCTCTCGCTAAGGTCTATTTTCTACCCCATCCAGGTGTGTTCCTTCTTCCCCTGTGGAAAACCTTTTTATCATTCGACCAAGACTTGCGCCAATCAACAAAATAACCCCATATAAACCCAATCACACAATTCGATAGGATTCGACAGAGAGTCCCACAGCAATCCCCAAAATGAGTAGACACCACCCCCGCATTCGAAAGTAAGTCAACACCCCGATCCCACAGAGAGTCGAGACGGATTTCGCCATTAAGTCGACAGGATTCGACATATATATTCAAAATTTTCGTCATAATTCAATATCTATTACCTAATTACTAATTTTTAGAAAATTTTGTTGTTAATAAGAAATCGAAGTCATCGCATTCGACGGAAAGGTCATGGCCAGTTTGTTTTGGGATGCCAAAGATTTTGTTCATTTATTACCAAGAAAAGCTAAACTATAACAGATGAATATTACTCTAACACATTTGACCATCTGGATGTTAAAATTCGTGAAAAAGGCATGGTTTGTGGAAGAAAAAATCATGTTTAATCAGGAAACTGTACCTGCTCACAAAAGTATGTTGGCAATGGGAAAACTGCGTGTTTTGAGATGCATTTTCTTGGCTATTCCCCTTATTATGCTGATTTAGCACTCTCATACTTTCATCTTTTCCCACATCTGAAGAAAATTTGTTTTTGTAAAGCGCTTTGCGTCCAATTAAAAGGTTTAGAGGGCTGTAGATGAATATTTAACAGCAATTCAGACTTTCATTTTTGGAAAGGGAATACTGCCATTTTGAAGGAACGCTGGCCCACAAGTGTGTTGAAGTCAATGGAGATTAGGTAAAACCACATGTTAGCAACACAACAATATTCAGAACAAATCATATGTGGTTTGGAACAAACCACATGGTAAACAACACGGCATATACGGAACAAACCACATGTAAAGAGCACAACATATTCGAAACAAACCACATGTAAAAACGTCATTTTTGGAACAAAACACATGTTATCAACACAACACGTTTGGAAAAAGCGACATGTGAAGAGCGATGTTTGTAACAAACCACATGTAAAATCATGATATGTTCAGAACAAACCACATGTAAACAACACAGCATATACGGAACAAACCAAATGTAAAGAGCACAACATATTCGAAACAAAACCACATGTAAAAACATGTCATTTTTGGAACAAAACACATGTTATCAACACAACACGTTTGGAAAAAGCGACATGTAAAGAGCGATGTTTGTAACAAACCACATGTAAAAACATGATATGTTCAGAAAAAACCACATGTAAACAGCATAACATGTTCAAAACAATCTACATTTAAACAACACATGTTTGAAAAACTAAATGTTAATAGCACAGGTTTGGAACAAACCACATGTGGGCATCACAACATGTTCGGGTCCAAACCACATGTAGGCATCACATGCTCGGAACAAACTACAACTAAACAACAAAAAATGCTTGTAACAAACAACATGAAAACAACACTTGCTCCGTCAAAACCACGTGTTAGTAATACATAGAACGTTGTTACCAAACACCTTTGAGACGCCGCGATTCCAGTGGAGAAAGGGAGCGGAGCAGCTGACGAAATCCCGGGAAAGTTCCTATATAACCACGGGGTGGGGATTGGTACAGTAGTTCACAGAACTCTCTCAGCCAAGGATGGTATGTAGCTTTCCTTCTACTTCTTTTATCTTGTATCTTTGTTTGAAGAGATCCTCTGTGATAGTATACAACACCTCCTTTCACCTCCTTCAAGATTCCACTCTTCTTCAAATAGTGTATTCAGCACCCTGATAAACTTCTATATAATATATTTCTTTGAATATTTCTAAAAACAACAATATCGTATGGATGTTAAATCTAAAAAAATCTACAATTTTTCATTAATCTAAAACGGGATTTTTTCTCTCAACGTTATATCTTTCAAATCCTCTATATAAAGGTTCTCATCTCAAATAAACTAAAATATTTATTGGTAGCATATATCTTTATTTTTCTCTCTCCCAATCATTCTTCTTTTTTTACCCTTTATAGTTTAATAATTTAGAATATATTGTGACGAAGAAATATTTTATTATTTAATTTAATATTATTCAATGAAAATATATTCAACAGATTATAAAAATATATATTAATCTGTATTTGTGAAATCATCTTTAAAATATTTCTTTGCTTGCTTGCTTAAGATTCTCTAGAGGTAAATAGTTTTGGGCTGACCTGTTAATAATTGTCGACTCGTCGCTGTGACGTCATCAATAAATACTTTTATATTTTAGGATATTTCAAGGCTTGATTTCTACGCTACAACTGGTGGAGAGACTGGACCGATACCCATTAAGAAATAAAAGAAAAAATTGATTCTGTTGAACCAGAAGAAACTTCTATGAATGTAAAGAAGGAAGGTACTCAGGTAAGCAACTACGTTGTTCAACATTTGCCAAGGAACCCTTCCATTTTCTCCGGGGAGGATGGTGAAGATCTCCAAAAATGGTTAAAAGGGTATGCACGTGTGGCAAGGTACAACCATTGGGACGAAACCCTTTGTCTTACTAAAGTTTATTTTTATCTGTCTGAAACTGCTCTCAAATGGTTTGAGAACAACGAAGAAAGCATCCAGACTTGGAAGGAATTCACATCTCAATTAGAGAATGTGTTCGGAAAAAAAGAAAATTCAAAATTGCAAGCGGTGAAGAAACTTAAAACACGGGCACAATTAAAAGGTGAAAGTACCGAATTTTACATCCAGGATGTCCTGTGCTTGTGCAAAGAGGTTGATCCTCAAATGAGCGCAGAAGATAAAATCTCCCACCTCATGAAGGGGATAGCTGAGGAGCTTTATCAAGCACTCCTACCGAGGGATGTACAGAGCACCGAGCAATTCATTACAGAATGTCGCCGTGTCGAAGCGCTCCGTTGTAGGCGAGTTACCCCAACCAGGTACGAGCGCCTACCAAATGTAGCCTCTCTCTGTGACCAGGATGGAGAAGATCTGTCATCGCTGATCCGAAAAATTGTCCGCGAAGAGATACAGCAAGCATTGGACTCTCTCAAGAGGAACC